>JAHRHZ010000126.1:7300820-7385694 GCA_024137785.1 Ginglymostoma cirratum | reverse complement strand
TGCACCTTGTTGTCTCAGATTGTCCAGCATTTGCAGTTCCTACTATCTCTGATATAGTTATAAGAGGTCAGGTATGAGTCACATTTTTCTTGCAGACATTCTAATAGTAACTGCTTGTGATTACCCAAAGCAATGATAAGAGGGACATTGTCAAAAAGACTTTGAAATTTCTTTTGATCACTGATGTCAGGAGAACAAGACATCCAGAAACAATATGAAAGATTCACCTGTTCGATGCTTATTAGCATGTGGAGGTTTTTGGGTCTTGAAACAGTCAAAAACGGGATTTTGAAACAGCTGATTAAGAATTTGTTTTATCCATGAGGGATCAAATTGTTTCCTACTTGAAGAGATGACCATACAGGAGTAGGTAGTTCCTGGTCACTACAGGTTCTGAACGTATGTACAAACACATCTTTCTTTTGTTTCCCACTGGGCAGTCAGATGTAGGCCAACACAGTAGAAGTTACATCTGGGCATTTGATCAGAGACAAGATGCAATCAACAACGTTTTCAGTGTCTTGTTTGGGTTCAGCAATGAGCTGGAGGGCAATATACCAATGTTTTTGTGGGTTAAAGTAAAGAAATTGAGGGACACGTTTGAGGATTGTGGAAGATTCTGCTTTGTGGGGCAATGAGATAACTAGATGTGTAAACATTTGATTTCATAGTTTACAGTAAGGTAGGTAGCTGGATGAAAGAGATCAGTTTTCCTGTAGTTTGGAAGGTGAGATAGGAACTAGAATTAGAATTTTTTGTCATGTACTGAAGTACAGAAGTACATGAATACAATGAGAAGTGTACAATGTCACCATTTCTGGGGCCATCTTAGGTGCAAAGTTACCTAGGTACAAAATCTCAGGTGCAAAGCAGAGAAATAAAAGAAACAAATGTTAAACATTACCATCCTTCTTAGGAAAAAGTAGTAAAACGAAGAAATAACGTTAAAAGCTAAACATCACAGACCATCTTAGTATTAAGTAGAAAAATAAAGTTAAAAGGTCATTGGCCATTTTTTAAGTGCTTAGCCATTCTGAGCTTGCACTCCCTACAAGGGCTCAATCTCCTTTGCTTTGGCCTGCTCTCCGGGAGACCTTGGGCTGCCTGCTCTTACCACCACTGCAGATGCTGGGGAGCCTCCCTCAATGCTGCATTGGGCTGGCTGATCTCACATTGGGATCGCTCAAAGTGCCGATCTAGGCCCCTTCAAGATTTTCTTAACAATGTTCCTCCTGTCATTGTTTTGGGTAATTGCAAACACAGTTACCATTAGAATGTTTGCAATAAAAACGTGACTCATACCTGACTTCGTGAATTATAGGCTTCTTTGGTCATTTTATTGCTTTTCCCTGCCTTAAGAATGCATACTTGTTTGCACAGGTGAGTTGACCATTATTATTTTCACTAGGCGATGGCCTGGTGGTATTATCACTGGACTGTTAATCCTGGGACCCAGATAACATTCTGGGGACCCAGGTCCAAATCCCACCGTGGCAGATGGTGGAATTTGAATTCAATAAAATATCTGGAATTAAGAATATAATGATGACTATGATTCGATTGTTGATCATCAGGGAAAACATATCTGGTTCACTAATGTCCTTTAGGGAAGGAAACTGCCATCCTTACCTTGTCTGGCCTACATGTAACTCCAGACCCACAGCAATGCGGTTGAGTGTGACATCAAGGAGCTCTAGCAAAACTGGAATCAGTGGGTCTCTGGGGCAAACTCTCCACTGCTTGGAGCCATACCTTGCAGATAGGAAGATGGTTGTGGATGGTGGGGGTGAGTCAGCCAAGCTCTGGGTCTTTTGCAGAAGTTCCTTACGATAGTGTCCTAGGCCCAATCATCTTCAGCTGCTTCATCAATGACCTTCCCTCCATTGTAAGGTCAGAAGTGGGAACGTTTGCTGATGATTGTGTAGTATTTAGCACCATTCCTACATTCACAGAAACTGAAGTAGTCCATGTCCAAATGCAGCAAGACCTAGACAATATCCAGGCTTGGACTGACAAGTGGCAAGGAACAAATGTCAGGAAATGACCTTTTCCAACCTGAGACACTCTAGCCACTACCCTTTGGCATTCTATAGTGTTACCATCACTGAATTCACCAATATCAACATCCTTTGGGTTAGCATTGATCAGTAATTCACCACAGACTCACCACAGAAACACATTAGCTACAAGAGCAAGTCAGAGGCTAGGAATATTGCAACAAGTAACTAACTTCCTGAATCCACAAAGCCTGTCCATCATCTACAAGGCACAGTCAGGAGTGAGATGGAATACTCCCATATTTCCAGATTGAGTGCAGCCCCAAGAACACTCAAGAAGCAGCCAATTGATTGGCATAACATCCACAAGCATCCACTCCCTTCACCATCGATGCTCAGAAGCGGCAGTGTGTACTATCCATAAGATGCACTGCAGAAATTCACCAAAGATCCTTGGGCAGCAACTCCTGAACCCATGACCACTTCCATCTAAAAGGACAAGGGCAGCAGATACATGCAAACACCACCCTGAGCAAGTTCCCCTCAAAGCCACTCATCATCGTGACTTGGAAATCTATCACCGTTCTTCCACTGTCGCTGGGACAAAATCCTGAAATTCCCTGCTTAAGGCCATTGGGGGTTAACCAACAGCATATGGACTGCAGCGGTTCAAGAAGGCAGCTGACCATCACCTTCTGAAGGGCAACTAGAGACAGACAATAAATGCTGACAGGCTAGAGGCCCACATCCCACGAGTGAATAAATAAAAACAAATGGCCCAACAGTCTGCCTATGCAAGTCTGCTTCCAAGTAACTAAACTGACCTCAACCATCTGTGGAAACCCAGAAGCCAACTGGAAATCTTACCCTGACCTATTAAATTGGACCAAAACGATTCTTAATCAGCCAAATTGACCCACTGCAATGTGCCCAGACTGCTATCCAACCTGTACAAAAAAATGAGATGGAGCCAGGAACCAGCATGTTAACAAATCAAATTTTAGCAGCTCGACTTGAATCTTGGTTCCAACAGGGCCTGAAAATTTGACCCCAGATTTCTAATAGTATAATGTTTTTATCTGGTAAGTGATCATTGTAAATGAACAGGTGAAATTTATTTCAATCATCCAATGTATTTAAATCATAATGAAGTTGCAATCATAAAATTGTTTTCATGTGACCTTATTTTTCATAAGAACTGCCCTAACGTTAACTTACCAAATGAGAGTTAACTTCACCATGACAGCCTAATTCTATTTATTAGGCATACATAAGCATATTCAATAGGCTGAATCTGTAGGTGTTTGGCTATGGTGTTGCCTAACATTGCAGTTTGAACTGAAAAGATCTAGAAGGATTATTAAGTGATCAAGCACAGCAAACACCACCCACTGTGATGGTGCTGTGGTGACTTGGTCAAGGCGAAGAAAGGTATTTGTAGGAGTAAGGCCTGGGCCTAATGTGCTCTCAACAATCCCTATAGGTCACATTCATGTAACCAATAAATAGTTGCTGTAATGTTGTAATGCTGTAATACTTGATGTTTACTCAATAAGATCTTTCTAGTTTGACAAGAAGAACAAATATTCAGATCTACACTTAACCATTTCAGGCTTGAAGGAACCCATACACAACATGGAGGCAATGATGAGCCCCTGTCACAATGTAGTGAGCAGCAGTGATTTCTAAATGGCACCCACTGTTTAGAGCTTCAGGACAAACTAGGGAATGAACATATTGGTGATCTGGAAGGCTTGCAACAGTCATTAAGTCATAGAGATGTACAGCACGGAAACAGAGCATTTGGTCCAACTCATCCATGCTGAACAGATATCCTAAATTAATCGAGTATCATTTTCCAGCTTTTGGCCCCTATTCCTCTAAATCTTCCTATTTCATGTACCCATCCAGATGCCTTTTCAATGTTGTAATTGTACCAGCCTCCACCACTTCCTCTGGCAGCTCGTTCCATACATGCACCACACTCTGTATGAAGAAGTTGCCCCTTAGGTCTCTTTTAAATCTTTACCCCCTAACCTTAAACCTCTGACCTCTGGTTTTGGACTCTCCTACCCTGGGGAAAATACCTTGATTTATTCATCCTATCCCCTCTCATGACTTTTAAAGTTTTGATAAGGTCACCTCTCAGCCTCTCATGCTCCAGGGAAAATAGCCCCAACCTATTCAGCCTCTGCCTATAGTTCAAATTCTCAAAACCCAGCAACATCCTTGTAAATCTTTTCTGAATCCTTTCAAGTTTACCAACATCCTTCCTATAGCAGGGAGACCAGAATTGAATGCAGTATTCCAATAGTGGCCTAACCAATGTCCTGTACAGCCCCAACATGACCTCCCAACTCCTATACTCAATCCACTGACCAATAAAGACAAGCATAACAAACACCTTCTTCACTACAGGCCAGGCAGCATCAGAGGAGAAGGAAAGTTGATGTTTCGGGTCAGAAACCCCCATTTCTGAAGAAGAGTCCTGACCTGAAACGTCAACATTCCTGCACCTCTGATGCTGCCTGGCCTGCTGTGTTATCTCTGATGCCAGCATCTGCACTCTTGCTATCTCTGACCTTCTTCACTACCCTGTCTACCTATGACTCCATATTTAAGGAACTATGAATCTGCAATCCAGGATCTCTTGGTTCAACAACACTCCTTAGGACCTTACCATTAAGTCTATAAGTCCTGCCCTGATTTACCGTACCAAAATGTAGCACCTCACCTTTATCCAAATTGAACTCTTATCAGTCACTCCTCAGCCCATTTACCCTTCTGATCAAGGTCACCTTGTATTCTGAGATCTTCTTTGCTGTCCACTACTCCACCAATTTTGGTGTCATGTGCAAATTTACTAACCATGCCTCCTGTATTCACATCAAATCATTTACATAAATGACAAAAAGCAGTGGACCCTGCACCGAAGCCTGTGGCACACTGCTGGTCACAGGCCTCCAGTCTGAAAAACAACCCTTCATAATCACCCTCTGTTTCTACCTTCAAGCCAATTTTATATCAAAATGGCTAGTTCTCTCTGTATTCCGTGTGCTCTAACATTGTTAACCAGTCTACCATGCAGAACCTCGTTAAATGCCTTATCAAATCCATATAGACCACGTCCACCGCTCTGCCTTCATCAATCTTCTTTGTCACTTCTTCAAAAAATGTGTCAAGTTAGTGAATCATGTTGACTATCCCTAAACAGCCCTTGCCTTTCAAAATATATGTAAATCCTGTCCCTCAGAATCCCCTCTAACAACTTGTCCACCACTGATGTCAGGCTCGCCAGTCCATCATTTCCTGGCTTTACATTCCCACTTTTCTTAAATAATGGCACCACGTTAGCCAACCTCCAGTCTTCCGGCACCTCACCTGTGGCTATCAATGATACAAATCACTTCCCTAGCGTCCAACAGAATTCTGGGGTACACCTGATCAGGTCTTGGGGACTTATCCACCTTCATGCATTTTAAGACACATAAGGTGCAATTTTTAAGAGAAACTGACACTGCTGATTGCAGACAGGGGCAAATATCACAAACCTTGTGGCAACATTCAACACAGAAGCATACTTCAGAGAACGATGCAGAAAAATGTGCAGACCTGACAACAGAAGAAATCTGCAGCTCCAAAGCAGAGGAGCAGGCTGCATCATATATCGGGTAGAGGTCTGTTGGAAGGATCCTCATTCTCAGTTGAGCTGGTGAGCCAACCAGGCATCAAGGATTACAAAAGGGAATCTGCTACAAGGGGGAAAAGCTTAAATAAAACAGTAATTTAAAGAAAAGTTGCAGTTTGAATCAGGCATCACAACTGTGATTTGCCAATACCACAAGGCAAGGTGGAGAATCATAACCAGAGCGCCATGGGAGAAAATTGTATATTCCAGGAGCAGGGATCAGAAGAAATCACTAATCAAGCTGTTTGAATCAGGTAACATTTGAGAAATTTGAAGAAATGTGAGATTTTGGTCTAGTAAATCATTTTTTTGTGAAAGAAGGAGAATTTAGCAGGAAGCAAAACTTCAAAGCATGTGATACACCCACTGCAGCTGTGAAGGGTGTGAAAATCAGAATAACTGCTTGAAAAGTCCTGGAAAAACATCCAGTTAGAGTCCAACAGGTTTATTTAAAATCACAAACTTTCAGAGTACTGTTTCTTCATCAGAAGAAGAAGCAGATTTTTTTTATTGAAGCTAAATACCTCATCACATTAGAAAGTGATTACATCAGAAACATTATTGTCAAGAAGATTTGATTCACAGATGTGCCAATTAGAACACAAATTGGACATTCTAAAGCAGAAAATTCCTATACTTTACAATAGGACAGAAGTTGGACAAGTAAATACACTTCTGACACAATTAAGGGAGTGGAGCAGATACTGTTAATACTCGTCAGAAGGTAAGTGATGTGGCAGAGACATTTGAAGCAGCACTGAAGCCTTCAACAATTGTTTCAACTACAGAACTAATCAAATTCTTGAAAGGGCAAAATTTGGCAAAAGAGTATAACATCTGCATGAATCTATAGATAATTTCATTAATTAATAAGCTCTACAGGCTAGTGACAGTAGTGACCATAAAATCAAAATTTCTAAGAGACTGAATTGTCGTGTGGTAGCTGATGAGCCTTTGTCAGATTTGTTACAGTCCAAAGAAGACCTGATTCAAGAGAAAGTCATTCAGATGTGAATGAAGCAAAGATTCATCCAAATGGTTTTTAAAGCAAAGATCCAACATACTTCAAAGAAGAGAAAATCATCTACCATAGCTTAGACCACACTGACAAACAAATAGAATAGATATACATCACCAAAGTCCTCACGAATAAAGAGAGTAAACATTCTCTACTTTAAGAGAGAAATACAAACTACAAACCACCAGAGAGGTAGTCCAAATCAACTACCTACTGCCCAATAAACTATCATTAACTAAAGAGTTAAAGTAAAGAGAACATATTCAGTGAGAACAGTGAAAACTCTAGATCATCTCAATGTACAAAGGCAAAGACTTGGGAGAAGATGGGGTAACTGTAAACATAAAACAATATAATAATTATGAAGGAAGAAAGATATGTTAATTCATTAATGCGACATCAGTTTCAGGGATTAGGCCAACATTGATTTCAAATCCCATGTTTTCCCCTGAGAAGGTGGTGTGAGAGCTGCCTTCTATGCTGTAGGTAGACTCACAATGCCTTTAGGGAGCGGGTTCCAGGATTTTGATCCAGCAACATTGAAGTAATGGTGATATACTTCCAAGTCAGGATGGTGAAAGGCTTAGAGGATCTTGCAGATGATGGTGTTTTAGTGTATCTGCTGCTCTTGACCTTATAGATCAAAGTCATCATTGGCTTAGAAGATTCTGTCAAAGATATCTTAGTAAGGTTCTGCAGTGCATCTTGTAGATGATGCACACTGTTGTACTGAGCATCAGCGGTGCAGGAACTGAATGTTTGTGGTTGTGTTGTCAATAAAACTTTGTCATGAATGGTGTCAAGCTTCTTGAGTGACGTTGGAGCTGCACTCATCCAGTGAGTGGGTAGTATTCCATCATATTTCTGTCTCATGCCTTGATGGTTAACAAGTTTTGGGGAATCATGAGGTGACTTACCTGTTGCAGGATTTCTGGCCACTGACTTGTTCTTGTAACTACAGTGTTTATTTGGCTAGTCTAATTCAGTTTCTGGTCAATGATAATCCTAGGATGCTGATAAATGGGGAATTCAGTAATGGTCAGTGAATGTCAAGGGATATCAGATTTTCTCTTGTTTTGAAAATGGTCATTGTCTGGCATTTATGTGGCATAAATATTATTCACCACTTATCAGGCCAAGCCTGGATATTGACCTAGTCTTGCTGCATTTAGTTATGGACTGCTTCAGTGGGCTGAAAGAGTTAATACTTCAGAGAGTGCAGTAAGTGGCATCAACCCTGTTGTCATGAATGAGAGTAAACAAGCAGCTTGCGGGAGATAGACCTAGGCTAGTGTTCTCTCATTAATCTTGTGGTAACCGGAGGTCATATTGCTGCAGTGCAATAAACCTCATATTGTTTACCATCAAGATTGTTCTAGTTACTCAAGATGGTTGATACCTTACCCAGACTAGAGCACTTTTTGACTTGAAAGAAACCACTCAATAGTTGCAAACCCCAATATTTCCTCATTTACCTTTTACAACGCTACATGAATGCAAGTTGTTGTTTACTTCACATTATATTGATTATAGAATGCTTCACGGTAGGTTAGGAAGAAAAAAATGTCTTATTGATAAAGCACCAATGAGGTAAAATATAAGAGGTTGTAAGAGTCATGTTCTGAAGTCAGTTTTAACTGGATTAAAAAATATCTATAACAAATCTGCATAAATCTCTCAAGATGAATAGGGTCAGGAACATGTCCAAGTATTAAGATAATCTCAAATATAAAAAGACATCCATGAATAAAGTGAGATATGGCAGCTGAGTTCTAAATTTCTAATGTGAAGGAAACTTACTGTACGAACATATGGCGCTAACATGTGAGTAAAATTATCCTTCCGATTGACATCCGAGGGAAATTTGGCTGCGGTGATTTGTAATTCATCGATTTCAAAGCCAATAGCAGAGAAGCTGTAAAGATAATTCTGAAAAATAAAATCTTATTCTTATATTCTACTGATGTTGCTAATCAGGAAAAGTAAAACAAGATACCAAAATGGAAACCAGAAGAACTGCGGATGCTGTAAATCAGGAACAAAAACAAAGTTGCTGGAAAAGCTCAGCAAGTCTGGCAGCATCTGTGAAGGAGAAAACAGAGTTAATGTGTCGGGTCCGGTGACTCTTCCTAAGAAATGTTCTGAGGAAGGGTCACCGGACCCGAAACGTTAACTCTGTTTTCTCCTTCACAAATGCTTTCAGACCTGCTGAGCTTTTCCAGCAACTTTGTTTTTGTACCAAAATGGAAACATGCAGATGCTTAATCATAGTCAAAGAAAAATGCTTTAAAATTTAAATTGTAATTGTTTATGATCCACCAAGACAATTTCAGATCATACCTTCATCCAGTTTACGAAATAACTTGAGTAGGCATTGAAACAAATAGTTCTGTAAGGTATTGAAATCAAGCCGGGTTTAATTGCCATCAAGAGGCCTGCTTAAGTACCTGGAAGAGATCAGTAGAGCAGATTCATTCTGATCAAGGCTGAAACATAGCAAGCAGTAAAATATAAAAATTATCTTGTCAAAAGCACTAATGATAAGATAAATCAATATAGTGTTGTAGATGGACTTCAGGCTGCATCTAACCTGAAGGTAATAAAACTCATTAAAGGAAATAATTACTGTGCGTGTGAATCAAAGTTATACAATTCAGAAGTCCATTTGTTTCATCATGCCTGCGCTGCCACATGGAAAGAGTTATCCAATTAATCCCATTCTCCTGCTCATTCCCTATGGTCTATATTTTCTTTTCCTCTTTGATTCTCTTTTAAGTCACAAGTGAATGTGTTTTGTCAACCCTTTCAGGTGCAGTCTGGATCACAATAACTTCCTATTTAATGGAAACAGTTTCTTCTGCTTCTTTTTTGTCAATTACCCTAATTCTGTATCCTCTGGATACTGATGTTTCTGCGATGGAAACAGGTTCTCTTCACTTACTCTATCAAATTAGTTATTGATCTTGGACACTTCTATTAAATCTTCTCTTAAACCTATTTTTACTTGCAGGAAAACAATCTAGCTTCTCCAATCTCTCTGAGTAACTGAGGTCCATCATTACTGGTACTATTCCACTAAATCTTTTGTGCATGCTCTTGAGGTCTGATATCCTTTGTATGAAGTGTGGTCACCAGAATTGAACACAATACTCCAGCTGTGGCCAAACAGCATTCCGTAAAGGTTGGGTAGCTCTCTTTCAGGATCTCATTGACCTCAAGTCTCTGCTCCTCTCCTGGGGACAATGTAATTGAGAGTACAGCAGACCACTACAAAGAGCAAGCCTCTTGCAGGAGCGTATTGCAAGGTGCCATCTGATCAGTCTAGACATGGGAGACACATCTTGAAAGGCCTGATGATTTGGTCAGTATTTGCCCTCATGAGTTAATGACTTTGGCTGTCTTGTCTGTGGGACTCTTCTAGAGATGTCAATAATCATCTCTTCAAGGGTCATCCCTTAATCCTGAGTCTGAATTCACAGACTTTGGGGGTTGGAGTGAAAAGCTGCAGCAGTCTGAATTGGTGTTGGACAATGGAGATTGTGTTAGCTCCTGGCAAGTGGGTACATACATGGAGGAAGCTCTGGCTTGCAGGAATTCTGAATGTTGAGGAAGTGAGTGTCTTTTTTTAAATAGATTTGAGTGTTCTTGTGGGCCACAGCGATTACTCTACTTGTCAATCGGCATTTGTTGTGAACTATTACACTATCTTGATGTAGTGAGATACAGTCACTACTGCTGTTTGCAAGATCACACTGAAGGAACTGAAAGCAAAGGACAGGACAAGTAACTTTGACAGCTACTGGCAGGACAGGGCAACCAGTACCACATGATGTGCTTTCTTTGTGATGCAGGAACAGATATCTGGGAACAACTGCAGGAGAGTTGCTCTTCCCTGTAGAACCTGCTCTTGGTAATTTTCAAGTTGCACTGCCTTCTGTTAGATTCAATATTGAGGATATGGCATCCTACCCCTAATCCCTACCCTTTGTTGTCTGATATCTAAGGCTCTGTCTTTTACAATGATGATGTTTCTTGCAGTGCAGCAGGATTCAAGCTCTGAGAGTAATGTCCCTGTTTCCTATTACAGCTTTCATAGTGCCATCTAGTAGTCCTAAACAGCTTTCCCCTTGCTCTTCTGTGATGCCAGGAGGTGATTGCCCCTTGCACCGCTCATATGTTTACTGCTCATTCTTCATGCCACCTATGCTACACCAAAGTCACCTAACTCATAGTGGGAGCGTCCCCTCTACATCGCTTCCCTTTTTATGGGGCCATGGAAATTTCTTGAAACTGCCATAACTGTCCCACAGTGCACCTACCTTCACCGGGTCTGGCTCGGACTGCTCGTGCATGCATGCATCCATAAACACAACATCCCTCATTAATGAGCTCTTAATAAAGCTAATTGAAAATCTGATCAATATTTTGATAATAAATCTTAACATGCACAATAAAAGTTAGACATCAGCCATGCCTCAGAAATAGAAAATTTCTTTATGAGTCAGAAGGTCATGGGTTCAAGCCATGCTTTAGACACCTGAGCACATTTAATTGGTATCACAGATTATGAAGTACTGAGTGAGGTCAGCATTTTCAAAGGTGCTATCTTTTAAATGTGACATTAAGTTGAGACTTCATCTGCATTCCTAATTGAAAGTAACAGATCCAATGGTTTCAATTGAAGAAGATGTCTGGGTTAACATTTATTCCTCAATTAATATCATTAAAATGTTACCCAATCATTTATTTCATAATGATTTGAGGAAGCTTGCTTTGTGCAAATTGACTGCTCATGTACTAATAGTGTCTGAACCTATTTGTAAATAAAAAGGTTGTCATTTTACTGCTATCCATGGGTTTATGTTTCTAATTCAAATTTCAACATTATGTTATACAAATTGTTCTATTATTCTTCACCAAGACATTAAACTTTAGTATGAAATTCCCGTTCATGCTAGTAAAACATCAGTCAAACATGGCTCCCTACTTGCCTGAATTCATGCTGATTTTTTTTTTACATGTTGTGGTTTTCCAAGTGTTCACTCACTAGGAGCTAAATCCTTCTATTTCAAGTACAACTTAAGTCTTATCATTAATAAGCCACCAGTGAGTTGTCACGATACATAGCTCTGGAACATATAATTTAAACAAAAAAAGAACTTAGCTGAAGCCTTTGTTAAGGTAATGTAAACAAGATTTTGACATGGAAGTGTAAACTAAAGAAATACACAGAAGAAATTATAATCATTAGTGTCATTGCAAAAGAAAATAAATGTTCATAAAATGACTTTAACCTGGCTAGGATATGAAAGACATCATAAAAAATGCATGGCATTTTCAAACAAAATAAAACGTGTTATAAAATTAAATATCATTAAAAAGATCCTGTCAAAGTGAAGTTAAAATAATATGTTGGTGAGTTACTTTCTTCTTTCCTTTCCATCGTTTGTCACCTGACTGTGGTGGAGAAGATTAAATGTTCTGTTGATCCTAGAGTGATGCCATCGGGAGTTCTCATCTCCTGGCAGGGTCACCCATAGCAGTAAGGTCAAAGAGAGAAACAAGACAAAGCTCAATCTGAAACAAGTTCTCAATGGTGATTCAGGCAGAAGATATTTGTGTGATATCAATGGCTGTGATGACAGATGAAGACTGCAGGAGTAAGGAAGATCCCTAGTCATCGAGGTTCCCTTGCCACTGGAACTAGATCTACCTTCTATATCAAGGACCATGTATGTGCTGAGGTGCGACAGCATTCCCACATCAACACATATCCCACACAGGGCATCTACCTAAATCCTTTACTAACCTGTCCCACGGCAAGTTCTGGTGTAACACTCCATTAAGATCAATATAGAAATCCTCTCAAATGTGGATCTTTTCCCTACCTGGAAGTCACCATACAGTAATGATCTGACCTGATTGTTACCTTTCCAATCTGCTACCTGTAATCTTCAACTCCCTTGTTAATCAAAAATCTGCTGTACTCAGTCTTGAAAATGTTCAACGACACAGCCTCCACTGCTCTTTGGAGTGGAATATCCCAAAGATTAACATTCCTTTGAAACTATGCCCCTTAGTTGAGATTCCCCATGAAACAAAGAACTCTCTCAAATCTGCCCTATCTGACTTTTGAACTGAGTGAACTTCCACTAAACTGCCTCTATTTCAAGTATATTCACTCTTAAATAAAAGGATCAAACTGTAGACAGTGCTCCAAATCGGTTTTCAAAAAATGCCCTATGTAGTTGTAGCATGACTAGTCTACTTGTATACTCTATCTCCCTTGCAATAAATGCAAATATTCCATTTCCTTTCCGAAAGTATTTGCCAACATGCTAAGTTTTTGTGATTTACACATTAGGACACCTAGACTTGTCTGTACCACATAATTCTGAGTTTTTCATTTTTGTTTATTTTTCTATTTTTCTCACCAAAGTAGAAAGTATCACATCTTCCCACATTATACACTATGCCAATTGTTTTATTTTGTCCACTGACCTAGGCTCTGTCCCTTTGTAAACAATTTATTCCTCCCCAAAACTTATTTCCTTTGTATCATCAGCAATTTAGACTACAAGATACATGGGGCCTCTTCATTCAAGTTATTAAAATAGTTTGTAAATAGTTGAAGTCCCAGCACTAATCCCTGTGACACTATACAAATTAGTTTGCTGACCTGAAAGAGACCCAACTATCCTGACTTGTAGTTGCCTGGTCATTATGTACTCTATCTCCATGCTAATATTATACATCTAACGAGATCTTAACTTGTGTAGCAACCTTTTGTCAAACGCCTTTTAGAAACTGAAGAAAACTATTCATTTCTGATGAAGAGTCGAGGCCCGAAACGTCAAGCTTTCCTGTTCCTATGATGCTGCTTGGCCTGCTGTGTTCATCCAGCCCCACACCTTGTTATCTCGGATTCTCCAGCATCTGCAGTACCTTTTATCTCTATCAATTGCTCTTTATTTACCCTGCTTGTTACATCCTTAAAGAACACTTGTCAAATATCACTTTCCCTAGAATCAAACCAAGACACAGGAATTTATAAGACCATAAGACCATAAGACATAGGAGTGGAAGTAAGGCCATTTGGCCCATCGAGTCCACTCTGCCATTTAATCATGGCTGATGGGCATTTCAACTCCACTTACCCGCACTCTCCCCATAGCCCTTGATTCCTTGTGAGATCAAAAATTTATCAATCTCTGCCTTGAAGACATTTAACGTCCCGGCCTCCACTGCGCTCTGTGGCAATGAATTCCACTCTCTGGCTGAAGAAATGTCTCCTCATTTCCATTCTAAATTGACCCCCTCTAATTCTAAGGCTGTGCCCACGGGTCCTAGTCTCCCCACCTAATGGAAACAACTTCACAGAGTCCACCCTTTCTAAGCCATGCATTATCTTGTAAGTTTCTATTAGATCTCTCCTTAACCTTCTGAACTCTAATGAATGCAATCCCAGGATCCTCAGCCGTTCATCGTATGTTAGGCCTACCATTCCAGGGATCATCCGTGTGAATCTCCGCTGGACACGCTCCAGTGCCAGTATGTCCTTCCTGAGGTGTGGGGCCCAAAATTGGATACAGTATTCTAAATGGGGCCTAACTAGAGCTTTATAAAGTCTCAGAAGCACATCACTGCTTTCATATTCCAACAGTCTTGAGATAAATGACGACATTACATTCGCTGTCTTAATCACGGTCTCAACCTGCAAGTTAACCTTTAGAGAATCCTGGACTAGCACTCCCAGATCCTTTTGTACTTCGGCTTTATGAATTTTCTCACCGTTCAGAAAATAGTCCATGCCTGTATTCTTTTTTCCAAAATGCAAGACCTCGCATTTGCTCACATTGAATTTCATCAGCCATTTCCTGGACCACTCTCCTAGACTGTCTAAATCATTCTGCAGCCTCCCCACCTCCTCCGTACTACCTGCCTGTCCACCTAACTTGGTATCATCAGCAAACTGCACCAGAATGCCCTCAGTCCCTTCATCCAGATCATTAATATATAAAGTGAACAGCTGCAGCCCCAACACTGAACCCTGCGGGACACCACTTGTCACCGCTTGCCATTCTGAAAAAGAGCCTTTTATCCCAACTCTCAGCCTTCTGTCAGACAGCCAATCCTCAATCCATGCCAGTAACTCACCTCGAACACCGTGGGCCCTCACCTTACTCAGCAGCGTCCCGTGAGGCATCTTATCAGAGGCCTTTTGGAAATCTAGATAGATAACATCCTCTGGGTTTCCCTGGTCTAACCTACTTGTTACCTCTTCAAAGAATTCTAACAGGTTTGTCAGGCATGACCTCCCCTTAATTAATCCATGCTGACTTGTTCTAATCCGACCCTGGACTTCCAAGAATTTAGAAATCTCATCCTTAACGATAGATTCTAGAACTTTACCAACAGTTGAGGTTAGGCTAATCGGCCTATAATTTTCCATCTTTTGTCTTGATCCTTTCTTTAACAAAGGGATTACAACAGCGTTTTTCCAATCATCTGGGACTTCCCCTGACTCCAGTGACTTTTGAAAGATCACAACCAACGCCTCCACTATTTCCTCAGCCACCTCCCTTAGAACTCTAGGATGTAGCCCATCGGGACCAGGAGATTTATCAATTTTTAGACCTTTTAGCTTTTCTAGCACTTTCTCTTTTGTAATGCCTACCATATTGAACTCTGCCCCCGACTCTCCTTAATTGTTGGGATATTGCTCATGTCTTCCACTGTGAAGGCTGACACAAAATACTTATTAAGTTCTTCAGCTATTTCCTTATCTCCCATCACTGGCCTTCTAGCATCAATTTGGAGCGGCCCATTGTCTACTTTTGCCTCTCGTTTGTTTCTTATGTATTGAAAGAAACTTTTACTATCATTTCTAATATTACTGGCTAGCCTACCTTCATATTTGATCCTCTCCTTCCTTATTTCTCTCTTTGTTATCCTCTGTTTGTTCTTGTACACTTCCCAATCTTCTGATTTCCCAGTGCTCTTGGCCACTATATAGGCTGTCTCTTTCGCTTTGATACATTTCCTGACTTCCTTTGTCAGCCATGGCTGTCTAATCCTCCCCCAGATAATCTTTCTTTTCTTTGGGATGAACCTCTGTATTGTGTCCTCAATTATACCCAGAAACTCCTGCCATTGTTGCTGTACTGTCTTCCCCGCTAGGCTCTGCTTCCAGTCGATTTTCGTCAGTTCCTCTCTCATGCCCCTGTAATTACCTTTATTTAACTGTAACACCATTACATCCGATTTTGCCTTCTCTCTTTCAAACCACAGACTGAACTCTACCATTTTATGATCGCTGCCTCCTAAGTTTTCCCTTACTTTAAGATCTTTTATGAAGTCTGGCTCATTACATAGCACTAAGTCCAGAATAGCCTGCTCCCTTGTGGGCTCCATCACAAGCTGTTCCAAAAGGCCATCCTGTAAGCATTCCATGAATTCCCATTCTTTGGATCCACTGGCAATATTATTCACCCAGTTCACCTGCATATTGAAGTCCCCCATGATCACCGTGACCTTGCCTTTCTGACATGCTCTTTCTATTTCCTGATGCATCTTGCACCCCTGGTCCCGACCACTGTTAGGAGGTCTGTACATAACTCCCATTATGGTTTTTTTGCCTTTGTGGTTCCTCAACTTCACCCACACAGACTCCACATCATCTGACCCTATGTCATTCAGTGCTATTGATTTAATTTCATTCTTAACTAACAAGGCAACCCCACCCCCTCTGCCCACCTCCCTGTCTTTTCGATAAGGAAATATGAAAATATGATTTTATATGAATTATGAAGTATGATTTTCTAAATGTTCAGGATTTCAATATTTTTCCAAGAGAGATGTTACATTAACTAGTCTATAGCTTCTTGTTTTTTGAATCTCATTTTCTTGAGTGCATGTGTTACATTTACAGTAATCCATCCACACCATTTGATCATTCCAGTATCCTTCTGTCTTTGACCATGAAGATGGATACAAACTATTGTTCAAAATCTCCACCATTTCCCTCAGAGATAGCAAGAACTGCCAATGCTGGAGTCAGAGATAACACAGCGTGGAGCTGGAGGAACACATGCAGGCCAGGCAGCATCAGAGGAGCAGGAAAGTTGACGTTTTCGTTCGGGACCCTTCTTCCCAAAATGTAACTTTTCTGCTCATCTGATGCTGCCTGGCCTGCATGTGTCCCTCTAGCTCTACACTGTGTTGTTTCCATGATTTCCTTGTCTTTCATTAATTCCTCAGCTTCGTCCTCCAATAGGCCAATGCTCATTTAATCTATTCTCCTTTTTTATAGTCATAAAAGCCCTTTCTGTTTTCTTTTGGGATGGTCTGATTTTCTGACAGACAGTCAGTTAGTTGTTTCTGCATTGTTAGTGGGAGTTGTACATTAGGACCCTGCAGAATCCCTTAAGTGACTTCAAAGGAATTGCCCAGAACATTGAAGATTCTGATGGCAATTCCCCTACACCTGGAAGTAGAATTCAATGGGGTCTGCTGTGGGTATGTACTGCAGATCGTTTATCACGTCTCATACATGGCTTGTTCTCTGCCTGTTGCAGCATGATTGCCAGCAGTAAAGGGTTGAATAGGAATTAATTGCCCACTTCAGGGTCTCATTTGGAAGCAGAGCAGGGAAGTTCTCCACACAAATTCCTGAAGTGTACTCAGTTAGACCAAATGCAGGAAGCTGGCAGGTCATGTCATGCTACCTGCCTATGTGACTAAAAATCCTGCCACCCATCTTGCCACGGGAACAACATTAAATTCTGCAGTCTGGCTTCCATTACATAGATGAGAATGGAACCAGGGAATCCCACTCAGGAGGCTGTTAGGGAAAAGGCATCAGTGCAACATTGGTGTGGTTATAAATGTAATGAATTCCAGTGTCGTTTAGGATCATTTACCTTTCGCACAGTTAATTAGGATGCCATATGCCATTTCTTCACATTGTGTCAGGGCCAGGAACGTGATTAGAGATATTTATATTGTTCTGGGAAAGATAACAGAATTAGGAATGCAACAAGGCATTCATGGACTTTGGGGAAAAAAGGGAGTTTGCAAGGACTATGGGGTCAATGTTTAAATTTTGAGGAGATGGGTAACAGTGACAGATTTAAAGGAGAGAGCGAACCATTAACATCAGCTAACATGAGGACCAGGAGGGGAAGTTGGGTGTGCAGCAGTTTAATGAGAACATAAGGAGAGTTGGATCTCATGAACAAGATGACAGCAGAGAAGGCATGAGGGAGACAGCAAAGAATGTAGACGCAGGGGCAACTATTAGAGGAAGTTTAACATGGGGAGCTAGTGGATGGCAGGAAAGCAGCAGAAGCAGACTTGATTAAGTCAATCTCAATGACGAGATATCCGTGAGCTCCTCACACTTCTTACTGTTAATCAGCATGGAGGAGCCAGAGGGCAAATGACAAAAAGAAGCTGAATTATCTTTACATTTCGGGATGACCCTGAAACGATGAGCAGTTTTGGTCGAAAGGAGCATAGCCATTAGTGCTTTATATGATCCAACTACATGTGGCTGTAAATGTCTAAGTCAGTTGTCCAGCATACTCTAAATCTGTGTACCTGAGATATAGCCAGAACAAGAATTTTATTGGGGCCTGGGCATGAAAGTACAGGTGAGAGTGTGATTGAACGAATCGTTAGATTGACATTTTATTAATTAGGGAAAAGGTATTCTCTCCTTTAAATCTGTCACTGTTACCCATCTCCTCAAAATTTAAACATTGACCCCATAGTCCTTGCAAACTCCCTTTTTTTCCCAAAGCCCATGTAGGTAGAAGCACTTGGACTATTCAGAGACTTTTATGCACTCTAGTGTGTGTTATATAATCAAAAAGTACTGTATTGAAGCATGGTCACCGTTGTAATCTAGGCAAGAGGTGGTATGCACAAATGATCTGTTCACTCATATTCAATTTGGGCTGTAACAGTATAGAACTTCAATGACACTCAATCAAGCATGTCCACCAAGGCAAGAAACAAATTGAACTACTGCCTTGAAGGCTTCAAGAGGAGTAAGTATCACAACAGACAGATCAGTGACTGAAAAGTAATATACTAGTTATAATGTCCTAAGTTTTGCTCCATTGCAATTTTCAGTCACTGAATGCAGCCGACTTAGTGGAATTCAAAATAAATAGAATTTCTTACAACTGATCATAAAACTGGTAGCAATCTCTTTGCTAGATTTGCAAACCCTTCTCTCATACAATGATCATCTTTCTGAGAAAGTGTATGTACTAGGATGTTAGTGATTCCCAGCTTGTGGTTGGGGAATTTGCTGCCACCATCCCCTTTCTTTCACTGAGGCAAAGGACCTACTTGGTTTAAAGTTATAGATGAAAACTACTGGTGAGTCTTGATGAGAAGATGACCTTGTTTTTCTTCTAGTATGATAGCAAACAGGTACAAGTTCCATAGGTATTTTAGACATTATTATGAAGACTATTGGCAGACCTCTCTTCATTCTACAAGATCTGAAGAGGTTCTGAATGTACTACGCTCAAGCCCTATAACCTTTTCATAACTATTGCTTCATGCAACAATGAACCCATATTTGATTCAGCCACTTAAGAGGTTTTACAGAATTGTACTTCAAATATTACCTTCTTTGTACGGTAGGCTTCTATTCCCTAATAAGTTATCAACAGAATGCTGAAACTGTCAATTAAAGGTGCACAACACTATTTCTATGTTGATATATCAATAATTCCTGTACCATTGCTTATTGTCAGGTACCTGATGTTTCTTTAACAAACAATTGACAGGCAAGGTTCCCCTGTTTCCAGATGGGCTACATCAGACTCGAGGTGAGTAGGAAGGATGTTCCCAATGACTGGAGAGTCCAGAAACAGGGTCATAATTAAAAGATATGGAATAGGCCATTTAGGACTGAGATGAGGAGAAAATTCTATATTCAGCAAGTGGTGAGCCTGTGAAATTCTTTGCTACTAAAATCTTTTGGGACTAAAGCATTGAATGTTTTCAAGAAGGAGTTCTTAGGGCTAAAGGGATCAAAGAGAATGGGGAGAAAGCACGACAAGATACTGAGTTGTTTGATCAGCAATGATCAAATTAAATGAAAGAATAAGGTCCAAGAGCTGAATAGACTACTCCAGCTCCTATTTTCTATGTTCTTATGTAAATGCAAGAGCAACTAGTAACATAACATATATACACACACAGATTGAAGTGTAAGAAGTGAGTCCAGAAAGATCAAAGTAAAAAAAAGACTATTTCGGCAGAAATAGCTCTTACGGATATATCCCTTGGGAATCAAGTAGTTTTGCCTTGAACAGGGTTCCCATTGCAGTCTAACATCTTGCTGATCAGCTCCCCAAAAGCTGGCCTAGAAATCTTGGATGCAGGTGTTTTTGAGGTTGGAGTTTTCCATAAACTGCAGAACCTTGCTTCATCTTTGTGGAGCTGTGACCAGTAAAAATGCTGGCTGATTCTAGCTTGAGGTTTGATTATATCAATACGTCCAGCCATTGGAATCTTGTGAGCCAGCCACAATTTGTCCCTACAGTACCTCGGCTGTATCACTACTTGGTAGGTCATGTCAACTGCTCATTTCCAGGTCTGTGAAGACTGTCTCCATTTCCTCATCAGTTTCTTCTTTTTAATGTGTTGATCTGTTTCTGGCTTAGCTTCAGTGTCAGCAGTTTCAGCTACTGCTTTTAACAGTAGGTCAGTTTGTTGGGCAACTGCGAAAGAAGTTCCATAAATTACCTCTTTAGGATCTCCCACGATCCCAAAAAGATAAGCAGACTGAAGAATCCAACCCAGCCAATGACCACCTCATCATTCTGTACAGGTATGACATTCCATGGGTCACATACAGAGATTTGACAGACATTGACTGAATTTACATCTTTAGTCATTTATAGGCTGTAGCAGACTTCATATTTAAGTGCACTTTTGGAGGTAAAAATGATCAATGTCCATGGAATTTTTTGGTTCTGCTCCATCATCACAGCATCTCTGTGGCTTGAAATTTCCTTCCTCCCCTGGTTGCACCCTCATTTAATATACTGCTGTTTTTCTGATTGTGCTGGGATATTTCGTCCTATTACTAGGATAGTGTTTGCAGCAGTGATGTGTTATCATTCAAGTAAGTATCATGGAATTACATTTAATCAAATACTATTGGACTGGTAAGAAATATTCAGTTCGAACTGAATCCATGAAAATTAGGAAGTATTAATTTAGAACCACATCATGCCACTTGCATGACCAATGATGTTTCTGATCCAAGAAGAACAAATTTAAATATTCTCTAAACAGTGAGAGATGAGGAGCTGTAGACAATCTGCTGCGAGCAGATGCAAAATGTAATCATAAAGTCTAATGGAATGCTGACTTTTACCTCAAGCGGGTTAGAACATAAAGAGATAGATTTTGTATTTCAGTTGTGCAGAGTCTTAGTCAGACCTTATTGTAGAGTACTGTGTTCTGTTTTGGGCACTGCACTTCAAGAGGAATGTACCAGAGAATGTTAACACATAGGGCCCTGTTCTTTGCAGGCAAAAAAAAACATTTGCACATATTGCACCTATTTGGTTGATTAGCTCAGTTGACTGGATGATTGGTTTGCGATACAGAGTGACGCTAATAACATTGATTCAATTCCCACACCAACTGAGGTCAGCTTGAAGGACTTTCTTTCTCAATCCCACCCCCTCATCTGACGTGTGGTGACTCTCAGGTTAAACAACCACTAGTCATCTCTCTCTAATGAGATAGTGGGATCATGGTGACTTTACATTTACTATTTCACAGAATCTCAGAATTGTAATGGTGTTGAAGAAGACTGTTCAGCTCATTGTGTCCGCATTGGCTGTCATTATGTCTAAGTGCAATTCTCCCGCCTTTCCCCCAACCCCAAATACTGTTTCTATTTAAACAATGATCTAATGCTCTCTTGAATTGCTAATTGAGCCTGCCTCCATCACACTTCTAGGTGGTGCATTCCACACCCTGAAAGCTTTTGTCTCAACACATTTTGCTTCTTTTGCTACTTACCTTGCATCTGTGCACTCTTGTACTCTATCCTTTTATGAGAGGGAACCGTTTCTCCCCAACTTTTCTGTTTAGCTTCTTCATGAAAAACTTCCTTGAAAACTTTTGAATACTTCTTTCAAAACTCTTCTCAGCTATCTCCATTCAAAAGAAAACGATACCAACTTCTCCAATCTGTCTTTGTAACTGAAGTTTCTAATCCCTGGAACCATAATTGTAAACCTCTTTTGCATCCTCTCCAAAATGTTCATATGCTTCCAAATATATGGTACCCAGAACCAATCTTGAGATGAGGTCTGACTAGTGTCTTTACAAGTTCAGCATAACATCCATAACATAACATACTCTATATCCATAATAATGGTGAATGATTTGTTAAATGTGCTCTCCATCTGTCTAACTCTTAATGACTTATGCACTTGTACACTAAGTCTCTCTGCTCCTCCGCACCCTTTAGAGTTGTGAACTTTATTATAAGCTGCATCTTCATGTCCTTTCCACCAAAGTGCATCATTTCATATTTCGCCACATTGAACTTCATCAGCCACCTATCTGCCCAAACCACCAACTTACCAATGTCATTTTGGATGTTTTACACTGTTATACTTCTATTTTACTGTCATAATTTTTACAATACTTTCAAGTTTTGTTTTGTCCACAAATCTTGAAATTGTCCTCTGTACACCAAGGTTTAGATCATTAACATATAATCAGGAAAATCAAGATCTCAAAACCAACCCCTGGGGAACTCCATTATAAACCTTTGTCCAGCTCCCAAATCCATTAGCCATTATTCTTAGTTTCCTATCCTTCAGCCAATTTTGCCACCATGCTGCTGCCATATTATTTATTCCATGACTCATAACTTTTCTCATAAATCTGTTGTGTTGCTTTATATCAAAGGCCCTTTGATTAGAAACCCACGCTGCCTGTTCCTAATTAACTCATACTTTTCCATCTGAAGATTCGGTCTATCAGGTAACTGTTTCAAAAATGTACCCTCCACTGAAATGAAACTAACAGATCTGTATTTTCTGGGCTTATCCCTACAACCTCTTTACAGCATGAGTGTTATATTTAAAATTCTTCACTCCTCGGACACCACCCCGGAGTCTACCAAACATTGAAAAATTATTGCCAGAGCCTCTACAATTTCCACTCTTGCTTCTTTCAATACCCTCGAATGCATTTCATCTGGTCCTTGTGCCTTAACAACTTAGATTTGTAGCACAAAAACAGAAATTGATGGAAAAGCTCAGCAGGTCTGGCTGCATCTGTGGAGAAAAATCAGAGTGAATGTTTTGGGTTGAGTGATCATTCCTCAGAACTCAACCCAAAACATCCAATCTGATTTCTCTCCACAGATGCTGCCAGTCCCGCTGAGATTTTCCAGCAATTTTTATTTTTGTTTCTGATTTACAGCATCTGCAGTTCTTTCAGCTTTTATAAATTACTGACTGTCAATCTAATACCAGCTCCTTACCAATTTTAAACCCTCCCAGTAACTGAGTTTCCTTCTCTGTCACCTGGGCAGCATCTCTTTCCCTAGTAAAGACAAATGCAACATATTGATTTCACACCACAGCTCTGTGCTCTGCCCTTACATTCAATTTAGTAAGTTGAGCAACAGCTATGATCTATCAACCTGTTTGTTTAAATTTAAACAAAACTTGGCTTTAACCATCTGTCAATCATCCGGCTAGTGCATTTTCTACGGCAACACCTCATCAACAAGAGACTGCTTGCATCCCATTAGCACTCTCTTCCCATGCGGTGCAAAATGTTGTACCTTTTTATGATGCTATTCTTATGAATGTCCTAATGAGAGCAAGGCTGTAGTTGGCAAAATATGTCTTTTGCTTAGCCATGTTTAATTTCTGTGCTGCCAAATGGGCATTGGTAGTTCTTAAAATAATAAACAGATTTGGGGAATTTAAAATAACAATGTACAATATTAAAGTTAGAGTTAGGCCTTTTGGGAACGATATTTTTCAGATAAAGAGTTTCAGAAATCTACAATTCCCATCACCAAATGAAAGCTGGATCAATCGAGATTTTCCAGACAAAGCTCAATAGATTTTTTTTATTGGACAAGGGTATTAGGTTGTATTGATCAAAGATGGATAAATGGAATTAGGATCTAGACTAGCCAAGATCTAATTGAATGCTGAAATCGTGTACTCCTATTCCTATTTTCTGCCTGATAAGCTCTTCATAAAACATAAAGACACCTTTAAGTTTACTGAAATAAAGTGACCACATCAACTAATGAATGAAATATGTCACCATGATATTAATTTTATATTAGATGTTCACCATATTAGGCTTGACGTCTGCTTTGTAAATAAACATTTTTGAATAATCATTGATGTTTGCAGTTTCTCCCATCTCAAAATTTCCAACCATCTCCATGGTTTCCAGAATGGACATCTGGGCTGTTGTTTAAAGAATTAATTTTTAAACATCTCTGCTATTTTCATCAACTTACTTGAAAGTAAATACAGGTGTGAATTTTGTCTCCAGCTATTTTGCCTCTGTAGATAGCTCAGTAATTTGAATATCAGAGCAGCTGCCCAAGACATCTGTCAAGCCAATTTTACCAAATGTGATATCTGTAATACAGGTGTGGATTGAATGCATGAAGTTGTGCCCCAAAACATCTGCATGGAAAACAGATACGAAAAAAGATGAACATCTATCCTAATATCCATCTTGGCATTTATTTGAAAATATCAAAGCATTTCCAGTTCTTTTTAATTCCTTGAATTAAAATTTATTCAGATATCTTCCTAGACTCCATACACATACAATGAATTGGGGAATCAAATGACATTTCAGAGGTAGAGGGCATTGTCTCCTTGGACTACAAAGTCCATTGCTTTATTAATTTAACATGTACATCTGATCAGTTGCACTATTAGCCTCCTTTTTAGGCTTGTTGGTGATTGGTGACAGCCAAAAGAAAAGCACTTTTGAATCTTGTCATTTAAATATTCAACTGTTCATAAATGTGGCAGCATGGTGGTTCAGTGGTTAGCACTGCTGCATCACAGCACCAGGAAGCCAGGTTTGATTCCACCCTTAGGCAACTGTCTGTGTGGAGTTTGCACATTCACCCCGTGTCTGTGTGGGTTTCCTCCAGTGCTACGGTTTTCTCCCACAGTCCAAAGATGTGCATTGGACGTGCTGAATTGACCATAGTGTTCAGGGATGTGTAGATTAGGTAGGTTACAGGGGGATTGGTCTGGGTGGGATGCTCTGAGGGTTGGTGTGGACTTGCTGGGCTGAAGGACCTGTTTCCACACTATAGGAATTCTATGATGCTTTCAAAAAAAAACACGAAGTTCTCAGAATGAAATTGTTATCTGGTGCTCCAAGTGAGAAATTATATAGGTCAAAATTCATCAAAGTTTGTTCTGGACATTATGTTTCAGGATCCGCTCCTGCCCATTCATATTGAAACAAGCAACAGAAAAGCTGGCTGCTGCCTCCTCATCTCTGTGATTTTTGCTGGCTAGCTGCACAGACAACACCAGACCTAACAGTGCATGAGTCTGGTACATGTTTTAGCTGGCCTGTAGCTATTAAAGGCATTTGTCCCACTTATAGGAGGTTGCTAATGGTGTCAATGTTGCAAATGAATATGAAACATAAGGCCAGTAAATGGGTGGGGATTTCATGATTCACAGATGAGGTGCTGACTGCCTCTGGAAATAGTGATAAAAACATAATGTGCTTTAATGCTACTTCACGAGCTCCCTATTTTGTGGTCGCCTGGAGACACAACTTCTATAATCAGCTGAACAGACCTTGTTGGTCCTCCATTTTGCAACAGAGTCTCTCCACTGTTGCCCATATCTCCAGTGTCTCTCTTAGTTTTCCTGTAGTCTCCTGCACAACACTCTTTTCACTGACCTGCCTTGATCCTTAACCTGTCTACAATTGCTTAAGAGGATTCACTTCTACACGTATAGCAATATTAATGGTATCATGCTGATGTTCCTTTAAATGAATGGCACATTTTGTACAATTTTTTTGATGCCCTTTAATTTGTTTCATTGTCTACCCATTCAAACTCACAGTAGCCTTGGGCAAGTGGTATTATCAGCGTTTATAAAGAGGAATGGGCTTGAATATGATTGTTGGCTGGTTGACTGTTGGAATGAATTGTATCAGGAGAAGGGTGGCAGAGGGTTTCTGGTGCCATGAGGTGTCAGATTGCCTTACAAAGACAGATTAAGTCACAGAGTTCTTTACAAACTTATTTAGAAGCCAGCTGCAGGCATTAGAGACTCAACTACTTCCTCCTCCTTTTCCTTCTCCTCAGAGAAAACTGTTTGTTTTGCACCTTGCTCTTCCTACACCTTAATTTCTCTCTGCAGTGTTACAATGAATATTCTAAAGATGCTCATTGGGGAATAGTGAAGGGTACCACCAGATCTCAAGGCACCTGGAGTGCATCTTGAACAACACAATAACTTGTTCTATTTTTATATGTGTATATATGTGTGAGTACTATCACTTTATCAGATCTGTGCATATGTATATACATAGGCCTAAGTTTTCTGTGGGTGAAGCACTCATGAGCCTTTAAACTAATCTTCCTGCTAATGAGTGTGGCAATTAACTTTATAGGTAATACTTTCTAATAAACCCATTCAGAGATATTATCACACACCTCTGGAATAGGTGGGATTTGAACCTAGGCCTCCTAGTCCAGGGTAGGGACATTACCACTGCATGATCAGAGTCTTGCAAATGACTTTATCAGGAAGTCATTTCAGTATACACAGCTGAAACTTGTTTCTGTGATGTGCAATTTGTCACTAGAATGACGACTTAGGCATATCAATTATCACCGCTAAAGATAGATAGTAATATTGTGAGGCAAAACTTGATAACCTCATTGGAATAAGAAATTTAAAGCCAGATAAACAGACCAGGAATAGTCCAGAAATATATTTATAGTGCATTAGCAATTTGAAAATGTTCATTTTATATCTAGCAATTACTGATAAATTTCCTATAGTATAATGATAAATATGAGGAATTGATAGCCCTGAAATCTTCAACGTTTTAAGCACATTAAAATATTTAGCGCGATGTAAGGATGCAGGAGTATAATTCATACAGGACCTATTTATACTTTGTCTCTGCTCCTTTCTAAGCCAAATGATTAGTTTTTTTCTCTATTTGCAGTGGTGAAGGATTCTGACCTGATGAGTCCTTACTACAAGTTGTGAATGCTGGCTCATTAGGTTCATGCATCAGTCAGTTGGAACCATAAAATTATCCTGCAATTCCTGGCTACCTGTATAGAGGAAGCTACTACCAACAATGCTGGAAGGATGACTCCTCACTTCAGTGACTCCTCAACTACTTTGAGTGACCTATTGAAAAATCATGCAACAAATCCATCCCTATCATTAGGTAGAACCAAACCCCTTTCTGTTCCTTGAAAGTTAGAATTAACAGATTGCTGACTCTGACATAAAATCAAATAAGTACAACAACAAAAAAAGAAATTTTTTAAAGATTAGCAGACAACTACAGCACAACTTAAAATATTAGTCAGCCCAAATTCACGCTCATTTTCCTCAGATTTTTACCCAAGCCAGGAGCTAATTGGCATAGGGATAAGCAGATTAAGGGGTGAACACACCACTGAAGGAGTGGTGCAGGAATAAAGGCTTATATTTCATGGAACAACAGCATCAGTATTGGGTCAGAAAGGAACTGTACCCTTAAGACAGGCTCCACCTGAATTCAGCTGAGACTAGAGTCCTAGCAAGAATGATAAATTATGCATTCAAAGGACCATAACCTAGTAAATGATAGGAAAAGGCTCAGGTGGAAGTGGTAATACAACTAATAATTCCAAAACAATTGAAAAGGAAGAAAGTAGACTAATAGAAATTGTGCCAGTCATATATTGGGAAAGGGAAATCTAAAAGATATCTGGTGGTTTTGAGAGAAAAAAAAATGTGAGAAAAACAAAATTAAAGCAGAAGGAGTAGAAGAATCCTATCAGATTCGAAACATTAACTGTGCTTCTCTCTCCACCAATGCTGCAAGACATGCTGAGTTTCTTCAGTTCTTTCAATTTTTGATTAGAGTGGAAGGACTGCACAGGATAAACAGGAAAGTATGAGAATCTTTGGTTAGAATGACTGGAAACTGATGAGAGAGACACAGAATGGATTTGTGAAAAGTAGACCTTGCCTGCTGAATATGATTGAATTTTTTGAGGTTTTGACTGAATTAGTTGACAGGGGAATTTTATGGATATTCTTTATGTGGGTCTCTAGAAGGTCCCAACTTTTCCACGAAACATGAAGTTTTCGCATGGGGTTTTCAATTGTGTTGAGAACTTAATTGTGAATATGTTTTCCCTGGATTAGCGCACTTGTTGCCACTGTTTGATCAATGTTGATTTAAGTTTTTGTCATAGTAAAATCACTTTATATGATCCTTTGAATTGGTGACAGGGAATTTATCAAAGTTATCAGTCCCTACAAAGATCATAGAATGTTACGGCTCTTGCAGGAAACAAATCCAGGGCTGTGAATTTGGTCAGGATTTGATTGAACAGGATTTCACGTTTTTGCTATATTTAATGTCGCATCCCCCTGTGGTAGTGCGCAAGAAATCAAGTCCTATAATTCCCAGATTGAGAAAAGTCAAAGATTTTATAGAAGTACTCAAAATTCCCTCATTTACCTGTCCTTTTGATGAAGTTTGACAGAAGATAAATACCTCGTTTCTGTGCTTAGTGAGAATTACAGCATATTACAAGTAAATTGACTGTAGCTACAAGTAAACAATTATGAACCATTGATATTTAACTCTACTAGTTAAAACTTTAATCAACTTATAAACTCTACCTTTTGTACACAAACTCAGGCACAGACACAAAGAAAAATTTTGATGTTATAAGTGAAAAGAATGCTGGGAAAACCATTCAGTAGTCTCAGTTCACAGGATCTTCTGAGATGGTTCCTATGCTGATCAGAACTTTGCTTTCAATCTTTTTTGTCCGGATCCCTTCACTGGTTTACAGGAAACATGGGGTGGCTGGTTTTCACTTATAAAATGCCTCTGTCTTATTCATTAAAAGGCATAGCTTACAGCAACTGCTGAAGGAATGATAAACTGCTTTTCTTCATTGTCAAAATAGCTTTTACTGCAGTGAACAGAAGGAGCTCCTGAGCTGGTGAAGATCTGATAGCTTCACTGCATCATGTTCATAATTCCAAGCTGTTCATCAAGGGGTATGGGAAGAAAGTGGGAACATGGCGTTGAGATCAAGAAACAGCCATCATCATATTGATTATGGATCATGTTCAAAGGGCTCATTGGCCTATCCCTGCTTCTAGTTTCTGTTCCTATGTAATCCCCCAGTAATCCTTAGTTTTAACACATTTTTTCTCCCATTTCAGCCCATAATTAAAAACAGAGAAAAAAATGCAGTGTTTACTTTGATGAAATATTGATATTGTAATGTTCAATGCTTAAATATTTCTTGAAAGAGGCAATCAGACTATTAATGCCTTGCAACAATTAACAGGGTTAATTTGTAGGCTCTGGCAGATAAAGCAGGAGTTAATTTAAAAAGCAAGGGCTGAAAAGGAAGAGATTGTTGAAGTATTCATGCAGCACTTGAACCTTGAGGGTAATTAAAGGGTAATCCCCACTGCACTCAGATTGTGTTATCTATAATTCAGTTGAAAACGAATCAACTAGAATGGGAAGAGATAGAGCAAGGCAGACATTTGAAATAAAAAGGCAAATGAAAGGAAACCTTGAACTCAAAAGGTAAGAAGAAAAGGAAAAGAAAGGAAAATGTGCAAATATGAACTTGAATTGGAAAGAGTAAAATAATGGAAAAATCTTGGATCTCAGAGGGGGTAGAAACGAAGGCCTGCCATAGACAATTTAGAAATGAAATCTGAACAACAAAAAGGCTTCAATTACTTGAAGGAAGGTGACAGGAGAATTTGATAATGACTCAGATTTAACTCCTGGCTATGATTTGACAAAGAATATTTGATTAATTTCTAAGTTAAGTGTGGAGGCAGCTCTGATGTATTTCATGTTATGTGGGTACAATGACATGGGTAGGACTAAGAGAAAGATTCTTCTGAGGAGGACCGAGTAGTTAGAGGCTAAAATAAACAGCAGAACTGCACGGGTTTTCTCCAGAAAACTGCCAAAGTCACAAGCAAACTGGTGTCAGGTAAATAAAATTCGAGAATTGAATGTGTGGCTGAAAGATTGGTGTGAGATAAATGGGTTTTGATTCATAGAGTATTAGCACCAGTATTGGGGAATTAAGTAATAACAAAGGAAAGAACAAAGTTGGGAGTAATATGTCAGTGTCTTGACAGCAGCTACACTGTATCACAGAATATAAATCCAGAGGTAAATGAGGCTTTTTTAGAAATATAACAAAAGCCAAGGCTGTTTTTAAATCTTCATATAGATTGTATTAATAAAATGGGTCAAAGAAGGAGCAAGCATAAGTGTATTTCAGAGAATTTCTCAAAATAAGAGGTCCTGAAACCGAACATAAACAGACTATCTTGACTTGGTAAAGTGTAATTGACAACCTCATGGTAAAGGATTCTCTTGGTAAGCATGATTTCACGGTCAGTTTGAGAGTGAGCTTTGTAGGTCTGAAACTAGATCCTTAAACCTAATTAAAAGTACAAGAGTATAAAGACAGAGTTACCTCATGTGGAAACGAAAATGGCATAAAAAATAAGACGGTGTGGGAATAGGAGTAGACACTTAAGAAATCACTTCCACCAAAACTCTCAAGAAATATTCCATACAAAATGTGAGACTCAACACAGAGGGATTTATGGCTACTATTTGTTGCTAACTAAGGAAACTAAGGATGTTATCAAATTAAAATAAAAGGTACACATTGCTGCAAAGATTAACAGTAAGGCAGAAGATTGGGAAAAATAGAATGTAACAAATGATGACAAAAAAAATGAAACATTGGAAATGAGACAAAATTGGCAAAAATGTCCAAGTAGATAGTAAAAAAGTTTCTACAAGTATATAAAAAGGCAAAGAAAATCTAAAGTGAAGGTTGATCCCTCAGAGATGTGATTAGAGAATTGATGAGGAGACTAAGGAATTGACAGTGATTTTGAGTAATTATTTTCTCTCTGTCTTTTCAAGAGAAGGTACAAAAGCCAAAAAAGGAATAGTAGAAAAGCAGAGAACGAAAAGGAGAGAGAAGCCCAAACAATTACGATCACTGGACAAAATGAATGAGGAAAACAAATGTAACTCAAAGCTGACGAGTGCCCTGAACATAATAGCCTGGATCTTTGTGCTTTAAACAAAGTGACTGCTGTTATAATCCCAGACCAACCACAAAATTTATATTAAGATCTGCAGGCCAGTGACATCTTATTTCAAAGTAGGCAAAGATAGGCAGGAAAGCATCACAGCTACCAGTTTTCAGCCAGTTTGATTCACTTCATATCAAAAAAAATGTTAGAGGCACTGATAATGCAAAGGTTGTGTGCCCTGACAACATACTGAAGACTTGTGCTCCAAAACACACTGCACCCCTAGCCAACTTGTTTCAATACAGATACAGTTTTAGCAACTGATAGATAATATGGACAATTGCCCAGGTTTGTCATGTACACAAAAGGCACGACAAATCTAACATGATCACTTACAATCCCATCAGTCTACTCTCGATCATCAGTAAAGTGATGAAAGGTGGCATCAATAGAGCTGTCAAGCAGCACTTGCTCAGCAATAACCTGTTCAGTGATGTCCAATTTGGGTTTTGCCGGGGCCACTCAGCTCCTGACCTCCTGAGCCTTGGTTCAAACATGGACAAAAAAGCTGAATTCCAGAGGTGAGCCGAGAGAGACAGCCCTTGACCTCAACGCCACTTTTGTCTGAGTGTGACATCAAGGAGCCCTAGCAAAACTGAAATCAATGGAAATCGGGGAGTGGTGGGGTGGAAAACCCTGATTGGAGGTCAGTCATCTCCATTTCAGGATATCTTTACTTGAGTTCCTCAGGGTAGTGTCCTCGGCCCAACCACGTTCAGTTGATTCACCAATAACTTCACCTTTTTCATAAGATCGGAAGTGGGGATGCTCGCTGATGACTGCACAATGTTCAGCATCATTTATGACTCCTCGGATACTGAAGCGATCTATGTCCAAAGGCAACAAGCCTGGGCTGGAAAGCTGAAAGTAGCATTCATGCCATACAAACACCAGGCAATGACATTCAATGGCGATACCATCACTGAAACCAGCACTATCAACATTGTAGGTGTTACCTTTGATGAAGCATTAAACTGGACTTGCCACATAAATGCAGTGGCTAGAGCAGGTCAGAGGCTAGGAATGCTGCAGCAAATAACTGATCTGCTGTCCATGATCTACAAGGCACAAGTCAGGAGTGTGATGGAATACCCTCCACTTGGCTGAATGATGCAACTCCAACACTCAAGAAGCCTGATGCCGTCCAGTTTGAAACAGCATGTTTGATTGATACCACATCTGCTAACGTCACTCCCTCCACCGCTGATGTTCAGCAGCAGCTGCCTGTCAGTCTACAAGATGCAGAGATTCATCAAGGCCACTTAGACTGTACTGCCAAACTCACAACACCTTCCGTCTAAAATGACAAGGGCAGTCACTCATGGGAATACTTCTATATGCAAGTTCCCTTCAAGCCACTTACCATCCAGACTTCAAACTATATCGTGTTCCTTCAGTGCTATTGGGTCAAAATCCCTAGAACTCCCTCCCCAGCAGAATTGTGGGTGCACCTATGGCACATTAACTGCAGCAATTCAAGAAGATAGCTCACCATTACCTTCTGAAGAGCAATTAGGGATAGGCAATAGGCCTGGCCAGCAATGCCCACATCTCTTGATTGAATAAGAAAGATGATAAAAAGAAACCATTGCCATGGAGAATGCATGAACAAAAATGATTGACAGGAGGGAGTTTCAGAGCTTAGGACCTAGACAACTGTGTTCACAGCTCCTGGTGATGGTACTGTTCTGTTTGGGATAGTACAAGAGACCAGAAGTACACTTTGGAGGGTCATTGGGTTGGAGGAGATTACAGGGATAAGGAGGGAGATGACAAGACCATGTAGAGATTTATTAAGGAGGATAGGAATTTTAAATTGAGACTTTGACTAATTTGGAAACAATATAGGTCAGCAGACACAGGGAAATGGTACTTGCTTGAAGTCATGACAAGGGCAGTGAAGCTTTTGATAATCTCAAGTTGCAGAAAGTAGATTGTTATAGGTTAGCCAAGAGTGTGTTGGAAGACCCATGTCTGGAAGTGACAAAGGCATTTACTGTGAAGTTAGCAACAGTCAAGCTGGGAAAGGGGAAGTTGAGCAATGTTACAGCGGTGGAAATAAGCAGCCTTAGATTTGTGAAAATCAGATTGGAAGGTTTTTGTTGGATCCACTATGGCACCAAAGTTAGGGAGAGGTTGTTGCCAGGGAGAGGGAAGGAGTTGGTAATTAGGGAAAGAAATTTGGAGAGGAGGCTGAAAACAATGGCTTTAGTCTTCCCAATATTTCATTGTAGGAAACTTTGCTTAATCAGTACTAGATATTGGATAAGTGGTCTGATAATTTACCAACAGTGAAGGAGTTGAAAAATGTAGCAGGGAGGTAATGCTGGTGTATAGAATGGGCCAATGAGCTATCAGTTAATGATAATATTCGACAGCTACACGAGAAAATAGATTGTATAGGATGGGAAAATAAGCTGGGGAAGTTAATGATGATACTTGACAAGTGGCCTGACCTTTAATGAGTCCTTCTGCAGGTTTTTTCTCTGTAGCTGTTTTCTGTACTAGTCAACAGTTTTGACTTCTGTATCTGCTTTCTCTGGGCCCGGCTGTTTGTTACACAATATAAAACAGAGAGTTTCATTCCAAGCTGCTGGACTTTGCCTCGGCTCAAAATCATGAACAGTGCCAGGAACTGCCTCTAGATCAGCCATCGATCGAGAGGCTCCTGCCAGGCAGGAGGGCATGAGACCTGTTGCTTTTTTTCCAGAAGGGCGTGAGATTTGTTTGTTTATTTCTTTTCTCTTCGATTTACTATTCATTTATAATTACCACTATAATCATTTATTATTACATAATAAATATTCACATTTAAGCAAATTGCTGCTGTCGAGTCTTCTCTTAATTATATTTACCTGAATCTGAAAAAGATCCACTTGGATACATGCTGTGATCGAAGACAGTTGGGTATTATCGGTGTACATGTGAAAACTAATTCTGTGGTTTTGGATGATATCTCTAAGGGGCAACATGTAGATGAGAAATTAGAGGGGACCAAGGATGGGGAGCAGGAAGGGAATGATACTAGTCATGTTTGGACTGGTAAGAACTGAACCACATGAGTACAATCTCTTCCAGTAGGATGAGAGTAGAGAGGTGTTCAAGGCAGATTTGTGGTTAAATATATCAAAGACTATAAACAGGCCCAGGAGATTGAGAATGGAATGTCTACCTTTATTTCAGTTACATTTGTGATTTTGTTTGGTGTTGCAGCAGGGGCAGAAACCTGATTGGAAAGATTTAAACATGGACTTCTGAGAAGGATGGGAATGGATTGGGGCAGTAACAACATATTCAGCGATCTTGGAGAAGAAAGGGAGTTTAGAAATGGGATGGTAGCCTGCAAGGACAAAAAGGTCAAGTTTTGCTTTTTTTTTTGAGGTGAAAAGTGAGGACAGCAATTTTAAAGGAGAGGTGGACAATACCTAAGAATATTTCTGAAGAAGGGTCTAGGCCCAAAACATCAGCCTTCCGGCTCCTCTGATGCTGCTTGGCCTACTGTGTTCATTCAGCTCTATACCATGTTATCTCAGATTCTCCAGCAACTGCAGTTCTTACCACCTAAGGATAAGAAACCACTTTCTTTATCTGTTAAAATGGGACCTGGGGAGGAAATTGGATGATCAGCAGTGTAGTGGGAATATGACAGGAAGCAAGTCTGATGGGTGAGATAAGCTCAGAGAAAGCAGGAGTGGAAATAGGAGAGTGGTTTGAGAAGCAGACAAAAGGCAGTCATAGTTATACTCACCGCATTATACTTTTCAGCCAACAACCCAGTGTCCCCATCACCATCCCAACCTATATTCTAACACACCAGCGGGATGGAGCCAACAGAGTTGCTGATGCAGTGGAATAAAGCCATGAGGGGAGATGGTTGGGGAGCCTTCAACATTGATAGCTTCATTATGTTTCAGGGAAACCAGTCAAACACGAGCAAGGAAATCTTCCACTGCCAACCAACTATAACCATCCCTCAGCTACTGAATCAGTACTCCTCCATGTTGAACAGCTCTCTGAAGAAACACTGAGATGATCAAGATCTTGGAATATAATCTGGGCAATGTGCACTAGATGGTGATTTAATATCAATCACATAAAGTGGCTTGGGAGAACTTTTACTGATTCGGCTGGCCAGTTTCTGAAGTTCCTGAATTACTGAGAAAAATTGTGACAGGTAATGAGAAAACTAACATGAGGGAAAAGCCTCAATGAAGAGAGCAGATTACACCATGCAGGGATAAAATAGAGGTGTGCAAAGGGAATAATTATGTTGGTAGATTTTATTCATCTCATGTAAATGTGAATGCACGAGCATTCTGGAACCTGAATTAGTAAGTGCAATCTATGACTTCATTCTGATCCAGTATGCCACAAAAATAACCTGCACCACAAATTGAAAATAATCAGTGACCCAAATAATATTCTGGGAATTGACCTGGTACCACCTTTGGTGACAGCAACCATACCATGATTAAATTTTATATGTTTTGCTATAACACAATAATTACTGAATTATAGGATGTTTAAAAAGCCAAGTTCATGATAATAATGTGAGATTTAGGACTTTGGGCTTAAACAGGAGTGTGCTAAATAGTTGCCTAATCAGTAATGCAATTTTAAACAGGAGGAACATTTATTTTTGGTGGCGGCCAAGTAAGTGTTATATTCTTGCAATTGTAAATGTATACATGTTGTGAACATCTTTTTCAAATGTATTACTAAAGAATTGGACAGGTGTTGGGGTGGGGTGGGGTGGGGTGGGGTGGGGAGGGCAAAAAGGTTAACAAAACCAAAAAGGTGAATCTATAACAAATGTGAAAAAAGACAAGTAGTGAGGGGAGGAAGAAAGGAGAGAATGAAAAATTACTACCTCTGTAGAAGCCAAATATGACAGTATTCTCACACCAGTTAAGAGAGCTAAATCCTTTATAACTCAAGGATACAAATAAAAGTGGGAATACATCAAAAATAATTAAACAAGTGACTAATTACCCCCCTGTCAGTAAAGAAGATGCTAGTAGTATTACCCTGTCATAAGAAGAATAATTTCACATCATTTGAATGCAAATTGCATTAAATGAACAGAAAAATGTCTTTCCTTAAAAAATTCCTTCTATTTGCAGCTGGTGAAGAAGGAATTGAGATTAAGGATTGCAACCAGTGCAGTTTGTCACTCACTGCCTGGGAAAAAGAAGTTGTTTAGGGCTGTAGCCTGCCTTCCTCTTTCTCTCTTTCTGCCTTCTCCTCTAGCTGTTCCTCCCTGCCACGTTCTCCTCTTCCTGGTGCTTCTGTTCAGCAGCTCACTGGATAGGTGGGGGCAATGGTAGTTCCCTCATGGCCACAGGATTAAGTTACATAAGATCACAAATCAGGAGACCCACTCAGCCATGTAATTATGAGCTCATGAAACAGATGAAACTGTGGAATTATTACTTCAGGATTTCAATGATTGTTTCCTGTTCTTTATATGGGCTGTGGGTGTCACTGGCTGAACCAGCATTCGTTTCCCATTGTTAACTGACAATGAGCCGAATTTCTTTCTGTTTCAGCAGGCACTTAAGTATTGCACACATTATTGCAGACGCTGAGTCTCAGGTAGGTCACACGAAATATGATGGCAAACTTTCTTTCACTTAAGATGTAATTAAACCAGATGGGCTTTAACAGCAATCACTGAAAAGCTTTCAATTCCAGATTTTGTGAATTGTATCTAGAACCCATCATCTACCATGTGGATAGGCACAGACTTCTGGTCATAAAAATGCCCCTTGACCATCACTCTCTGCTTCCTGACCATTCAGCCAATTCTGGATCCAATTAGCTAAATTTCCTGGCTGAAACCAAAAAAATTCTGTAAATCACAGCAGGTTAGGCAGCATCCATGGAGAGAGAGCAAGCTAATGTTTTGAGTCTAGATGACTCTTCATCAGAGCTGGCTTTCCTTGACCCCACAGACTCTTACCTTTTCTATCAGCCTCCTGTGCAAGACCTTATCAAAAATATTGCTGAAGGTAAAGTAGACTACATCAAATGTATCGCCTTCATTTACACACTTGGTTAACTCTCCAGAAAATTCAATCAAGTTGGTCAGATAATTTCTCCCCTTAACAAACCATGCTGACTATTCTTGATTAATCCCTCGTTCTCCAATTGCAGGTTAATTCTGCACCGCAGAATTGCTTCCAATATTTTCCATACCTCTGAGGCAAGACTGACTGGCCTGTAGTTTCCTGGTTTATCCCTTGCTCCCTTCTTGAATAACATTACCACATTGTTTGTACTCCAATCTACTGGCACCTCTCCTGTGGCCCAAGTGGAATTGAAAATTATTGCCAGCACTCTTGCTATTTCCGCCCCTACCTCACTCAACAGCCAGGGTCACATCTCATCTGGATCTAGAAATTTGCCTATTTTTAGAATTGACAGACCTCTCACAAGCTCCTGTCAATGCTCATTTCTTTAATTGGATTTAATTTAGTTTGTAGTAGTTGCTAGAAGAAATAAATGGCAACTAAATTGTAAGCCATGAATGTTCATTTATATAGAGTCAGTAGGGCTGCTTAGCATTGGGTTCAGATGTATGGGATTAAGTGGGAGTATGAAGCTAGAGATTGGAGCTTTAAATAGCATGGCTAATGTAATAGCAGTGTAGTATGCTCACTGATGACATGATCCGTCTGCTCTACGTACTACTTGCAAAATTTAGGTGTGCATCCCTTTACTGATGTGACATTGGTAATCTTTGTGTTTATATCTCATTGCAGCATTTTAGAACTTCATGGAGCATCCAAAAATGCTTGCAATCACAACATGGAGGTACGATTCAATCTCCTCAAGTACAGTTACATTATGTCTTGAAAATAACACACGTCCTTACAAAAAACAGTTAACATTTTTTCCATCTAACCGTCCTTACTAGATTTTCCTCTTTAACCAGACAGTAAAGGTAAAAATCTACTTCAAGTTACCATTCATGGTAAGTTTATCCAAAATACAGTAAGATAAAGCATTTATATTTAAATAATTTGCTTGAGATTATACATTACTTTTGAAATACTGTTCCAAGACACAAATGCTATTTGATGATTAGTTATTTTTATATTTTCAGAAGAAAATGTTGCATCTTGTACATTATTTAGGTTTCATCAAATCAGCCTATGTTTCACAAGACATACTGTCACTAGTGCACCTGATAATATATTAAAGTTAAAAAGTGTAAAACTAAATCAAAAACCTAAGAAAAAACTATTTAATATTCTAGTCTTATCTCCACAGACTGATAGGTCTTCTTAGAACTAAATTACTGTGTAAAAGTAACATGGTTGGTATTGATTCACCTTTCAAACAGGTCCCTTTATAGTTTGGAAATTGCTCTTGACTTAATTTCCTGCACCATTAACAACCATGTTAGTGGGGACAATCGTTTTATAAGTTCCTGACCTCACGCTTCCTGCCTGCTGAGTGCAGTGATGAAAATTCCTGTGTACATATTTCACTCAGGCTGTACATTCCTGCCATCTCCCCCTCCCCTCCACCACCATTACCAGCTCAAATAGGTTCATGAATATAAGTAAATGGAAGTGTGCAATTTTCCTGTTTTCATCACCACTCTTACAGAGCAATAACCTGGCATTTCAAATGAGTCCTAAAAGTCAGCGAAATTCCTGCATGCTGGGAACTTAAGTCTAAATGTAACAACGTAAAATTGTTTCAATTATAAGAAATGAAGATTATTTTCATTGCTTCCTGTTTGATTGAAAGAGGACAAAGGAGGCATATCAAAGACAACAGTGGCATCTGACCCAAATTTGTGGAGCCCAGCAATAAGACACCATGCAGGGTGGGAACATTTTAACTTCTGTGAATGTGATATGGGAGATAGCGAGTCAGCAGGCGTGTTTTAATAACCTTTGTCTCCATCACTGTCTCTCACTATTTAACAAAGTCAACGTCATCCAAGTGAATGAAAAGCATTGCGTTCAATGAATTAAAGAGTCACAGTGCTGTGCCACTTTCTTCAAGAAAACATTCTGCTGATCTTTGTGTGAAAATAATACTGTCACTGATCCTCAATGTAACTATGATCTTTAACTTTTATGTCTTCTAATTCTTTTTAAATCAGTGCAGGAAGATCTTTTGTAGCAGTCAGTTTGCTTGGTGCAAGTATATGAAATAAGTGTCTGACCTTATTCAATTGAACAATGCCTTCTCCTGCTATCTATTAACTAATCTGATAGAATTCAAGGCTCCCCAATTCGCTGAATTGCCACATTCACCAAAGTCCAAAGGATACTTTACAATACTTTAGCAGTTAACATGGCCCCTTGATTTCATGGTCCCCATGCAGGCCTTTCGTTTGAGGACTGTTAACCTCGATTTTGATCTTTAGTAAATAGTTTCTCCACTGAAGCATCTTATGTCTCATGGATATCCTTCACATAGGATAATGTTTCTTCGAAACTGGATGTTGGTCTATTATCTTACTTGGATTGCATTTAATCTACTGAATTTTCTTTGCTTTGGAACTATTCCCCACGAAAGCAGGAAACTGACCCAAAGCATAATCTGAGGGATCTTTAATTTCCTGAGTGTCCAATGTGAAGATGGCTGCTCTGTGGAATCAAATACTTTCTTCTTTGCAGCATCCTGGAATTTCAGGGCAGTCATTTTTGACTGTATCTGGAATCTATGGACATTGGACTGGCTTCCATGTGTCACATGCACCTCATTTCCATTTTGTGCAGGCAAAATTTGATGCATTAGCAGATTGAGAATAAGAATTGTTGAAATATGTAAGGTGTTTTCTTCAACTTGTTGGATATCTCTATTTGCCCTCTGTGGCTATCTTCCTAACGAACCAGACAGTTATGATCCATGATCATAATACTGGAACATTGCCACTCTCTGTCACTGGTACTGATAACTCTTTTTTGAAAGACAAAGCATTAAGATGTTGCCCTGAAGCTTGTGTTGGTTCAACATCTGGCAACACCTTCAATTAATTGTATCAATTTGATCATGAGTGTGTTTTGCTGTCCAAACATCAGCTAACATTTCCTCAAGGAGTTCAAGAGGGGTGCACTGCTCATTCCTGTTTTCAACGTTTGTTTACTTTGCTGATTCTTTGTCACTGAAGATTCGTTAGTGATGATATGGCGTGGAGCAGAAGTTGGGGTAAATTTAATTATTTTATGGTTCTCTTTTCCTGTCCATGACAGATTATTTATAATTTGTAATTCTTACTTATTGTACCATATTTAAAGTTGCCAGTGGTGTATTTTTCCAAACCCGATTTGTGAAGTCCAGTTTCAAAGCATTACTTACAGAAAAGTGTTCAGACTTAGATCAAAGCACAGCTTATTAATGCATTCAGAAACTCATACACACTAACAGACAGAAAGGATAGAAAAATTACTATTACAAATACTTGAAAATCAAAGATATTGGCATTAATTTGCGTGATTTAAAGTCTAGGAAATCTATGATCCGAAAAAAAAACAAAAATTGCTGGTAAAACTCAGCCGGTCTGGCAGCATCTGTGGAGAAAAAAATAGAGTCAACATTTCAGATCCAGTGACCCTTCTTCAGAACTGATCATAGTTATGAAAAAGTTAATATATCTGCTAAAGATGTGATACAGTGAGGGGTAGGGGTAAACATAGGTGGAGATGGAGCCTAGAGAAAGAGAAAAACATTAGGGCAGACAAATAAGTGGGTAAAGATCAGTCTAGGAGAATGATTAGCTGCTCATGGGGACTATTAGTAGCTGACAATGAGTTGTTTGTGGTGTGGAGTTTGGAGTAAGGACGTGGGAGAAGGTGATCAAGTCCTAAAATTGTTGAACTCGATATTGAGTCCTGAAGGCTGCTGTGTTCCCAAGCAGAAATAGAGATGCTGTTCTTTCGGCTTGTGCTAAACTACACTGGATCGCTGCAGCAAGCCCCAGATGGAGATGTTGGCCAGGGATCATGGTGGTGTATTGAAATTTGCTTTATTCGCTGCCCACAATGTGGTCTCCTCTACATTGGGAAGATGAAATGCAGACTGCATGACTGCTTTGCAGAACGTATACGTTCTGTCTTCAAAATGACCCTGAGCTTCCCATTGCCTGCCTCCTCAATGCTGCACCACATAAAAGGTGTTGAAATCAATACTTGTGCACTTGCTTAAGGGTGAGGTCATTGTCAATCATGTGTACATTTTCAGTTCTCTTATGTACTTATGTTTCAGTGTTTATTGTAGCATATCTCCACTCTTGATAGTTGTTCCACCTGGATTATGTAGTTTCATCTTTGAGGGCTATAAATTCTGTTTCTTCAGTCATGGTAATTGACCTAATGATATAACGGCACTCCTTCCTGTATCATTCGTAAATATGATGAAATTTACATGGACATAAATAAGTTTGTAAAACTCACGTTGGGTGGACCCCCAATTTCTCCTAGCCTCAGGAAATATTTCTAGGGATAATTGCTCTACTCTATTGAGCTCCTTGTCATGTAAAAGTTGCCAATTTTGCTGTCTTGTAAATGCATCCTACTTCTGCATCTCATCTGGAAGTGGCCTACAGTTGCCTTCTTTTGTCTTAGCTGAACACTGCATATGTCAAGGAAAAAAAAGAGAAGAGTCAGCTGTGTGAAAATTTAAAAAGTTGAGTCAGGAGTGAATTTCGTTTTGCAATTGAACATCTGTAGAGTGTTGGGAAACAGGTTGAAACCTAGTTTTGTTGTTTATATTAAGATCATTCCAACTATATATATGTGTATGAGTGAGTGCTGTGTGTTGTAATATTTCGGGTATCTATGGTCGGCCAAGTGTTAACGTGTAACAGAGTTAAGTAGTGATATCAGTGTGTCACAATGATGTGTGATATTCTTATGTAAAGGTATCAGTTCCATCTTAAATAGCCATTGTATTTTGTAATCCATTGAGAAAATCAATTCGTCAAACAACCTTTTGAGTGATAGAACCCAGACTCTGTAGGTGTCTGCGATCGAGTTGGAATGTGTTCCATTACTCTGTGAATAAATATTTTGATACTTCTTAGTAAGAGCTTCATCTCAATGTTCATGATCCCAGAGTTTACAAATCCAAGTGGCACCATGTTACCAATAGCACACCCTAACTCAATTGCAGTAGCAGTTCCCAATCAGAGCACAAACGAGAATGCCAGGCATGTTTCTCAATCCTTTCAAGGCTGTCCTCCATTGAATCATTACTCTTTCCACCATTCTGAGTTTTGATAAATGGTAAAAAGTGCCAGGAAGATGACTGAGGCTCCATTTCTTTTCCTACTTTTGACATGTATGCTGACCATCTTAATTCCAATTGAAATCAACAAGATTACAATCCACAGTTAACACCAGGATTGTGACACTGTACCCAGTTGCAATTGTTTTTATCCTAGCGCAATGAAAAGAAAAGAAACAATGGCTACATTTTAAAAATAAATCAACATAGTTCATTTCAGAAACAGTTCTGCAAAGATTTCTGTGAATATCATAAAAATACTGCAAGCTATTATAGAGAATAAACTTTTCTATATGGAATGCCACATTACTCAGCTTTTACTAGAATTTTAACTATTCAGACAAACAGTTGACCAAGAAACAAAAGTGTTCAAACTCCCCATTGCTCCAGGAAATGAAAGTTTAAGAAGTGTTAATTCTTCATGTTTCTCCAACAATGACCAGAAAGACCTTTGGAAGATTTTTAAACCCATAGATGATCAAAGTTACAGTAAAATTTAATAATCACAAAATCAAATTTATGTCCTGGAGGCAGAAATTGAGTGAAATAGTTGACCAGATTAATGACAGTTGTTAGTGTAAAGGCACTGAGTCCAAAATCAATGAAGATGGTTGAAAGTCTCATGGAATTAGTATTAGCATTTACAGCAAGCCAGCAAATACAAAAAACACTCAGACTTTGCTAAAGGACACAATATTGATGCACTATTGGATAATAAAGGAAAGTTTGAAGTCATTGTTGCAGTATAGCAACTTCTCTAAGCACATGACTCTGCAACAGCAATAGCAATAGTAAATAAATTCAATAAATCACTCAATTCCTGCATAAAGTGTAATTTATCCCATTTACCAAAGCATTGACCAGCATTCCACAACACATGCAAGCTGTATGCCACAAAGAGATACTGGGCAAAGATATGCAGAAAGTCCACTCTTAAGGAAATGCCCAAGATCTAGATCAAAGCTCAACAACATATGAAAAGGATTCAACCAACCTCCAAAACAAAGGAACTTGAAGTGCAAACATGCACAATAGGTTCAGGTAGTAGCTGTAACAAAGGAGCTTCCAGTTCCTAACTAAATCATGGATATGGTCCATCTGATACATTGCCAACTTTAGAAGAGGTGAACTATTCACTATGATCTAGATTATATATCCTAGGAAAAATGGGCAATATGAATTACAAGCAAAGGGTGACACAAGTGTGTGTGCTAACATTGTCCTGCTTCATATTCTAAACAAATTCTAACCCACTCTATATGGGTCAATCACAAATTGGCTGCAGCCCACACAAGACAAGCTCACTTCATATAATAGATTTGAGAATCCGTGCATTAGAATTGTTCGTCTCAAATGTCAAAAAGATAAATCTGGACAGACACCAGAAACTATTGTTGGTTTGCCTATGGGCATGGACCTTTGGTATGTGATAAACAATGAGATAGGGTAAGTATCTGCAGTGACCAAGTTTCACAGATAGAAAAATTGAATCCACCCATGATCTCACAAGTCTATAGCCTGACTGGTTTGACATTGTTTGACAATTACTAGACAACAATCCATGATTGTAAAGATAATACACAGCACAGTATCAACCCTACTCACAAATGTACAGTCCATATGTGGGACAAATTCAAAATTGAACCAGAAGGAACAATAGAACACAACAATAATACTCACATGATTGAGTGTGATTCCATCACTTGTGAGCTAAATAAAATTGCATTATATGTCTGTGTCTATATACCTCAGGTGAGAAGTTGTTATCCTGCAACAGTGGCTTCAAAATTTCATTTACGATCCAGTAGTGAAACAATTGTGCGTCCTTTAGCAAATTCTAAAAATGTTTTTTGGATTTATTGGATTCACGTCAATGCTGGCAAGCCATTGCAGGATATGTGCAAGAAACAGTGAGTTTAGCATACCATCTCCTCTCTGCGTTGTCTATAACTTAAATATCTGGCAGAGTGTACTATGTGTACAATTGTAGCAAAAATCACAAAGTATAACGCAACTCATCAAGTCTTCGGGATTGCCAGACAGAACTTGCAACCTACAACTTAAGGCAACGACTTCCTTCACCTCCAACTCACATGTTTGGAAGACAAGTCCATAATGAAATAACTGCACAAAGGCCAGCATCCTGTCACTAAGTCACCTTTTATTTGCATGTGAAAAGTCCTTGAGTCTGGCACAGCCTCATCAGAGTCAGCACACAGAGTGTCAGAATCTCTGACACTCCTCTCTTTATCTGTCAACCAGGGCATTCTGATTAGGCCAAATTAACAGCCCCAATCAGGGAACTCACATTCTATGAGGTCCAGCTAGCTGACCTCATTACAATCACTATACGTACTTTTTTTTTCATATGCTTCCTAGGAAACAGGATGCAGACAATGCCTTATTGGAATTGCAAGCGCTAATGGTACAGGAACACAATCAAAGGGCACGTAAGCAATTACAGCTTCACCCAGGTCAAATGTAGGTGTGCAATAGCACCAACACTTCCTTAAATGGAAGGGTGCTTAGAAAATATGTTCAACCTAGATCATTTGAGTTGCTTTGAGCAACAGTCATGTTATAAGATGGAACAGAAGACACATTTACATTGTACACCCATGGGTAAACCAATATGATGAATCAAACACTGAAACTACTATGTTAACACCAGATAACAACATACCCACAGTGAAAAATGTACACCTATGTACAATAGCAGATAACAGCATGAAATTGTTGAAACCGTATCTTGAGACTGCACAAGTACTCAATCTAGTCTTCTTGAATGTCCAACAAAACTTTAGCTCAATGTGAAGATAATGTGTTTTTTACAATTTACATCATTTTACAAATAACCCATGAGAGAAACCCTAGTCCTTGAAGGAAAGTGGTGGAATAAAGTAGACTAGTTGAGTTGGTTTTCCAGCATTCTGACATGGGCATGGCAAACCCAATGGTTTCCTTCTGTCCTGTGACCAATCTATGTTAAAGAATTGCTCGCTGTACAGAAATTATTATTGTATACATAAATACAGTAATTCTTCTGTACCACAATTCACAATGAGGTGAACGCAAATATAACTGTTTTTGACCATATTGCTTGAGAGATGACAATTCCAGTGAAAGAACTCCCTGTTCTTATTTTATTTGTGGCATTGGATCTTTTATATTCACCTGATCTAATGGATAGGATTCAGTTTAACATCTCATCAAAAGAATGGTATTTGACCATACAATACCCCTTCAATACTATGCTGGGATGTCAGTTAGATTATGCACTCAGCCATGATGTGGATGACAAGTCCCGAGTCTTCTGACCCCAAAGGCAAGTCTTACCAACTGAACTGACAGGCTGCATTAGTTGAACCCAGGTCCAGAAATGTAGTAAAGCTTCAAATTATGAATTCACAACTGAATTGTGAATAGTCCCTGTGAAACCTCTAAAGCTTGAAATGTTGCTTTCAGAAAAAGTTTGAAATTCACAAATAGTCAGGTTCAGCATTGGCAAATCATGAATGATGTAGTTTGAGCAGCTTGAGAAAGGTTAATTTAATTATGAACAGCAGGGATTAATATTTTGAAATGCAGCTGTGATCTTTTTTTGGTCATAATTCATTACTTAATTAATTAAGAAAAGTCAGTTGTGCTGTAATCTAAAGTCAATTAGTCATTTTTATCATGTACCCATGGACATCCTGTCCTAGTTATTAAACAGATCAGCAGTTGTTATCATCTGTATTTTGTAATTTCCTAATTGGTTTTCATGTCACTTGCAGCAACCACGATGCAAATCTTTCTTCATTCCATACAGGTGAGTTCCAATTTAATGTAAATTAGGTCTTCATGCTGCTGTGTACGTGGAGAAAATACCAAAATACTTTCAAATGTCCCCTAACTCCTTATCTGGGTTAACATTGTTTGTGAAAATTATACTTCATAGGTTACCCAGCCTGTTTAAATTCAAACACACACTATGTAGTTAAACAGTTGGATAACTTGAATTGGTGTTGTCTATAACTAGTGAATTGTTCTTGCTGCATGTGATAAATTAGAGTAGGAAAGGAATGCTTCACCTAATCTGAGATAACCACTTAAACCATGGGATAATCAATGTGGAGCTGGAGGAAGACAGCGGGCCAGGCAGCATCAGAGGAGCAGGAAAGTTGACGTTTTGGACCAGGGCCCTTTTTCAGAAATGGGGAGGGGGAAGGGAGTTCAGAAATAAATAAAGAGAGGAGGTGTGGGGCTGGGGAAGGTAGGTGGGATGGTCATAGGTGATTGCAGGGAGGCAGTGGTGGGGATTGGCCAGTGAGGTGGGAAGGGTGGATAAGTGGGACAGAAGATGGACAGGTTGTGTCAGGTCAAGGAGGTGGGGATGAGAGGGAGGGTTGGTTATGGGGTGAGGCCAGGTTAGAGGGAGGAGATTTTGAAACCAGTAATATCCACGTTTAGGCCATAATGTGGGTATGGCCTCATCCCATGACTAACCCTCCCTCTCATCCCCGCCTCCTTGACCTGACACAATCTGTCCATCTTCTCTCCTACCTATCCGCCCTTCCCTACCTGCACTCACACTGACATCCTAAAAGTAAGATTACAAGTCTTATATTGTTAAAGTAGTCTGCTATAATGAATGCCTAAGTCACCAATGTGACATTCAAAAAGTGTATGATCATTGAGAGCTGCTGATGCACCATCAGCTATGTTGGGGTAGGTTTCAAGAAGAGATATTTAGTGCCTAAGCCTGAAACTGACATTAGAGTAAAGGAGTAGTTCACATGAGGACCCCAGGTGACCACAACATGATTGAATTTTGCATCCAGTTAGAAAGGGAGATGATCTGGGCTAAGCCTGTTGTTTAAAACATAAATAAGGGCAACAATATGTGCATGAAATCTGATCTAGTGGAATTGAATTGGCATACTAAGATACAGCATAGATATACAGTGGCAGACATTTAAGCAGATATCTCAGAATACTCAGAATAAGTGGGCTGAATGGCCTGCTTCCACATTGGAGGGATTCAATGATTCTATGAAGTATACTCTTACGGTTAAGAAAAGCACTCCAGAGAGGACCGACCATTGTGGTTAACTAAGGAAGTTGGGAAAAGCACATAACTTACGGAAAAAAGCAGGTAACTGTGTAAAGATGAATAGCAAGCCAGTTGGTTGGTCAGAATATAAAGAACAGCAGGGAATGACCAGCAGGTTAATCAGGAGGAAGAAATACAGTGTGAGAGGAATTTCACTCAGAATATAAATAAGGACAGAAAGACCTTGTACAGGTATTTAAAAAAGAAAAGAGTAAGTAAAGAGAGTGTCAGTTCTCTGCAGAGTAAAAATAGTGAATTGATAGTCAACAATAAGTAATTGGTAGATAAAATAAGCAATATTTTGCTTCCATTTTCGTAATTGAGTATAAAGAAAGTATTCCAGCAATTGTTGTAAATGATGAGTCGGAAAGGAGAGAAGAAATTAATGAAATTACATTGCTAAGAGAAGTAGTGCTAAGTAAATTGATGGAGCTGCAGGCTGACAAGTGTCCAAGTCCAGACTGATTTCATCCTAGAGTCTAAAATAAGCTGAGGGGTGACCTTATAAAAGTTTATAAATTCATGAGGGACATGCATAGGGTGAACAGCCAAAGTCTTTTCCCCAGAGTAGGGGAGTCCAAAACTAGGGGACATAGGTTTAGGGTGAGAGGGGAAAGATAAAAAAGGGATCTGAGCAGCAGCTTTTCACACAGAGGGTAGTACACGTATGGAATGAGCTACCAGAGAAAGTGGTGTAGGCTGGTACAATTACAACATTTAAAAGGCATCTGGATGGGTACATAAATAAGAAGGGTTTAGAGGGGTATGGTCCAAATGCTGGCAAACGCGACTAGATTAATTTAGGATGTCTGATCGGTATGCATGTGTTGGACTGAAGGGTCTGTTTACGTGCTGTAAATCTCTATGACTCTATGACTGATGAGCTAGTACATGCATTTTTGCAAATTTTCCACCATTCCTGCAATTCAGACAAGGTTGCATCAAACTGGAAAGTAGCAAATATAATCCTTCTATTCAAGATGTGGGGAAGTAGAAAGCTGGGCCCCATAGACCAGTTAGCTTGCAGTCTGTTGTAGGGAAGGCAAGGGCCAATATTATGTTTGGTTTGGGTCTAACCCTTCAGATGTGATGATCATTTTTGGGTTCACACGAACTTGCAGATGATAATTTTTTTAGATGAGATGCTAATCTTAAGTCCATTTATTTATGCGTAGAGAAAAGATCCTGAAATTATAAATTGGAATGAGCTGCAGGATAACTACTCACCTCCCCCTTCTCCACCATTTTTTCCATATTTTGTAAAAACCAAGTCTAACTAATACTTTACTTCATCCAAAGTCTCACTATAAGTGAAATTCATTGGGATATATTGAGCAAGTATTTGCAAATCGTGAGGGATAAAGACAGAAGCTATTTATAACAACTGATAATATTGTTTCACTGTGTTCCTGTGATACTATGACATCATCAATTTCTAAATCTGGCTTTGACACGTTTTTCTGTTTATTTTAATTTGACACAATTTTTATCTAAAAATAAAAAAAGTACTGGAACCATAGGTGGCCTGAATTAACAAATTCAGTAATATTTGTTTCCTGTTTTTTGGAAGCATAATTAAATAGATTTTTTCTATCCCTTAATCGCAAGTAGACAAATGTAATTTTGTTACAGGTCCCTGTTGCATTAGAATTGATGACTATAGCATTGCCCACTCAATGTAGGTGGTTAACTACCCACAGGTTATTGTGAACCTGTTTATTTAAGTCTCCCTGCTGTCTATGAGCTTATTCATCCATTGCTGGATTTCATGTGTTGAAAGTTTTATCTAGAGTAGTTCTTTTTCTGAAAAATGTGCCTCATTTGACCTCCATGTTTCTGTGCTGCCCTCCCCTTTTGCTGTAGTAGTCAACAAAAGCCATTATGCTCATGCTATGTATTGAAAATTCCTCGGATGATTCACTTGTATCAGAGTGGTGATGTTTTAAAGCTTTGCCTTTTGTTTAATATCAGTTCTGAGCTCAGAAATCATTTTTAGTTTCCATCATTCATTGTGAACGTGCACAAATTTCTCATGGCTGGAGGAAAATTTCCTCCATGCTATGTCTATTCCTTATAAAATAAGTAATTATTTCATTATCCTTAGATTTTCTCCCTTCAAGAAGTGTCACGTTTCATTTTCTTTTGACCACACATCAACAATAAGCTTAATGTTGACATTTAAATGAGCACTACTCAAAGTTGCACAAAAAAAATCAATTTGAAATGTTCCTTCTGCACATGCGTCCTCAGTAAATCGTAGCAAAAACATTATAGTTGCCAAGCATTTCCTATTGTAAATGACTGCTCAACCAATTAGCAACTGAGGGCATACACTTAGACCTGGTGATGTTTCCTGGTGACTTCAGTGTGTTTTTCTGTATTTATTCCTTTTGTACAAACAAATTGAAAATGGAACACATGGAGTTGTTTGGAAAATAGTTGTAATGCAGTAAACGCTAAGACTGGTGGGAATGTTTTTGTTTTCCTCAGAATATTTACGTAGGCAAAAGGTGCAGGTGCATGAGCAGGGAAGAAAAGCTGATGGAAAGTGACAGCAGAATTTGTTCCCCTTGTAATTTTCCTCTGAGTCCCGCTGTCTCTTAAAATCAGTTAATAAAGATCAGCAAAACTGAAAAAAACATGTTAAAGACTATTAAGTTCAGGCTCAAAGTGTTAATAGACCAAGATTTTTCTAATAACTAACGAATTTAAAATTATTAACTACATTTCACTAAGCATTTCACACTCATTACAATTACATGTATTTGCATGTTATAGTAAAGTATGCATGTACAAAATTTGAATTTTAGATTCCGTTATGTTAATTTTAATCAGGTTAATTACTGTAGTTGTGAGAAAAATGTATTTCTGCTTTCATGTTATTGGCTTGCTACTTCTATGCAATGGAAGGCTAAAATAAAATTATGTACAGGAGAATTTAGAACAAATTGGTTGACTCATAACTTAGAAGTCGAGACTGTCATTTAAAACGTATATCTTCAACAATAAGAAGTGTCAGCTTATGCAGCTGTAAAATAGCTGAAGAACATAACATTTGACAAGAATACTCTTGCTGCTATAATGGAAATGAAAATTTGCACAGCAGGTAAACTAAATGCAGTCCAGGGAAAATTTTGGCAGAACTTTCTGCCAGATCAATGCTTCATTGCTACATGAAAACAATGGTTCATCGTTTGTGCTTTCTTTTTCCATTATGTATTTTAATAATAACATAGCAAATCACTTTATCATGTCTCTTTAGCTAATTGTAAGTGTATGCACACAACTATTTTTAAAATAAGTCAGCAGCCTGATATTTCCCTATTCACTTTCTCCTATGTCCATTACTCAGAAGTCTGCAATGATGTTCCATTGAAGAACTTTTATTATTCAGAAGTGGGTTTCCTAAAATGGAACAAAATTAACTTTTGTTTAAATGACCATTCTTAGACACAATAATGTGTAATTCCCAATCCGAAATGATTTATTTCAATTTCCACAACTTTTTAGAATAAATAAATTCTAATTGCAAAATATTAATGGATTCCACGGTACCAAGTGTACAAAGGTAACGACAAAATTTGTATTTATACGGCATCTTTCCCATCCTCAGGGTGTGCCAAACAATTTTGAACCAATTTTCTTTTGAGTAGAATCATTGTTTCATTCAGGCAAATACAACAGTCAATTTGTCCACATAATTGTCGCACAAATATCAAAAATAACCAGATACTCTATTTTGTTGCTTTTTGTTGAAAGGAAAAGGAGTATTTTGTCTTCAAATAATGGCCAGCAATATTTTATGCCCATTGGACCAAGCTAAGATAACAGAATGCAAGTTTCGTAATAGCCAAGACCTCCAGCAATACAGATCTTACAACTCAAAACTAGGCATCTATGAGATGCTGTGGGACATAAGCAACAGTAGTATTTTATTCACCCACAATCTGTAACCTCATAGCCTGGCATATGCACCAATTTACCATTACCATAAAGTCAGGAGATCAACCCTGGTTCAACGAAGAACGCAGGAAGTTATGCCAGGAGCAGCATCAGGTGTACCTAAAGATGAAGTATTAACCTGGTGAAACTGCAACGTAGGATCTACATGCCAAACAATGGGAACAATATGCGATAGACAGGCCTAAGCAATCTCACACTCAATCAATCATGCAGTACTTTCACACAAATTCATGAATGGTAGAGGATAAACAAACGACAAATAGGATGCTAAGACTTTACAAATGTCTCTGTTATCTATACTGAGAGAGTCCAGCACATTAGTGGAAACAAAAGGCTGAAGTACTCACATCTAACTTCACCCAAAAGTGGCACATGGATGAATCATCTTGGTCCCTTCCTGAGGTCCCTGAGATCATGATGCCATTCTTCAACTAATTCATTTAATTCCACAACTGAATAGGGTGAATACTACAAAGGCCCTGGCAATATTTCAGCAACTGAAGATGTGCAGCCCAGAAATAGCAGTGATCCTAGCTAACCTGTTACAACACAGGCAATCACCTGAAAATTGCCCAGAAATCTCTTGTGTGCAAAAAGGCGGACAAATCCACCCTGGGAAGATATGCCTTTTCAACTTGATTTCAATCATCAGCTACGTAATCAAGGGATTGTTGACTGTGCTATCCAGCAGCACTTACTGAGCAATAACTGGCTCACTCATGCTCAGTTTGATTTCGACCAGGGGTACATAGCCCCTGACCTCTTTGCAGCCTTGCTCTAAACATAGATAAAAGGGCTGAACTCCAAAGATGAGGTGAGAGTGAAAGCTGTTGACATTAAGGAGCCCTAGAAAACTGGACTCAGTGGAAATCAGGAGCAAATCTCTTTGCTGGTTGGAGTCTTACGTGACACAAAGAAAGATGATTGTGGTCATCTCACCTCCAGGACATCTCAGCAGGAGTTCCGCAGGGTAACATCCTAGGTCCAATCATTTTCATCTGCTTCATCAATGGCCTTCCCTCCGTCATAAGTCAGGATGTTCACTGATGATTGCACTCCTCAGATACTGAAGCAGCCCGTGTCTATGTGCAGCAAGACAATGCTAATCATTGGCAAGTGACATTTTTACAGTGCAAATGCCAGCAAAGACCATCTCCAATAAGAGAGAATCTAACCATTGTCCCTTGTTGTTTAATCACACTACCATACAGAGTTTCCCCCAATCAACATCCTGGGGGCTACATTCCCTTTATGTTCTCTTGCCATTGCACAGAACTCTGAAGTCCGTACATGGCAGAGACTTCAAACAAAGGGAACATTGCCTGGCGTTACCATTGACCAGAAACTGAACTTGACCAACCATATATGTATACTGTGGTTATAAAACTAGGCCAGAGGATAGGAATCCTACAATGAAAATTTACCTGACCTCCTGACTCCCTATTAACTGGTCTACAAGGCACAATGGGAATAGTCTCCACTTCCTTGGATGAGTGCAGTTCAAAAGGTGTTCAAGAACCTTTACATCGTCCAGAACAAAGTTGCCTTCATGACCACTTTCAACGTTCATTCCTTTCACCACTGATGCTCAGTTTTAGCAGTGTGCACTATCTATAGAATGCATTGCAGTAACTCACCAAGGCATCTCCGATAGCAACCTCCAAAAGCTGAACATCTATCACATAGAAGGACAAGGACAATAATTTTCCTTGAAACCACACACCATGCTGACTTGGAACTATATTGCCTTTGTTTCACAACCAGTAACTCAGAATGTGGTAATTCCCTTCCTAATAGCTTTGCGGGTGTTCCTGGCCTTCTAGGACTGCACCAGTTGGAGAACGAAGCTCACCGTTATCTTCTCCATGGCAATTTGGGATGGGAAATAACCAACTATGTCCATATCCCTTGAATAAATCACAAACAGAAATAAAAGAGAGAGCAACAGATCATATCTTGCAAAAAGCAATAACCATGCATCCTTAGAGTGGTACAGTCTCACTTTTTTTATTCATTGGGGGATGTGGGTATTGCTGGCTGGCCAGCATTTATTGCCCATCCCTAGTTGCCCTTGAGAAGGTGGTGGTCACATGCCTTCTTGAACCGCTGCACTCCACCTGCTGTGGGCTGACCCACAATGTCATTAGGGAGGGAATTGCAGGATTTTGACCCAGCAACAGTGAAGGGACAGTGACATATTTCCAAGTCAGAATGCTGAGTGGCTTGGAGGGGAACTTGAAGGTGGTGATGTTCCCATATGTCTGCTGCCCTTGTCCTTCTAGATGGAAGTTGGCTTTGAAGGTGCTGTCTGAGTTCTGCGGTGCATCTTATAGATTGTACACACTGCTGTTAATGAGCATTGGTGGTGGAGGGAGTGGATGCTTGTGAAAGTAGGGCCTAACAAGCAGACTGCTTTTTCCTGGAAGGAGTTAAGCTTCTTAAGTGTTGTTAGGGCAACACTCATCCAGGCAAGTGGGGAGTATTCCATCACACTCTTGACTTGTGCCTTGTGGACAGGCTTTGAGGAACCAGGAGGTGTGTTACTCACCACAGTATTCCTAGCTTCTGACCTGCTATTGTAACCACTGTGTTTATGTGGTGAGTCCACTTGAGTTTCTGGTCAATGAGAACCCCCAGGATGTTGATAGTGGGGCATTCAGTGATGGTAACACCATTGAAAGCCAAGGAACAGTAGTTAGATTGTCTCTTATTCGTGATGGCCATAGACTTCACCAGATAATATGTTATTCCTAGAGGTATTAAAACTTACCATATGTTTCATTGTCCTTTCCCTTCCTGGAGGCCTATGACCAGTGGTGTGCCACAAGGATCAGTGCTGGGTCCACTGCTGTTTATCATATAAATGATTTGGATGTGAACACAGGAGGTATGGTTAGCAAGGCTGAAGATGACACTAAAATCGGATATGTAGTGGACATCGAAGAAGGTTACCTCCGAGTACAACAGGATCTTGATCAGATGGGCCAATAGACCGAGGAGTGGCAGATGGAGTTTAATTTCGATAAATGTGAGGCTTCACATTTTGGAAAGTCAAGTGAGGGTATGACTTATACACTTGATGTAAGGTATGGGGCAAGTTGCTGAACAAAGAGACCTTGGAGTGCAGGTTCATTTCCATGAGAATGGAGTTCCAGGTAGACAGGATAGTGAGAAGGTGTTTGGTATGCTTGGCTTTATTGGTCAGTGCATTGAGTATAGGAGTTGGGAGGTCATGTTACAGCTATGCAGACATTGGTTAGGCCACTTTTGGAATACTGTGTTCAATTCTGCTCTCCCTGCTATAGAAAAGACGTTATGTAACTTGAAAGGGTTCAGAAAAGATTTACAAGGATATTGCCAGGGTTGGAGGGTTTGAGCTATGGGGAGAGGCTGTATAGACTGGGGCTATCGTCCCTTGGGCATCGGAGGCTGAGGGGTGACCTTGCAGAGGTTTATAAAATCAGGAGGGGCATAGATAAGGTAAATAGACAAGGTCTTTTCCCCAGGGTGGAGGAATCCAAAACTAGAGAGTATAGGTTTAAGGTGAGAGGGGAAAGATTTAAAAGGGTCCCAGGGGGCAACCTTTTCATGCAGAGAATGCTGCATGCATGGAACAAGGTGCCAGAGGAAGTGGGTGGAAGCTGGTACAATTACAACATTTAAAAAGCATCTGTATGTGTATATGAATCGGAAGAGTTTAGAGGAATATGGGCCAAATGCAGGCAAATGGGACTAAATTTATTTAGGATACCTGGTTGGCATGAATGAGTTGCACTGAAGGGTCTGTTTCCATGCTGTACATCTTGATGATTCTGACTCCAAATGCATAGACTGTTGGTGCAGTCTTTCAGCAAGTTTCCAAGACCCCCTTGAGCCATTGCGCCATCATACGGCAGTTGCAGTTTGCAGTTTCAGCAATTTGCTTTACACTAAATTTTGGGGCAAAAGGGTGAGAAAATCCAACCCTCCCCACCCAGTCCCCCACCCCCCCACCCCCATCATACATGGAGATGCTCCACTTCATTCAACTCTAGTTTAATATCTTCCTTGCCTCAGCATCTTTTTTTCTCATTCCACCTCTGAGAAAAACCTTGGGATGGATTTTTTTTTTCTTATCTTACACAAGCTTAAGCTATTGTTGTTAGTTTTTAGAAGGACACGTTCCTCATATCAGAAACTTGAATGCCAGGAGTTTATTACGAAAGCCAGTAATCACTATAGAATATGAATGGACCATCGTCTAAGGTCCACTAACGCAGTATCTGAATTTCTAGCACATATCCTGGTGACAAAGTTTTATTCTGGCAATCTGAATTTGTGAAGTTTACCCTTCTGTTCAAAATGTATTGGGCACGGTGACATGGTGGGAGGCCTGGACTAACAATCTGAAGACATGAATTTGAACCCACTATGGAAGCAGAAGAATTTAAATTGAGTTGATTACTTAAACAAATCTGGAACTAAAGCTCGTATTAGTCATGGTTACTGTGAAATTACTGGGTTGTGATAAAAAAAATCAGCTGGTTCACCAGTCTCCATTAATGAAGAAATTCTACTGACCCCAGTCTGAACTATGTTGACTCCGAACTCTCAGTAATGTGGCTGATTTTTAACTAACCTCTGAAATCATTGAGCAAACCATTTTATCAAAGCTGTCAAGGAAACATTAAATCAGAATTAAAGTGGACAGATCACTTGTCTTTAATCAAAATGGTAGAGAATTCACAAAGGCAAGCGCAGCCCAGTTACCCCCACAAAGACCTGCTCACTATCATTTGAGGGCTAGAACTAACATTGGGAGTGCTGTCAATATAGCACAATAGAGTTATACATAGCAAATCACAACTTTCAGCCAAATGTCCAAGCTGCTCCAGCACCACTCCTGTGTATATCCTGCCTTACCAACAGAACAAAGCCTCCAGAGGTGGTGGCAATGGGATATACTCAGGAGTGAGTGATTCATGCTGAAAACTCTAAGAGGCTTCATGGAGTCAGGCCAAATATGGGCAAGAAAACCTCTTGATAATTATTAGCCATGACTCTCCTTCAGCTGATGAATCAATGTACACAATGTACTCTGTTTAGAGAACTTCAACATCCATCAGCAGGATGCCTCATTGCTCCACCTATGAGCCACTTGTTTCAAACCTAAAGGATGCATCTGCCAGACTGACCCTGTGGCAGGTGCTGGGAGAAACAATAGGCGTGAAAAACATAATTAATCTGGTCCCAGCCAATCTATTATGATGTAAGATGTGATCTTTAAATATTTTAATATCATTTATTTTGCATTTGAGATTTTAAACTAGTGGCATATGGGTTTTAGTCTCTGCATATGAGGGCATGTAAAGATTAAGTTGTCAGCATTTTCGGAGTCATGACTTTTTAAAAAAGCAATATGAGAGAGATAGTTCCTGGAATGCTAATGGGAATTTGTTTACATTGGGAGAATTTTACAAATGCACAGAGTAAGCATCGAAGAGTGTTAGCCTCCTGTCAGTTAGAAGGATCAGGAGTTGATTTTTGTTTTTGCTTTATTAGGGAAACACCCACAGTTTGGAACGCTTTTGTTTTCAGTTTGCAGAAGTCCTGGTTGAATTTAGTTGTAAAAACACTGTTCAACTGGAGTAAGGTGTTCAGTTAGGAAATATAGAAAATAGCTCATCACAGTGTAAGGGTTTAGTTGGAAAATTCCAGACATCAAATGTTTGGTTAAAAACTTGAAAGAGTCACTCACAGTTGAGAAAAACCTAGTTGTGTAAATACTCAAGGAAGAGGCTACCAGAATCTCAACTTTGGAAATTGAAATCCAACAGTTCGGTCAAACCTATAAATGTGATGGGGAAGGGAATTCGCTCTGGTTTTTGAGTACTGCAAAGGGATGCTGAGAGAATAGACAAAATATTATATTTTTACCATGTGTTTTAAAATATTTCAAACTGTATTATATTTATATCAGGAATAACATCAGCGAGAATCATAACACTATCTGTTGACCTACCAGCGATGTTCGCATTCCAAGAACCCATCAAAAATGTATTTATCCACAATAGTACAGGTATGAATAACAATCATATAATTTCTGTGTTGAGTAATAATCAGCAATTGTAATTTACAATTAGTAACAATACCAATCCATTGAGGCCTGCAAAACATAAGCTTCTTGCTACCTCCTTACTTCATTGGTTATACCATTCAGTTGAGTAAGATACATGCTATTGGCTGACTCAACACTCAGCTGAACTACACATACAGTCTCAGAGATAGTAGGAACTGCAGATGCTGGAGAATCTGACATAACAAGGTGTAGAGCTGGATGAACACAGCAGGCCAAGCAGCATCAGAGGAGCAGGAAAGCTGATGTTTCGGGTTGGGACCCTTCTTCAGAAATGCGGGAGGAGAAGGGGATTCTGAAATATATAGGGAGAGAGGAGGAGGCAGACAGAAGATGGGTAAAGGAGAAGATAGGTGGAGAGGAGGCAGACAGGTCAAAGAGGTGGGGTTGGAGCCAGTAAAGGTGAAAGTAGGTGGGGAGTTAGGGAGGGGATAGGTCAGTCCAGGGAGGACGGACAGGTCAAGAAGGCAGGATGAGGATGGTGGGTAGGAGATGGGGGTGGAGCTTGGGGTGGGAGGAATGGTTGGGGAGGTGGGACGAGTTGGGCTGGTTTTGGGATGCGGTCGGGGGAGGGGAGATTTTGAAGCTTGTGAAGTCCACATTGATACCCTTGGGCTGCAAGGTTCCCAAGTGAAATATGAGATGCTGTTCCTGCAGCTTTCGGGTGGCATCATTGTGGCAATACAGGAGGCCCAGGATGTCCTCGTTTTTCAAGGACCGCAAGTTCCCCTCCACAGTTATCGAAAATGCCCTCGACCGAGTCTCTCGCATTTCCCGCAACTCATCCCTCACACCCCCTACCCGCAATAATAACCAAAACAGAATCCCCTTCATCCTCATGTACCACCTCACCAACCTCCGAATCATCCTCCAACACTTCCGCCATCTGCAATCTGACCCCATTACCAAAGACATTTTTCCCTCCCCACCCTTATCTGCTTTCCGGAGGGACCACTCTCTCCGCGACTCCCTTGTCCGCTCCACACTCCCCACCAGCCCCACCACCCCCGGCACTTTTCCCTGCAACCGAAGCAAGTGCTACACCTGTCCCTACACCTCCCCTCTCACCCCCATCCCAGGCCCTAAGAAGACCTTCCACATCAAACAGATGGTCATTTGCACATCTGCTAACGTGGTATACTGTATCTGCTGTTCCCGTTGTGGCCTCCTCTACATTGGAGAAACCATGCGGAGGCTTGGGGACTGCTTTGCGGAACACCTGCACTCTGTTCGCAACAAACAACTACACCTCCCAGTCACGAACCATTTCAACTCCCCCTCCCACTCGTTGGACGACATGTCCGTCCTGGGCCTCCTTCATTGCCACAATGATGCCACCCGAAAGCTGCAGGAACAGCATCTCATATTTCACTTGGGAACCTTGCAGCCCAAGGGTATCAATGTGGACTTCACAAGCTTCAAAATCTCCCCTCCCCCGACCGCATCCCAAAACCAGCCCAGCTCATCCCCACCTCCCTAACCATTCCTCCCACCTCAAGCCCCACCCCCATCTCTTACCCACTCACCTCATCCTGTCTCCTTGACCTGTCCGTCCTCCCTGGACTGACCTATCCCGTCCCTAACTCCCTTCCTACAACACCTTTACTGCCTCCAATCCCACCTCTTTGACAAGTTTGTCTCGTCTCCACCTATCTTCTCCTTTATCCATCTTATATCCGCCTCCCCCTCTCTCCCTATTTATTTCAGAATCCCCTTCCCCTCCCCCATTTCTGAAGAAGGGTCTCAACCCGAAACGTCAGCCTTCCTGCTCCTCTGATGCTGCTTGGTCTGCTGTGTTCATCCAGCTCTACACCTTGTTATCACATATATAGCCTGCCCCTCTTAAAGGCTATCTGCTGCTCTGAAGGGAAGCTGCACTCATTATACTAAAGCTATGTTGACTAATTGCATTGCAAGTGGCTGGAAGGAGAAAGACACCAAAGTCAAGAGAGATGGCTCCCAGATTCTCAGATATAGTACTAGAGACCTTAGTAAAAGAGGTTAAAGAAAAGAGAGAGATTTTCTTTCCATGGAAGGCCAGGACACAGCCAGGAACATCCTGAGAAGAAAACAGGAACATATTTCCAAGGAGATCCAAGAATTACTCCTGGAGGGCTTGGCAACAGTGTCACGATAAATGGTTGCATCTCCATTTGACCTTTGTAACCCAGTGCACCACCAACCTCTTACAGTGCTCAATGTACTACGCATCCCCATCACTAAATTACTCAGGACTCAGGCCTAATATTAAAAGATCTATTGATGCAATCACATCCACCTCTATGAGTCTTCACATAACTCTTGCTATTCGGCTACCAAAGACCATAAGACCATAAGACATAGGAGTGGAAGTAAAGCCATTCGCCCATCGAGTCCACTCCGCCATTTAATCATGGCTGATGGACATTTCAACTCCACTTACCCGCACCTTCCCCGTAGCCCTTGATTCCTTGCGAGATCAAGAATTTATCAATCTCTGCCTTGAAGACATTTAATGTCCCGGCCTCCACTGCGCTCCATGGCAATGAATTTCACAGGCCCACCACTCTCTGGCTGAAGAAATGCCTCCTCATTTCCGTTCTAAATTGACCCCTTCTAATTCTAAGGCTGTGCCCACGGGTCCTAGTATCCCCACCTAACGGAAACAATTTCCCAGAATCCACCCTTTCTAAGCCATGCATTATCTTGTAAGTTTCTATTAGATCTCTCCTCAACCTTCTAAACTCTAATGAATACAATCCCAGGATCCTCAGCCGTTCATCGTATGTTAGGCCTACTATTCCAAGGATCATCCGTGTGAACTTCCGCTGGACACGCTCCAGTGCCAGTATGTCCTTCCTGAGGTGTGGGGCCCAAAATTGGACACAGTATTCTAAATGGGGCCTAACTAGAGCTTTATAAAGTCTCAGAAGCACATCGCTGCTTTTATATTCCAACCCTCTTGAGATAAATGACGACATTCCATTCGCTTTCTTAATCATGGACTCAACCTGCAAGTTAACCTTTAGAGAATCCTGGACTAGCACTCCCAGATCCTTTTGTACTTCGGCTTTATGAATTTTCTCACCGTTCAGAAAATAGTCCATGTCTGTATTCTTTTTTCCAAAGTGCAAGACCTCACATTTGCTCACGTTGAATTTCATCAGCCATTTCCTGGACCATTCTCCTAAACTGTCTAAATCATTCTGCAGCCTCCCCACCTCCTCCGTACTACCTGCCTGTCCACCCAACTTCGTATCATCGGCAAACTTCGCCAGAATGCCCCCAGTCCCTTCATCCAGATCATTAATATATAAAGTGAACAGCTGCAGCCCCAACACTGAACCCTGCGGGACACCACTTGTCACCGGTTGCCATTCCGAAAAAGAGCCTTTTATCCCAACTCTCAGCCTTCTGTCAGACAGCCAATCCTCAATCCATGCCAGTAACTCACCTCGAACACTGTGGGCCCTCACCTTACTCAGCAGCCTCCCGTGAGGCACCTTATCAAAGGCCTTTTGGAAATCTAGATAGATAACATCCTCTGGGTTTCCCTGGTCTAACCTACTTGTTACCTCTTCAAAGAATTCTAACAGGTTTGTCAGGCATGACCTCCCCTCAATTAATCCATGCTGACTTGTTCTAATCCGACCCTGGACTTCCAAGAATTTAGAAATCTCATCCTTAACGATAGATTCTAGAACTTTACCAACAGCTGAGGTTAGGCTAATCGGCCTATAATTTTCCATCTTTTGTCTTGATCCTTTCTTAAACAAAGGGGTTACAACAGCGATTTTCCAATCATCTGGGACTTCCCCTGACTCCAGTGACTTTTGAAAGATCACAACCAACGCCTCCACTATTTCCTCAGCCACCTCCCTCAGAACTCTAGGATGTAGCCCATCGGGGCCAGGAGATTTATCAATTTTTAGACCTTTTAGCTTTTCTAGTACTTTCTCTTTTGTAATGCCTATCATATTGAACTCTGCCCCCAACTCTCCTTAATTGTTGGGATATTGCTCATGTCTTCCACTGTGAAGGCTGACGCAAAATACTTATTAAGTTCTTCAGCTATTTCCTTCTCTCCCATCACTGGCCTTCTAACATCAATTTGGAGCGGCCCATTGTCTACTTTTGCCTCTCGTTTGTTTCTTATGTATTGAAAGAAACTTTTACTATCATTTCTAATATTACTGGCTAGCCTACCTTCATATTTGATCCTCTCCTTCCTTATTTCTCTCTTTGTTATCCTCTGTTTGTTCTTGTACCCTTCCCAATCTTCTGATTTCCCAGTGCTCTTGGCCACTATATAGGCTGTCTCTTTTTCTTTGATACTATTCCTGACATCCTTTGTCAGCCTTGGATGTCTAATCCTCCCCCGGATAATCTTTCTTTTCTTTGGGATGAATCTCTGTATTGTGTCCTCAATTATACCCAGAAACTCCTGCCATTGTTGCTGTACTGTCTTCCCCGCTAGGCTCTGCTTCCAGTCGATTTTCGTCAGTTCCTCTCTCATGCCCCTGTAATTACCTTTATTTAACTGTAACACCATTACATCCGATTTTGCCTTCTCTCTTTCAAACCGCAGGCATATTGTAACACATATTATCTGACATTCTCTCCACTCTACTGCAGGGCAAGCAACCATTAACTGCATGGAGTAAACGAGAAGTGGCAGGCTTGTATTACCTAAGTATAGTGGGACTTGACCATGCTTAACATCACAGTATGTATGTTGGATGGCATTATTTTCCTGTGATATGGCCCTACATAAAGTGCAAGGTGAAAGTAAGGTATCCACAGTCACACAAACTGATGTGGGCCAAGAGCAGGGAGATGGGTCTAGTTTAGTTTGGGATTATGTTTGGCATGGACTAGTTGGACCGAATGGTCTCTTTCTGTGCTGCATGACACTATGACTCAAAGTGTCACTTGTTCAATAAAAATTAGCTCACTGATGCTCAGTTTGGATTTTACCAAGCCTACTCAGCCCCTGACATATCGCAGCCTTTATCCAAACATGGACAGAAGAGATGTGAGGTGAGAATCATTGCTCAGGGGAATTTGTACTCTGCAGAACTTGCCAAGGCATCTTCAGTATTACCCACTAAATCCAAAGCCGTTCCACCATCTAGACATGGGTACCAGGCACATTGGAGCACTATCCCCTTACAAGCTCCTTCCCCAGTCATGCACCATCGTGACTTGGAACCATATTACTATTTCTTCACTGTTGGTGGATCAATATCCTGAAACTCCCTTCTGAGCAGCACTGTGGAAGTACATGTTCCAGATAAACCATAGCAGTTCAAAATGGCAGCTTACCATCTCCTTCTCATAGGATGGGAATATATGCTGTCCTTGCTATAATATCCACATTCCTCGAATGAATTAAAAAATACATAGCATGATCCTCTTCCACATACGTCAGATTCATTACGGAAATAAGCAAAAGCTGAACGATGCAATAATGGTGGTGGCTTTTCATGACAGAAGTGTGCATGTTTTTCATCATCTTCAACGCAACATGCTTTAATCTGAGGTAAAAGTGGAAGCTTGCTATAGATTACTTTCAATACATGAAGGGAATGTAATGAGATTAATCCATCTCATGTTTAGTTCAGTCTAAAAACGAAAGAAAAGACATGTGGATAAGTTGTGACCATTCACTTCATAGATTTTTATGTCACCCAATGTTCTGGTATCATTCAAATTGTTTTTGACAAATCTCAGTCATGCAATTTATTTATTAGTGCAGCATCATAGACTTGCTGCATTCTATCAGTCCAATTTTGAAGGAAAGTCATATTGGTATCAATGTTTTGTATTTTGGGGATGCATTGTTCCACTTGTTACACAAATCGTGTAATGGTGATGATTCTAATATTTTTTGCAATGCTTTTTATTGATAATGAAGGCAGGTTATACAGTTACTGCTTCCACCTCCTGTGACAGAATATTGTAAGATCTCATTTCTGGATACCACCGGAGTCAGATTCCTAACGTCACCATTGTAGAAACTGAACAATGTTAAAATTGATGGCTGGATGCATTTCTGGAGCCACAAGGCAAAAACAACTTTTGCTTTCACTTTCATTTTCTATCCATTTTTCAAAATTAAAGCAGCCTTCAAAGTAAATGTACAAGCTGGAACTTGCCAGGCTCTGAGCAAAGTAGGCTGTAGCAAGATCAGTGATAGAATCAGGCGTGATGTTTAATCAGTTCTATCTCAGCATTGAAAACAGCTCACTGTATCTTGTTCACTTTTCTCAAGCAGCATGGTGAGATTCTCATGAGGCAAGTGCCGATTTTCCAATTAGCATTCATCATTGCTTATTAACTTGCCATGGCTTCTGCTCTTACCAATCCTGCCAAACAAACTAGTCATCAGGAAATCTCAGCATGCAAACCAGAGTGAGTCCTTGATAGGTTTGACTTACCACTTGTTCCACAGACAATCTGCAGAGCATGGCATCAGAACCAGTTCCATCACAGACATTGCCACTCCATTTTCAAGGAGCCATTGCCACCATTCTGGCATCCTTCCAAGTACTGCCATTGTGCCATAGCTGGGCACACAAATCAACCAACAGTGTACAACTACTTGGGGTACAGGTACCACACAGAGAAAGGAACTCATTATGTAGCATGGACTAGCCATCTGCTAGGGTTGGTCTTTTGCACGGTCAATGCGTATTCACCTGATTCCTACCAGCATGCTTACAGTAGGGGTTCAGCATGGTTCGTCGAGGACAGCCTCCCAAAGCAGTCCTGGGCTTTAGTCCAATCACATGCCCATTTGGCTGGCTCTGTACAAGGGGACCATTCATTATTTCTGCAGGGAGCAGGTCATGGTCAGTTCTTTAAGTCCATAGGGTCACAGCTGGGAACATGTCTGTCGACCAGCTCAGGAGTCTGGTCAGGTCAGGGCTAGCACTGGCAGCTCAGCTGGCTGGAAGGGATGGGCCTTGTTATCTCAGTAACTCTTTTTGCAGAAACTAAAGAGGGTGTGGAAGGGGTGTGTGGGAAAGGTGCTTAAGGGATGATGCAAAACAGGAAGGTTGGTATAGAAGCATTCTAGAGGGGAGACCTGGGCAAGTGTGATGTCTGTAGAGTTGACAGGGTGGGGACCAAGTACAGAGAGGTGATGTTCAGACTCTCAGCAGCACGTTAATACTCAGGCTGAAAGCCATTGACACAGGACCACCCACTGTCTTTCCAATCATCAAGCACATAGATAGCATGTGATGTTGAGGAGAATGGCTATGAAAAGACTCACAAAGTGTGGGGTAAGTGAGCTACTTGTGAGAGGGCAAGGGCGGCATCAGCAACCGGTCACTAAGCATTCTCAGGGGAACAATATTGCCCTCCAACACATGATACATTGGCAACAGAGACATGCAGCATCCCTACTCTGGCCATCGTCAGCATTGACTATCACTTTGTGTGACATCTCTGTTTCCTGTCACTGCTGGGAACTCCTTCATATGCACACTCCGATGCTCATAGTTAATCAAACGGTAGGCAATGAGAGAGGGGTGGGGCATAAGATCCTGATCCAATGCTATTGCTACCCCTGTTCCCACGTGATGTCTTTGATATTTGTCTAACAATTGAACCTTATTAATGCTCAAGGACTGACAGACAATGAAGCATCAGAGACGGGGATGACTACATGAATGGTAAAAAAACAAGGGTTTAAGAAATGAAAAAAAGGAGCCATTTATATACATCATGTGCAAGACAAATTACTACGTGGCATTTTTAGCGATTGCACCCATTTTGTATAAATGCACTTTCTTCTTCCTTTCTGTCCCACTGTGATACACTGAGCTTCCCTGCTCTGTAGATGTGGTGAGGGGAGCCTGCTTCATCGTAGAACCTGTTGGCCCTGGAGATTTGGTCAGGTGACAGAAACAGAGAGAGAAATCCTAGTCCATCTCGCCCTGGGGATGAGACTGATCCAGATACTGAACTCTGCCCAAATTTGTATGGTCTAGTGTTGTGGTATTCTCTGGGAAGAAGTCTACTCTCCTACTGACCACCCTGCCCAAAGGGACCATCAAGAATCTCTCTGGGAAGTGTGGTGCCAGCCTCCCCTTCTATGACATCAGTGCTGACTCTGTCCATGACCAAACAGGGCAGCTTCCAGATGCCAGCGCTCCTGCAGTGGTGCAGTGAGCTTTGGAAGATGGCATGGAAACTAATTTTAGGGAGGATCGCTGCTGAGTGGCAAGTTTCTCTAGAAACAGTGCATGATAAGGTGGGGTGGTAATTCGGTGCCTCGCTGTGTGAGCTGAAACACCAATCAGTGTAACAAGTTTGTAAGATAGCTCTTATAGCGAGAAAACTCACTCTGCCTCACAGCGAGAACAATAAACTGGACCCAACTGCACTTTTGCCAAAAAAATGCAAGATTCTGCCAATGCCAAATAAAAGGAAATTATGAGACCTTTAATATCAATATATTTGAATACAGAAACCATAGCTAAATTCACCATTTTAAACATTCAATATTTTCAAAATTGCTATTTTTAGATCCAGGATTTCATGTATTTAAATAATGTTAAAAATGTTTTCTTTCATTGCATTATTGCAAAATTTCGTTCTCAATAGCAGCCACTTTAATTGCTATTTTTTCAAGACTGATCATGTTTTGAACAGTGACTTTAGTTGAAAAATGTTTTCAGTTGCAACACAAGGTTAAAAAAAAGTCACATGCAACTGATCAAAAAAAAATTATTCACTGTTCTAGATCCCCGTGCAACATGCAGATTGTTTATTGAAAATATGGAAAAGGCAGCCCTGGATTATTATTGTATCAGTACTATATTACGATAGGTTCAATACAAGAACAAAGAACAAACTAGGAAACAAAATTGCCATCGGCAGATTTTTATTAATTTTTTTGAATATAATACAAGCTATGACGTCTCACCTTAAAGCAGATAACATTATAATAATTCAACTTATCTAATCATTGTGCTTAAAAGTTGACGTTCTCCTATCTCTACACCCTCAGAGACATAAACTGAAAAAGAACAGAAGGAAACAATAATGAAAGTGTGTGGGCAGACATTTCAGTAAAAGGAAATCTAATAGATTTAAGCAGGGTGATGAAACAAATGAGCTGATCAATTATCTTACTGTCAAGCTGTTCATTGAGAAACAATTTTGTATTTAGCAACAGAGTGAAATGCTCTGATGTGCCACTATACTGGGTGATGTAAATGTGGGAAGCAAACTGCCATGATTTCTGAATTGTTGATATTTTTAATGTAACATCTGGATGAAGTATCAAGCAGAGGCCAAGATCCTAATAATAAACTGAAGGTGGCTTCCAAGTGCAGCCGTGAAATTGCATTGGCAGAACTGGAAGTCAATTGTGCAAGTCGAAATCTGTGAGCTCAACTCAGTCTGCAGCAATTAACTTTGATTTTTGGGTTTTGCGTGATATGCGCTTACATGGAATATTTTCAGCACTATCTAAAGGAACAGTGCACAAAGGAAAATTTGAAGTATTCGGGATAGCTGATGGACATAAAACATGGGCAGCACATGAGTTGAATGTCACTTTACTGAAATTACTATTGGCTGCAGGCAGCTGAGGATGCAGTGCAGAAGGAATAAACTTGCTGCACTCACCACAAAGATATCATTGGAGGTAGCTGAGATGGTGAAGAGCAGGAGTGGTGTGCCCAGGTCGGCAATACAGTTCAGGAAACATTGAGTTCTTTTACTTCCAATGCCTTATTAAGCATTCTCCATCATGTCACACCTCACACTCATTTAACTTACAGCAATAGGGAAGGCAATATCATAGTGCAATTATCACTCATCTTGTATAGAGAGAACAAGATAATGTTCTGGGACTCTGAGTTCAAATCCCACCATGGCAGATGATGGAATTTCAATTCAACAAATATCTGGAATTAAATGTCTAATAATGACAATGAAATCATTGTCGTTTGTCAGGAAAAATCCATTTGGTTCACTAATGCCCTTTCCTTTCAGGAAAGAAATCTACTGTTCTTACTTGTTCTGGTCCACATGTGACTCAGACCCATAGCAATGTGGGTGACTTTGAACTGCCCTCTGAAATGACATGGCAAGCCACACAGTTGTGTTAACTGCTGGAAACCCTCAAAAATGAACGAAATTGGATTGGCCACCTGGCATCATCTAACACACTGGAAATGAAGACAGTAAACAAAAGCTCTGTCAAACCTGCAAAGTGCCCCTTCCATAGTATCTATGGGACAGTGTGAAAAATTGTCCAGACATATCCTATGTACAAAAGACAGCACAAATTCAAACCAACTAATTATAGCCCCAACAGTCTACTCTCAATCATTGGTAAAGTGAATAGAAACTGAACTATCCATGTAAACAGATTGGCTACAAGGACAATTCAGAGGTTAGGAAGCCTGTAGCAAATACCTTTCCTCCTGTTCACTTTCTACCAGTCACAAGTCAGGACTGTGATAGAATACTCCACACTGGCCTGGATGAGTGAAGCTCCAACAATGCTCATGAAACTTGACGTTAAGAAGGACAAAACAACCAGCTTGATTGGCACTGTGTCCACTCCCTCCACCACTGATGCTCAGTATTAGCAGTGTGTACTGTCTACAAGATAAACTGCAGAAATTCACCAGTGCTTCTTAGATAACACCTTTCAAAATTACATCCACTGCCATCTAGAAGGACAAGGGCAGCAGATTGGAACACCGACACCTACAAGTCACTTACCATTCTGACCTGGAAATGTATCTCTATTCCTTCTGTGTCATTGAATCAAAATCCTAGAATTCCCTATTAATGGCATTATGGGTCTACCTACAGCACATGGACTGCAGCAGTTCAAGAAGGAAGCTCATGACCACCTTGTAGGGATGGGCAATGACTGCTGGTCCACCCAGTCAGTGAAACCCATATCCCATGAGAGAATAAACAAAGGTTTTCAAATTCTATCCAGTTCACACTTCCCCATTTCTTCCTTGACCATTGCCATTCAACTTAATTGTTATGCTATGTAATGCATTTCTTTTTGTCATTGTCAACCTCACAAATGCATTGCGTACACTGGGTGAATAGTTGATCTCTACTTTTTCAAAGATAAGTCCTTTGTAGGTGGAAAGGACAAAATGCGAGGAAGAGAGATAGAAATGGACCACCACAAATAGTCCGGTTTTCTGATGCTGATGAAGATGCCCGAGAGATAAATGGCACATCTGAATCCCTCTTGGTCAGAGATGGAGAAAAGGAAACTCCCAGATGGCTGGTAATAGAATTACAAACATCATTGATACACAAATGTGGATTTCATTTCACAAATGACCGAAATACAGGTAGACTGGGGATAGTAACTGCCACAATTGTGACTTTCTCATGACTCAATAATATTTGATTATTCTGTGTTGAAGGACATCACCATTAATATCCTCCAAACATCCACAATGTGTTCCTCACAGACAAGATAGAAAAATTGAAGTAAAGTCATTCATGCAATATCAAGACCTCTCCCCATCTTCATTGGTGAGCAATCTTGCAAGGAATGGCATCGCTATGGAATCTAACAGAAACAACAAATAGAAAATGTGATGACAATAGTAAAGCTGTATGAACCCCAGCTCAAGTCTATGTAAACTGAGTGGATAGTAATTAGTGTACAAACAAATAATTAGAACAAAAACCTGGACAATTATTGCAAAGAAGGGAAAATGTTGATGAAAGATACTGAAAGTATTGGAGGTTTCTTTTTTTTAAACTTAAGGTACATTAATTTCAGTTACTTGTTTCTGAAACTTTTTTTTCTTCAGGCATATTTAAGCTCAGCAGTCAAGCAGTACATTGATGATAATTAATTAAACATGCTGGTCCTGACATTCCCTGCAGACTGCATAAAACATAATTCTGCGTGATCAAAACATAGTGAGGAATTATGCAGATATCAAGCAGATGTGTGCACTTGCTTGCCTTCTATCCACTGAATGTTTAAACTTGGAAAAGAACCATGGGAAGGGTCTTCTTGCTTTCCTTTGGTTTCTGTCTGAAAATAATTATCAAAAAGTTTCTTAGGCAATTCTTTGAATACTTCCCGAATTAATCAAATAGTTTTGTAGTGTGTTTGCTTTCATCCCGAGGGACTCGCAATTAGGTTTAGGGTTAATATAAGGAAACAGTGCTAGACCTGTACAGAGCCTTGGTCAGGCCTAATTTGGTCTATTACATTCAGTTCTGGCCAGTGAACTTCAGGAAGTCCTTGGAAGGCATACAACACAGGCTCAACAAATGATCATGGGCTGTAAAAGGATAAACCCTGAGCATAGAGTGCATAAACCTGGGGGCTGATCTTAGGAGGATTTTTCACCATGAGGTGTAGTGAATTCTGTTGTGGTATCTTACCAAAGATGCCTCATTAGTTACATTTTGTGCAGCTAAGATGTCCTTCTTGTCTCATTCTAGCTCCACCTTGCTATTTGCTTTTCGCACAACTCCCGACTCAGAGCATATCCCAGATACCTTGCATTCCTGCCATCCTTAAAAGCCCAGTGTGCACCTAGCCAAGTGCTATCAGTCTGTAACTAGCCTGCATGGCTCCCAATATTTGCCCTGGACATGGCAGACAGAGGGAAATGTGTGACTGCTTTATGGCAGACTTTACTAAGAACTAGCAGAGGAGTAAATGGCACCAGACCACACCAGCCTCGTTCAAGATCAGCTCAGTGCAGTCTTAGCCATCTGGAGGAATACACAGCTCTGTAGGAGGCAGGTCAATGTGCCTCACCACTCTGCTGCATGTAGTATCTTTTCTGTGATACCTCACGCTCACTCTATCTCTGCCTATGTACCTACCTCCTGCCACGGCTCATGCTCTACCACTATGATTACAGTCTATAATATCTTCTCTCACGTGTGATCACCCATCAAAATCTGCAACACCACTGACCCTGCATGCCTTACGCACTGTCGACTTGCTCACTCGGGACACCTTCACACCTTCGCCAAAAAAATCAGCCAAAAGATAAGGAATGGTGCCTCACATTTGGCTCCTCACCACTTATATGAGAATCATCCTGACTCTGTTCAGTGAGTGGCTGACTGACCATTTCCAAGCCCCTGGACTGGTATCAGAGGCTGCCCTTGACAGACAGTGTCAGGACGCCTTACCGAAGGCTACCTCCCTTTACTTCACTGATTAATTGGTTGTTTGATTGATAGATTTATTGTTGTCACATGTACCAAGGTGCAGCAAAAAGTGTTGTTTTGCGTACCATACAAAGTGCATCAGGGTAGCAGAACAGATTGCAATGTAGACTTTACAAGCTTCAAAATCTCCCCACCCCCGACCTCATTCCAAGACCAGCACCCCGCCCCCATCCCCACCTCCTTGACCTGTCCGTCATCTCTCCCACCTATCTGCTCCTCCCACCTCACTTCCTACCTACACTCACCTACTAGCTTCATCCCTACCTCCTTGATCTGTCCGTCTTCTCACCACCTATCTGCTCCACTATTCACCTTCTATCACTGCCTCCCCCTTTCGCTATTTATTTCAGAGCTCCCTTCTCCTTCCCATTTCTGAAGAAGGGTCCTGACCTGAAACGTTAACTTTCCTGTTCCTCTGATGCTGCCTGGCCTGCTGTGTTCATCCAGCTCTACACCTTTTTATCTCAGACTTCAACATTGGCAGTTCCTACTATATCAGTTTGCAGAATACAATGTTGCAGCCACAGAAAAGGTGCAGGCAGAGAGAATTAACTTTGAGAGGTCCATTTGAAAGTCTGATAACAGTGGGAAAGAAGCTGCTCTTGAATCTATTTGTATGTGTACACAAACCTGCATATTTCTGCTTGACGGAAGAGGGTGGAAGAGAGTATAACTGGGGTGGAAAGGGTTTTTGATTATGTTAGAAGTTTTCCCAAGGCAAAGGGTAGTATAGATGGTGTCAATGTATGGAATGCTGGTTTGTATGACGGATTGGGCTGTGTTTACAATTGTCGGTAGCTTCTTGTAGTCTTGGGAAGAGCAGTTTCCATACCAGCCATGATGCATCCAGATAGGATGCTTTCTGTGGTGCATCTATAAAAATTGGTAAGAGTCCTTGAGGACATGCCGAATTCCCTTAGCCTCATGAGGAAGAAGAGATGTTGTTACTTCTTGACTGTTATGTCGATATGGATGGATCAAGACAGATTGTTGGTGATCATCACTCCCAGGAACCTGACGCTCTCGATCATCACCACATCAGCAATATTGATGCCCTCCACTCTGCTTCCTGAAGCCAATGACCAGCTCCTTCATTTTGCTGATGTTGTTCACAGAATCATAGGATCCCTACAGTGTGGAAACAGGCCCTTCGGCCCAACAAGTCCACACTGAACCTCAGAGCATCCCACCCAGACCCATCCCCCTATAACCCATCTAATCTACACATCCCTGAACACTACGGGCAATTTAGCATGGCCAATCAACCTAATATGCACATCTTTGGACTGTGGGAGGAAACTGGAGCACCCGAAGGAAACCCACACAGACACAGGGAGAATGTGCAAACTCCACACAGACAGTCACCTGAGGGTGGAATCGAACCCGGGTCCCTGGTGCTGTGAGGCAGCAGCGCTAACCACTGTGTCACTGTGCCATCCTTTTTGCTTAAAATCTAAATTCATTACATCAGCTGGATCCCCTTTACTCATAGCTCATGTTACCTTCTCAAAGAAGTCCAATAAGTTGTTGGAGAGATTGATCTCTTTACACCATGCTGCTAAGCACTCAATCTCTTTCCTATCTTCTGTCTCTTCATTGTTTGAGATCCAACCTACTACAGTGGTGTCATCAAAAAACTTGTAGAGTTGGGGTGCAAGTTGTTCACACAGCTGAGTGTACATAGGAGTATAGCTGAGTATGCAGCCTTGTGGAACACTGGTTTTGAGGAGTATGGTAGAGGAGATGTTGGTATCCATTCTTACTGATTGTGGTCTGTGGGTCAGCAAGTTGAGGATCCAGTTAGAAAGAGGAGAGCTGAGACATAGGTCTCAGAGTTTGTTTAAAACTATAGCTAGGAAGCTCTTATGGCACTGTGGTAATGTTCCTGCCCTAGGTTCAAGTCCGCCTGGCTTCAGATGTGTTTAACCAAATCTCTAAACAGGTTGATTAGAAAAAATCTATAATTATAGTTAGGCCATTAAAGAATGAATTCAGGATATTGGGAATCTGGAACTCTCTTCACAAAATGTTATGTCTTGTTCAATTGAAATAGAATGAGGTGTATACTATTCATGTCTAATTAATGTTGGAGCAGGCTCGGGGGCTGATTGGTCAATTCCTGTTTGTAATTTTCTATATTCCAAAGACATGGCAACTAATTTCCCTTTAGAGTTTGCTTCAGACTTGCTATGACATAAAGTATGGTCTTAAATAGAAACTAGGTACGGTGGCCTTATTGGAAATGCTCACATCCTGCAAATATATCCTACACATAACCTGCCTCATTAATACTCAGCTTCCTATCTTTTTAAAGAGTTTGTTTGGAACTATGGTGTTGAAGACGGAACTGTAGTCAATAAGTAGGAACATGACATAGGTCTGATGTAGGAGCCTGATGGCTGCTAACTGACAACCAATGACAAGCTTCCTGGATTTATGTCTGTTCCAAATGAAAATGTAATTCAGCAGTACTGTGAGCTGGTATCCCTAGCTGAGGGGACAAGGTGCAAAAAAGCAAGACAAGGCAATGCGAAGCAAGGATGCTATGATTACCTACTTAAGCTTAGAGTGAGTGAGTGGTAAGACAGTGAGTGAGCAGCCTGGATATGCAGCCTGGTCCAGTCCATGAGCTGGGTGCATGCCCCTGACTGTACAATATCCTTGCAGCGGTACTACAATGATAGTGCCACCTGAGGTGCAACGTTGAGGTGTAGAAGTATCCTGTAAGTGGATCAGAGGTGAGTCATGAGGGTTCTTAGAGGCTGGCACATGTCTGATACCAATGTCTATGGACATTGGTTGCAAGTGGCCAGTGCTCATGATGTGCACTCTGAGATGGTGATTCCTGATGTCCAATATAGGGATCCCTTGGAGCAAGCAGTGAGTTGAAATCACCAGATTTGTTTTGCACATTTCATAAGATAGGAAACTGAGTATTAATGAGGCAGCTTATGTGTAGGATATATTTGCAGGATGTGAGCATTTCCAATAAGGCCACCGTACCTAGTTTCTATTTAAGACCATACTTTATGTCATAGCAAGTCTGAAGCAAACTCTAAAGGGAAATTAGTTGCCATGTCTTTGGAATATAGAAAATTACAAACAGGAATTGACCAATCAGCCCCCGAGCCTGCTCCAACATTAATTAGACATGAATAGTATACACCTCATTCTATTTCAATTGAACAAGACATAACATTTTGTGAAGAGAGTTCCAGATTCCCAATATCCTGAATTCATTCTTTAATGGCCTAACTATAATTATAGATTTTTTCTAATCAACCTGTTTAGAGATTTGGTTAAACACATCTGAAGCCAGGCGGACTTGAACCTAGGGCAGGAACATTACCACAGTGCCATAAGAGCCTCCTAGCTATAGTTATAAGGATGTGCCTCTTTGTTCTAGATTCCAGGAGAAGTAGCTTCCCTATAAAACTCTAACAAATTCATTTCTTATTTTAAAATCATTGATGTTATTATCCCTTAAATTTTTAAAGTAATGGGAATAGAAATTTACAGTGGAATCCCTGAATGATGTGGCAAAATCTGATGAGAAGTCTTCTTTTATTCTGCCATGGAATGTGGGCATCGCTGGCTTGGCCAGTATTTATTGCTTGTCCCGAGTTGCCTTTGAGATAGTGGTGGTGAACTGCTTTCTTGAGCCATTGCAGTCCATGTGCTGTAAGTAGGCCCACAATGTCACTTGAGAGTGAATTCCAGGATTTTGACCCAATGACAGTGAAGGAGCAGTGTTATATTTCCAAGTCCGGATGATGAGTGGCATGGAAGTGTGCTTGCAGGTAGTGATGTTCCCACACATCTGCTGCCCTTGTAATTCTAGAAGGAAAAGGCCCTAGATTTGGAAACTGCTGTCAAAGGAGCTTTAGTGAAGTCTGGTGAGGCCTGTCTTGATTTGGACAGGAACTCGCTACAAATTTTATGCTTTTGCCAAGCAGCAAGGTGAGTTTCCTGCTAGGCATCAGCAAGCTTCCACCTAAAGGAGATTGTAGAGTGTTAGATGTGTTATTAATGCCATTCTCCCTTCATTAGTATTGTTTCCTACTCCTAAATGTGGCAAACAAGCTAAATGTTGAGAAATCTCAACATGGAGGTCAGAGCAGGTATCTGGCATCTTCAGGTTGCCACGGGGTCTGAGGATCCTCCAAGTTCCTCAGCAGCAAACAGCACATTGTGGGGCCAACAGCCACACAGATCCCTTGTCAATGGAATTGGCATTCGACATTTGCTAACACCCCAGTGACACTCCTCTGATACACTTGCAAATGTCTTCAAAAGCATGGGCTTGCATTGCTGAAAGCACAGGTAGCTAACATTGAAAGGCTGCTGCAAGGACAATTTGTGTGCAGATACAGGCACCCAGTTTACAGTTTGAGCCTCAGGCTGAATCTCAGGGCTGCTCACTTGCTGTGTTCGCACTCACAAACTGATTGCCTACCTGTATGCTCACACCATCCATTCTTTGTCTTGCTTTGCTGTGCCATGCCAATGAGCAGAGACACACAACTGGGCAGTTTGGCATGCTGGTTAGCAGTCCTTAGTCAAGGAGGCAGCCATCACGTTGTAGGCTAATGTGTTAAGTCAATCTTCCATCTGTACCTTGTGCCAGCGGCTTTCATGGCAGGCACACTGTATGTGCAGGACGTGGGCAACCATGTTTCAAGGCCTTGGTTGTAAAAGTTCTCACTGAAATCCATGCAGGTACCCACGAAGCAAAGAGGAGATCAAGTGTGTTGCTGCCATGGGAAAGAGACTCAACAACCTATTATTCAGGATTGGATCTGTAGGCTGAGGTGAAGTGGGGTTTGTGAACGCGGCAACAGTCTCTGCAAAAGGGCATACAGTAAAGCATGGATGGGAAGGGGCCAGGTGGGCTGGGTGGTTCATCATTGATCAGGATTACCTTGGCTTCAGGAGGCAACAGTGCATGACCACACATGGCACGGTCACCTTATATGCCGGGGCTGCAGAATAAGATGGGCTGGTGTATGTTCATGTCGATGGGTAGGCTGGGCTCCTGGGGATATGCAAAGCCAATGGGATTGATAGGAAGGACTACCAAGAAGGGGATCTGGAAGCCCACGGTCTCACTGACAAGCCAGTAGACAAGGAGTGCTCACTGTCACTTTCCATTGTGCTGAAAATCGAAAGTGCACAATGGGGAAGGAAAAGACTGCAACCACTTTCAGAGTGGGCAGCATAAGTGACTTGACCTGAGAGGGAGCGGTCTGTAGAATCTACTGATGTTAGAGCTTTTAAAGGGCAAGAACCTTGCACACAGACCCATCCATTGTACAGGAAGTCCCTAGTCCCTGGCCATCCTAATTCATTGCCCCCTGTTTGTTGTACACCTCCCTATAACAGACATCACTGACCACCTCATTCATGCCAACATTTTTGGATTCAGAGGACAGGGATAAAATAGGAATCATGTAGGCTGAGGAGCAACAGGATCCATTGCCTTGTAAATGTCTTGTTCATCTTACCTCTACTGCATTAGGCTATGGTAAATTCTGTGTGGATATGATGTTACATAGCATGCAGGCACAGTTACATTCGGGGCTACAAAGACAGATAAACAACCACAGACCTTGGTAGACAATACCCCATGATTCCCACTCAAAAATAAACACTGCCAAAAAGAATGAAACAAAATCATCCCCATGGTTATCTCTTTGGGCAGATGTTAGAAATTCCAAGGCAATATTTGAAGAAGGGAAAAGAGTCTACTTGCTATCCTTTAGTCATTTGTCAACCAATACCACAAATCAAGATTAATCAGTCATTGACTTCACAGTGATATCTGGGATCCTGCTACGTAACAATTTGACTGCTATTGTTAGCTATATAGAAGACATTGCCTTTTAATTTATTCATTGGCTGTGAGGTGTCGGGAACCATTTCTCATAGATGTGATAATGTCTTTTACGAATCTATGTCTTTTTTTCGGATCACTCCCCTGAATTTTAACAAGATAATACAAAATTAAAACTGCAATAATTCGCAAGGTCACTCCCTTTACAGAATGTGTTCTTTTAGAGAATTACTCAGTAAACATGGACCCAGGTTCTCTGACACAGCAGGAATACTGCCACTTCAGTGATAAGGTGGCCTTTCCCATACCATTGCCACCCTGACCCTCCTGGGATTCGACTTTTTTTTAATATTTGTTGTGGCCTCTCCTCAATGCCATTTTTGGTGATGCTGCTTTAACCTTTTTAAGAAAATTCCAAATTGAGAAGTAAATGCCAGTGAGTTTGCCCAGTCAATTTCTGTTGTGTTGCCATCACATTAGCCCAAATAAAATAGTTCCAAAATTGAGGTAAGAAATTTGGAAAATATAAATTGTTGACTAAACAAGTATTATATGAATAATAATCCATATTAGATATTCTTCACAATAAGAAAACCTGTCAGCTAATCAGATAAGCCACAAAACAAGATCGGTCTTAGCCGAACAGTAAAAATAACTGCTGACTGCTGTCGGAATTTGCATGTTTGTTTTGGCGTCTGATACAAAAAACAAACTATGAATTTGTTTCTTATTGCTAATAAATGTTATGGAAGTGACAGAATCAGTAATACTGCAGGCCTTTTCAAATATAATTGCCTGCAAGTATGCAAATAAAGCTCTGCAGTGCGTTATTTTGACTGAACTCCTGCAAAAGTGATGCAGTATCTCAAATAATGTAACGGCTGATTATCAGGTCCCAGCGCAATGTCGGTGGCATTGCTCCGCATTGTATAAATGGCACAATAGAACTGTCTTTACATCATTACTACATATGGAGTATGTTTTCTATGCACCTTGGTCTAATTACAGAGAGCACATATTAATGGACAACCCATGTGATGTAACTGTTGTTAGATGAGTTCCAAATTCATTTAGTTAGATATTAACAAGCTTTACTGAACGTAACTATGTAGAGGATATAGAAAAATAGGGAATCTTATTTGGAGCTATACAGCCCCAGGCTGTATTATCCATGTGATTTGATGTCACTTTGACCTTTTGCACATGCTCAGTAGATATTTTTAAAAGTTATTATTGCTCAACTCTACAGTAGCAGGTCTAGTTAAATTTAAAGGGACATGGCCAGAAAAAGACACATTTGATGCTTTATCTGCATTAATTACTATTAAATCTGCAGCTGTTGTACCCAGAATTATTGAAGTAACAATCAATCATATACTGTATTTATCAAGAACTGACTAAGCCTCAGAAACCAGCAACACTGACTGACAGAGATGTAATTAGGTTTCAGTTGCTTTAATTTTGAGAGCAGATTCCTTGCCTTTTAATTAAGTGTATCAGAGCAGCTTTTGCGCAAACTAACTTTTTAAATGTAATCAAAATGAAAGATTTTATTTTCTTTCTATCGTACATGTGATATTGGAGTAACTGGTTAAGCCAACATTTATTGCCCATCCTTTGTTGCCCTTGAGAAGAAGAAGTGGTAAGCTGCCTTCTTGAGCAACTGCAGAACATGTGCTGTAGGTAGACGCACATTAGGAAGCATATTGCAGGATTTTGATCCAGTGATGCTGAAGGTACAGTGATATATTTCCAAGTCAGTACGGTAAGTGACTTAGGGTGGAACTTGCAGGTGGTGGTGTTTCCATGTATTAGCTGCCCCCGTCCTTCTAGATGGAAGTGGTCGTGTGTTTGGAAGATGCTGTTTGAGGATCCTTGGTGAATTTCTGCAGCATATCTTGGAGATGGTACACATTGCTACTCCTAAGCCTTGGTGGTGGTGGGAGTGGATGTTGTAGGTATGGTGCCAATAAAGTGAGCTGCTTTGTCCTGGATGGTGTCAAGCTTTTGAGTGTTGTTGGAGCTATTGTATCCAGGAAAGTAGGGGTCACACGCCTGACTAGTGCCTTGTGACAGGTAGTCATGAGATGAATTACTCATTACAGGAGGCCTAGCAGCTGACTTGCTTTTATAGGCATTGTATTTAGTTGGATAATTTTGTTCAGTTTCTTGTCAATTATAACCCCCAGGATATTGATAGTGGGAGATTCAGTGATGCTAACATCATTGGAGTTCAAAGGATGGTGATTAGATCCATTTTGTTGGAGATTGTCATTGCCTGGTATTTGTGTGATATGACATGTTACTTGGCACTTTTCAGCTCAGGCCTGGGTATTGTCCAGGTCTCTTTGCCTTTCAACATGGACTGCTTCTGTATCTAAGGAGTCATGAATGATGATGAACACTGCCCAATCATCAGTGAACATACCCGCTTCTGACTTTATGATAGAGGGAAGGTCATTGATGAAGCAGCTGAAGACGATTGAGCCTAGGATGCTATCCTGAGGGATTCCTGCAGAGATGTCCTAGAGCTGAGATGATCGACCTCAGGCAACCATGACCATCTCCCTTTGTGCCAGATGTAACTCCAACCAGTGGAACGTTTCCCCCGATTCCAATTGACTCCAGTTTTGCTGGGACTCCTTGATGCCACAAGTCAGTCAAATGCAGCCTTGATGTCAAGGGCACTTACTTTCACCTCATCTCCTGAATTCTGCTCTTTTGTCCATGTTTGAAACAAGGCTGTAATGAGGTGAGGAGCTGAGGGACCCTGGTGGAACTCAAACTGAGCATCAGTGAACAGATCATTGCTAAGCATGTCCAGTTTGACAACACTTTTGATGACACCTTCCATCACTTTGCTGATAGTAAGTTATGATTTGAACACTAACAATAACTGAACAGATGATTAATTAAAATTTATTAGGACACTTATCCACCTTTTAATGCCAGGCTCTATAATTTGTGGTTTTGAATACTGGAGAGATGGTCAAGCCATTACTCTACATTGATCGGTCCTCATTGGCAGATTAAAAATATTATGAGACTCCAACTGTAATTTCAATGCTGGCCTGAGAGAGGGATTGTGGTTGAAAAAAATCAACTTAGAAAGCATGCTATTAAAAATAGAGTTTTTTTTTCTTTTGACATGAGCATTTTTAAGATTATTCAGCGTGAGCAAAGGAAGAGTGAATATCAACGAAATTGGACTCTACACTCATCAGTCCATTGTGATTCCTGCTTTGAGATCCTATAAATCATGTGATTCACTTAAAGTGAGAGGCTCATCCATAACTGCTTTCTGTAAATGATTTAAATGTGGGATTGATGATAACTGCTAAAAGCTTTTTGTCTTCTATATAATTTTGTGAGTTTAGATGTGGTAAAAATAGAAGGACCTAAATAGCAATCCACTTGGGTTATGGGATATATTTAGTACCATATCTATGTTGTTAGAGACAGATAGCACAGTCTTCACATTTTTCAACAGTGTTAGATGGTATTTCAGTAATGTATTTCCCTCATCTCAGTAGTCCTGAATCTCTTTTGCCCAATGTATGTTTTCTCCTGATGAGCTTCTGAAATAGCTTTGTAACCATTAATTGCTCGAGCTATGCTATCACTTCAGCACTCTCATTCACTTAGCCTACATATCCTACCATTATTCCTGGTGCAACTTCCTGCAGTTAAGAAAAGCCTAAAAGGATTTTAAGTGTTTTCTGACAACCAGCTTGTCAGATTGCACAGTCATACGATGACACATTAACATATAAAACTCATTAAAATATGGTCAATTTTCCAAGGTTTCTGCCAGTTTAATCTTAAAATCAGAAGAAAAGAACAACCACAGAAATTCATCGCAATCTCATATCTGGATTTTAATTCTTCTAAATGTGCTGCTATATGTAGACCAATGACCAGTGAATTGTTAACATTCTGGCTGATCAGTCTGGGTGTTAGACCAGCGTGTTTATGACTGGCGCTGAGAGTTTGCTCCTGATTTCGAAGCACAGAATTTGGAATAATCCTGGAAATGCAAACCTGACTTGGGAGAAAGTGCCCTGGACAGTTGGATTTTCATTCTGGAGCTATGAGTGATGCTTAAAACTAAGCTTTGACCCCGGAAGGAGTTTGGAGGCACCCGCAGGGTCTGCTGTTGCAGAAGTGAGTTGTTTAAAAAGCTCAGTTAAAAAGATCATTATGTCGAAGTGCAGTCCTGGTTTCTGCAGCTGGGATGGTGAGAGCTTGCTCTGCAGTTAGCCCTGTTGACATAGAACACGTGGTTGGTCATCCCAAGGGGCATTTGACCCAACGAGCCCAGGTCTGTTGAGAGCGCTCAGCCCAAATGCATAGGCATCACAGGTGGGGGTGGAGTCTTCTGGAATGTATTGACAGGAAGCTTATGGTGAGGTTTGGCGCTGTGTGTGGTTACGTATCCCTCTGGGGATAAATATCACCCTGAGAGGAAGGGGCACCTGGAATGAGGTCAAGGAGCCTTGTGCATCCTATCACTTTGCCTTTCATGCTGAGCATGTATGAAAGCAGCAAGGGAGCACAGGCTTGTGTATGCTTCTGGAAAATCTTGAGCATGTTGGGCTGGTTTATAATGGCTGCTACCATCCTCTCTATGGAGTCAGCCAGGTACACACATGGCAGAGTCAGCACACTACTGACAAAGTTGGTGCACTCCTCCATCCTTCGTTCTGGCTTAGTGAGTGTCTCCGAGAAAGCTGCCTGTTACTCCTGTGCCTTTCTGTATAATTTTTGTAACGTCACTAATAGCCAAGATATCAACATTTTCTGCTTGGGGCTCAGCAGGTGCCTAGTCTTCAACAGTCCTCTGAGAATCAGAGACATGGGTCATTTCTTCTTCAAGCAGCTATGAAACTTGTCAGTTAGTCTAGATGATGGTCCAAAGTCTAATGTAGGTAGTGCACACAGTGAGCAGAATCTCTCTGAGTGGGTGAAAACCTTGTCAGGGCATCCTTTGAGAATGGAGTCACTTCCTCCTCAGAGGTGGAGCTGGAGGTCTGGCACTGGTTTCCTATTCACAAGGTTTTGTTGTGCACCAATAGTGCCTGCATTAAAGAAGAATCACAGAGACATAGAGATGTACAGCACGGAAACAGACACTTCAGTCCAACTCATCCATGCCAACCAGTTATCCTAAATTAATCTAGTCCCATTTCCCAGCATTTGGTCCACATCCCTCTAAACATTTCCTATTCATATACCCATCCAGATGCCTTTTAAATGTTGTAATTGTACCACCTCCACCACTTCTTCTGGCAGTGCATTCCATACATGTACTACTCTCTGCACGGAAATGTTGCCCCTTAGGTCCCTTTTAAATCTTTTCCCTCACACCTTAAACCTATACTCTCTAGTTTTGGAGTCCACTACCCTGGGGAAAAGACACTTGTCTATTTACCTCATCCACGCCTCTCATGATTTTATAAATCTGTACAAGGTCACCTTTCAGCCTCCAAATTTAACAACGTCTTTCCTACAGCAGGGAGACCAGAATTGAACACAGTATTCCAAAAGTGGCCTAACTACGTCTTGTACAGCCACAACATAACCGCCCAACTCCTATACTCAATGCACTGATCAATAAATACAGGGAATTAGTTATCTAAGAAGGAGAAAAGTTTGTGCCAGTTAAGAATAAGATTAAATTAGTGGTAACGGGAGAGCATTACAGCACAATGAAGATCACACACTGAGGTTTCCCTATTCCATTGACTGATCGTTCTGTTCTCTGACCAGCTCCAGAATCCCTTCCTCATAGGGTGTGAGGAGTCTTATGTTTGTCATTATTCCTTTGGTATTTCTTTTCCATCCGTTCAAAGGAAGGGTGTCACTGGCTAGGTCAGCATTTATTGCTCATCCCTAATTGCCCTTGAATTGAGTGGGTTGCAAGAGCCATTTCAGAGTCAACCACATTACAGTGATTCTGGAGTCACGTGTAGACCAGACCAGGTAAGGACAGCAGATACCTTGCCCTGAAAGACATCAGTGAACCCAACGGGTTTCTTACAAGTTTGATAGTGATTACATAGTTCCGTTAGGCTACTTTGTAATTCTAGACTTTTTTTATATTGAATTCAAGTTTCACCATCTGCTATGATAAGGTTTGAACCCATGGACCCAGAGTATTAATTGGCATTCTGGATTACTAGTCATTTCCATTAAGGTACTGCATTCCCTCTTGATATTTTGCTCTTGGCCTCTTCAGCTCCGTTGGAAGACAATTGTTTCTGCACTTAGAGAAAGGGAAGGATTAAGAATGTGGAAGTGGGTAGGAGAAGTGTCAGAGGTGATACAGAGCCAGCAAAGGTGTTGACGTGTCTCCAGCGAGTAAGTAAGAAGTGTAGAAGGCAGGAATGGTTGTAGTTTGGGAGGAAGAAGTGAATGAGAGCATTGAGTGGCCATGATGCATGCAGTGTTCAGAGATGTAGTCCTCCAGACTTGGTGAGAGGTGTGTGCAATGGTAGGGTTGAGAAATGGTCCTGAGATTTTGAACTAGGAGAGGGAAAATAGAGGCACTTACAATTGGAAAGGGCAAAAGATCATTAATCTTCTTTCTGCAATTCTATGAATTGTGTTTTCCCAGTGACAGAACATCTATCTGGGTTGCTATCTCTGTCCAGGCTGGCTTGGCCCCCTTTGCACACCCTTCCACCACTCTATCTACAGCACCTTCACATCTCTGAGGGTGAAGCAAAGAACTAATTTCCCCTTCTGGACCATATCCCAAATGTGCAGGTACAAACACCATTGTGTGAATGGCAATTCCTGGCTTGCAGTGATTAAAGTAATATGCAGCCTGGGCTTTAAATACGGTGCCAGCGGCATGAGCACTGATAGGTCTCAGCAACAGCAAGCACTTCCAACCCTCCTAGCCCACAATGGAATGGTATGGGACCAGCAGAGCCCCGATGTATAATTAATGAGGTGAAAAGTGGACGATTGCGTGAGAAAATTGTTGTGAGGCATGGCACGCCAGGCACTATAAATCTCACTTAACAGGACACTTTGATCGAAATTGGGCAAGTTCAGTCAAAGATCAATGTTTGTGATAGTCTATTATTAGGTTTCTGGTGTTTTTGTAATTAGGAAGTTGACATAATCTAGTGAGCTTCTTGAGCAAGGTTGGTTTTCTGTTCCCATCATTCTTTTGTGCTGTTTATGAATTTTATCTTCTACATGAGTACTTCTTTCCAACTTGAAATTTTCTTTTTATTGCAACACACTTGAGGGAGAGGAATCTGAAATTCCAATGCCAACTCTATGTTGAATAACAAGGTGTAGAGCTGAATGAACACAGCAGGCCAGGCAGCATCAGAGGGGCAGGAAAGCTGACGTTTCGGGTCTGGACCCTTCTTCAGAAATGGGGGAGGGGAAGGGGGCCCTGAAATAAATAGAGAGGGGGAGGCGATGATAGAAGGTGGATAGAGGAGCAGATTGATGGAGAGAAGACAGACAGGTCAAGGAGGCGGGGATGCCGCCAGGAAAGGCAAGTGTAGGTAGGAATTTGGGATGGGGTTTGCTCAGTTGGGAGGGAGGGGCGGGTGGGTGGGAGGGAAGACGGACAGGTCAAGGAGGGTACATTAGGCCATTAGGTAGGAAGTGGGTGTGGGGGTTGGTCAGTGAAGTGGGAGGAGCAGATAGGTGGGAGAAAAGACGGACGGGTCAAGGAGGCGGGGACGAGATGGGCTGGTCTTGGGACGAGGTTGGGAATGGGGAGATTTTGAAGCTTGTGAAGTCCACATTGAGACCATTGGGCTGCAGGGTTCCCAAGCAGAATGTGAGGTGCTGTTCCTCCAGCCTTCTGGTGGCATCGTTGTGGCACTGGAGGGGGCCCAGAATGGACATGTCATTCAAGGAGTGGGAGGGAGAGTTGAAGTGGTTCGTGACTACCCGCCCCTCTCTCCCAACTGACCAACCACCATCCCAACTGCCTACCTACACTCACCTTTATTGGTGTCATCCCCGCCTCCTTGACCTGTCTGTCTTCTCTCCACCTATCTGCTCCTCTATCCACCTTCTACCATCGCCTCCCCTCCTCTCTATTTATTTCAGAGCCCCCTTCCCCTCCCCCATTTCTGAAGAAGGGTTCAGACCTGAAACGTCAGCTTTCCTGCTCCTCTGAAGCTGCCTGGCCTGCTGTGTTCATTCAGCTCAACACCTTGTTATCTCAGACTCCAGCATCAGCAGTTCCTACTATCTCTAGATAACAAAGCGTGGGGCTGGATGAACACAGCAGGCCAAGCAGCATCATAGGAGCAGGAAA
>JAHRHZ010000126.1:7260549-7300420 GCA_024137785.1 Ginglymostoma cirratum | reverse complement strand
TTCCCCTCCCCCATTTCTGATGAAGGGTCTAGGCCCGAAACATCAAGCTTTCCTGCTCCTATGATGCTGCTTGACCTGCTGTGTTCATCCAGCTCCACACCTTGTTATCTCGGATTCTCCAGCATCTGCAGTACCTTTTATCTCTCCTACTAACTCTATGTTGAATAAGTTCTGTTGTAATTCACCATAATTTTAAAATTCTGCCAATGTTAATACATTTGTCAACAGGTTCACCCTTCTATTCATTCTTGCTCTTTTCATTATGTCATTGTTACTTTATGTAAGGTAATTGTCAATTGCATTTATCATAATTTCAAAGCTATCTGCCTCTTCTTTTAACTTTTGTCATTGTAAAACATAATTTGCTACTGAACCTGCAGTGTAAAGAAATTATTTCACTTGATCTTCTCTAAGATTCCTCTGTAAGCATGAAGCAATTTTATGCTACATGAATTATCTCTTGATGTCGTCTAGAATCATTGAGTCGTACAGCATAGAAACAGGCCTGTCGGCCCACCATTTCTATGACGATCAAAAAATAGCAAACTGTACTAGTCCCATTTACCTTCACCTGGTCCATATGCTACTGTGCCCTGGCATTTTAAATGCTCAACCAGATGCTTCTTAAATATTGTAAGTATACCTGCCTCCACCAACCTCTCAGGCAGTGCATGTAGTGATTGTAATGTGGTCAGCCAGGTGGACTTCACAAAATATGAAATCCCTGATAGGGCTGTCAATCTGGTTCAATCAGGGAGCTCTGGCTGACAGATAAGAACAGGACAGTTGAGTCTGAAGGGGCTGGATCAGTGTCAAGGGCTTTCCACATATAAATAAAGGGTGACTTGGTGACAGGATATCAGCCTCTGTGGAATTAATTCAGTGGCAACGTCTGAAGAAATTTGCTCGCAATAGTCGTCTTTGAGTTGGGGTAAGCATTTCTGATACCATGCAGTTATTTGGGAAGTTCGACTCATTTGATCCTGCTATTGAAGACGGGGCCTAGTATGTGGAAAGAATGTAGTACATTTTCTGGGCAAATTACATTGGGGTAGATGAAAAGCAATGAGTAATTCTCCTGACAGCTTGAAGACCCATAGCTTTTTGGACCCACAGCAGAAGGCTGTGGAGGCCAGGTCATTGAGCACATTTAACACTGAGATAGATAGGTTCTTGATTATCAAGGGGACCAAGGGTTACGGGGAGAAAGCGGCAGAATGGGGTTGAGGAACTTATCAGCCATGATTGATGGGCTGAATAGCCTAATTTTTGCTCCTATGTCTTATGGTCTTGTGGTCTTCTTCAGTTTTTAGAACCCTAACTTTCACTGAGGCATCAAATACTAAAATATTTCAAACATTGACAGATTTAATTAAGGAATTTTATGACCCCAAGCTTCCTTTAATTCTGAGATGGTATCGGTTTTACTCAGCATTTTGAGAACCAGGGAATCCGTATCAGAATTTTTGACTAGGTTAAGTTGACTAGCAGAAACGTGACTTCTCTTTTACCCTTAATGAGGTGCTGAGAGACCTTTTTGGTATGTGGGATTAATGTTGTAACCATGCAAAAGTGCCTAATAACTGAGGCCCAACTGGACTTCAAACATGCGCTACAATTGGCTTCATTATTGGAAAACGCAGCAAGTGGAGAATATGACTTGCAGAGTATTCTGACGGAAAACCCTTGCCAGTCTGACTGAGGTTGGGGAACACCATTTGGGTGAAGGCAATTGCATGTGCTCACTCAGGACATATCCTAAACAGGGGGATTCTAGGTCAGCCCATGGCAAAACCCTAAAACGAAGCTAAGCCTCGGACTAACAGTTATAATTTTCTTCGGGATCTGGACCAGAAAGCTATTGTAGTTGCTGCCGGTATGTGGATTCAAGACAGCAAAAGAATGCCACTAGACCTAAATTGTGTCAGAGAACTCTTATGTCAGTATCCAGGAGAGTGCACGCCCTGGAAAGTTCACCGACACCTGGTTTGAAACAACTAAATTACTTAGCAACATCCAAATCAGAACCATTCAAAATAAATGCCTGGTTAATTGGTCACCTGGTTCCAATGGAGGTCAATCCTGGTGCAGCCATTTCAGTGATTACAGAACCAGTCTTTAACAACATTGGGTCTGGACTCCAACCGTTAAGTTTGTGCAAGACCTTGGCTAGACTGGGAAGCTTTACAGATTAAGGGTACAGCTTCAGTTCTGGCGTCTAAGAAGCAGCTGATTCCATTACCACTGACTGTAGTAAAAGGCTCAGGCCCGAGCTTGATGGGGTAAAATTGGTTGAGAAAGATTCACCGAGATTGGCTCAACATTTTTTGATTAGAAAGTGGCTGCCTGAGTGAATTCCTAATTAAATACCCAGAAGTTTTGCCGGAAGTAGTAGGGACTATCAGCAGAGCCAAGGCCACCTTGCATGTTGACCTGGAAGCAATTGCATGATTCTGCAAGGCCCACCCAGTGCTATTTGCCTTATCGGTAAAAGTAGAGGCAGAAATCAGAAGGCTGAATAACAGACGAATCATCAAACTAGTCTAGTTTGCAGAACAGGCAGCACCAGTTCTACTGATTGTGAAGCCCAATGAGCCAATTTGCTTTTGTGAGGATTTTAAACAAACAGTAAACTGCTTTTTGCAGCTGGATAAACACCCAACCTCTTGCATAGAGGATTTATCCACAAAAAGGGCAGGAAGGCTGTCCTTCATGAGGCTGGACATAAGCCAAGCATATTTGCAAGTACAGTTAGATAAGAATTACCAGAAGTATGCTAACAATTAACAAGTATAAGGATATGGATCAATATATGGACTGTCGTTTGGGGTATCATCAGCCTGTGCAATTTTTCAGCAGACACTGGAGAACATTTTACAAGGTCTACCCCAGGTTGCCATTTTTCTAGATCATGGGCTATTAACAAGGAAGACCAATAAGGAGCACTTAGATGACGTGGACATAGCCCTCAGACATTTCTCCCAAGCAGGCATATGCCTTAGAAAGGGAAAATGTTTCTTCCAGGCACCTCAAGTGATCTACTTGGGCTACAGAGTCAACGAGACTGGGTTACATCCATGTCTGTACCAGATATTAGGTCTTTCCTTGGGCTGGTGAATTAATATGGAAAGTTCATACATAATCTGGCCTCCATCCTGGTACCTTTACATCAACTCTTAAAAAAGGGTCAGCCTTGGAAATGGTCATTTAGCCAAGCCATAGCTTTCAGTGAAGTGAAGAAACAGCTATTATCCTCTAAGGTTTTGCATACCACAATCTCAAGCGAGACCTTGCATTGCCTCCCTGTATGGCATCAGGGTAGTATTAGCTTATAGGTGGCCCAATAGAGAGGGATGCTCAATAGTGTGTGCATCCAGGACTTTGGTTAATACAGAGTGTAAGTGCACCCTGATAGAGAAGGAAGGTTTGGTGGTTTTATTTGGAGTCAAAAAGTTCCACAAGTTAAACCTGATCTTCCTGGAAGTGGGGCAGGGTGAGGGTGAAATGGTATTAGAAATGCCAATAATGGACGCAAGACTGCTAAGCGAGGGAGAGTTTGTTTCAGGGGACAAGGTTTGGTTTAGGAATGACAGGAATGTCCTTGCATGGGTGAGAAACATGGCTGATGCGAGGTCAGGTCTAGTGACCTCTACATAGTTCAGGTAGGCGTGATGGTCCAAGCACACGGAACATATGAAAGCTGTAAACCCGGAAATGGTGCTGGAGCAAAACAAGCCCAAAGGACAGTATGTGTGGTGATTTTAATGAGATCAGCCAGCTGGACCTCATACAATAAGAGTTCCCTGATTGGACCTGTTAATCTGGTCCAATCAGGGAGCCCTGGCTGACAGACAAGAACAGGAATGTCAGACATCCTGTTCACTCTGAGAGCTGGCTCTGAGGGAGCTGGATCAGTCTCAAGAGCTTTCCACCAATACCTTTACGGATTTAAATTTGTAATAATAACAGACCATAAACCTCTGTCAGGTCTGTTTAAGGAGGACAAGGCACTGCCACTCTAGCTTCAGGCTGAAATCAGTGATGGGCTCTAATATTAATTGCATATAATTACAAGTTGGAACACTGTCTGGGAGGCCATGTAGCAAATGCTGATGCAGAGCCATCTCCTAATGGCAGATACAGCACTGGTGGTACCACCACTGGAAGAATCCATAATGGTTTTAAATTTTCTGAACAAACTTGGTGATGGGATACTGACCTCGGGGAGCTATTTTAGTGTATTTCCATATTACTACCATCCTCTGGGTGAAAACATTTTTCCTCAGATCTCGTCTAAACCACTTACTCCTCACTTTAAACTTACGCTTTCTGGTCTTAAACACCTGTGCATGTGGAAAAGATTCTCATGATCTATCTATGGCTCTCATTATTTTGTATATCTCAATCAGATACTCATTCAGCCTCCTCTGCTCCAGGGAAAGTCTTTCTAGTCTCTCCTCATAACGGAAATTTTCATTCCAGGCAGCATCGTGGTGAATCTCCTCTGAATTCTCTCCAGTGCAATAATGTTCTTCGGATAGTGTAGTAACCAGAACTGTACAAAATTTCCATCTGTGGCCTAAGAAATGTTCAATAAAGACGTCTCTGCTCCCATATTCTATACTTGGATTCAGTTTGCCAATTTGCCCTTGGTCCCATGGGCTCTCATCCTAGTCCAATCCCTTATTAAACTGTCTGAAATCTTAATCCACTCCACTGTCATTCTATATAACTTGTTCTTTCTCTTATTTACAATGATTTTCCTGAAAAGCATTGGAAGGTTTTTTTAAGCGACTTTTACTGTTCAGTGTTATAAATTGTACAACCACTTTAGTTGTATTAAATGTTGTGTTCTATGGAAAGATATTTTCGCAGTTTTTTTAGTTATTGATTAATGAAGATAAAATGCTTAAAAAGCGGGGTCATTAATAGATTTTGCTGCTTTATTGAAGTTTTTTTTACTTCAACTGTCTTGATTTGTTTTTCAGAATTATTCTTAAATTTCTACTAATAAACACTGAAAAACAACTAACAGTTCCAGAATTATCCTTTTTTTTCACTTGAAAATTGTTGAAATGGGCTAAGATGAAGAAATATTGCATTTTTTATTTTCCTCCAAGATGGAGAAAAGACCGTAATTTTGCTCAATTTTCCTGTAGTTTATAATTTCATGACAATTTAAATATTCTGGATAACTTATTCCCTTTCTGCTTCTTCTCCAAACTTATTATGTGTTTTACATTGAATAAGTGGCTTTGGGCTGATATCACGTCCTAAATAATTGCAACTGAAAAAAAATTCATTAAAAATATTTTTCCCTTCAAGATATTGTTCTATAATACTCATTTTCATACTTAATTTGCTAGTTCTCATTATCTGAATTATGCTGCTAATTTAATAATTTTCTTATTAAATTTTTCCTACAAGTTTTTATTTGCTTTTCTGAATAATTTTAAATTATTTTAATAATGTTTGTTTGCAAATTTAGTGATCTGAGCCTTTTTTTTATTTTCAACCTCATATTTTTCCTTAAGACGGGCAAAGAAACTCTTTCTCTAAGGAACATAATTTACTTTAGGTGTCTGGTTATCAGCACCTGTGTCCTGACTTTTTGAAATGCAAATTGACTTTTGTAGTTCCAGTAAGATTCTCCATGGTCTACAGAAGATTTTTTCCCTTATTTTTCACTATTTTTAGCTGATTTAGGCTTTTACAAGGTTCTCGTCAGATGGCTGGGACTATGATTGTGACTTGGCTATGACTTTTGTAAAACTTGAGATTTCTTCAGGTTGCCCCTATGGACATAACATTATAATGGGAAAATGCTCATTCTGCCCCCATCAATGATATGTTCTGACCAAACTATATGGGATACCTTGAGTATATTTGATGCTCCTGACCATTATTGTTTGTATTAGGCTAAATTATTGACTGCCTGAAATAAGGCTTGTGTGTGTCTGTGTCTGTGCCAACTTAGAGCCAACTCCTTCCAAACCATACTCCAACACTCCAGCCTTTGTCTTTACAACTCCCTTGTTTCCATTCAAAACCATCCATTATTTACCATGGGCAGACCTAAATACCCACGCTGAGATGAAATGAGAGAATTTTCTCATGTGCCTATTGATAAATGCACTGTATTTTCAAATTGAAACTAAAGAAAACATGCAAATTCCTTTAACTACTTAATCCTTTATGAAAACAAGCATTTGTATTCACAGTCCCACTTCAAAGACTTCAGAAGCATTTACAGCTGTCTGTCAAACTGTTGATAGTGATAGGTTTGAAACCAGTCACGCATCACAAATCATTTAATGTTAGCCCTCAGGCTTTAGTCACCAGAGTGAAATAGTAAGCACTGTTTGTTTTTAAACAGCAGATAGATTTCTCAAAAAGTTAAAGACGAGAATATTTAAATGCCTTCACAGCTTGACAGTTCCAATGGGCTTGTCAGTTCCCTTGACAGTTTAATAGTTCCTATTACAATTTGATGGCTTCCTTAATGGTTACCTTGACAATTCAATTGACAGTTCCCTTGAGAGTTTGATGGCTCCTTCGATGGCTCAGTAGGTTCCTTATCAGTTCCAATGAGTTTGACAGTTCACTTGATAGTTCCCTTCACAGTTTGACAGTTTTTTTTGACAACTTTACAGTTCTAATGAGCATAACAGATCAAGTTAGCTTGCTCATTTTTTATGCACATTTGTGTCCATTTATAACAGGGCACTTGACCAATCCAAATTTCTACTCTACCACTTCCATAGAGTACCATACCTCACTGTAGGGCACCTCATTGCCCAAAAATATGTCTTTGGGCCTATGTAAAGGGCACCCTACCTCTCCAATAGGTTAGCCTAACTTTCCAAATAACCTGGCAGCTTTAGATCAGCTCTGTCCTGAAAAGGCCAAAGCCCACAATTATTTAAGATAACAAGCATGGGGCTGGATGAACACAGCAGGTCAAGCAGCATCATAGGAGCAGGAAAACTTGACGTTTCGGGCCTAAACCCTTCATCAGAAATGGGGGAGGGGAAGAGGGTTCTGAAATAAGTAAGGAGAGAGGGGGAGGTGGATAGAGGATGGATAGAGGAGAGGATAGGTGGAGAGGAGGCAGACAAGTCGAAGAGGCGGGGATGGAGCCAGTAAAGGTGAGTGTAGGTAGGGGGGTAGGGAGGAGATAGGTCAGTCCAGGGAGGACAGACAGGTCAAGGGGGCGGGATGATGTTAGTAGATAGGAGATGGGGGTGTGGCTTGAGGTGAGAGGAAAAACAGGTCAGGGAGGTGGAGATGAGCTGGGCTGGTTTTGGGATGCGGTTGGGGGAGGGGAGATTTTGAAGCTTGTGAAATCCACATTGATGCCATTGGGCTGCAGGGTTCCCAGGCTGAATATGATTTGCTGTTCCTGCAGCCTTCGGGTGGCATCACTGTGGCATTGCAGGAGGCCCAGGATGGACATGTCATCTGAGGAATGGGAGGGGGAGTTGAAATGGTTCGCGCATGGGAGGTGCAGTTGTTTGTTGCGAACTGAGCGCAGGTGTTCTGCAAAGCGGTCCCCAAGCCTCCGCTTGGTTTCCCCAATGTAGAGGAAGCCACAACGGGTACAGCGGATGCAGTATACCACATTGGCAGATGTGCAGGTGAACCTCTGCCTGATGTGGAAAGTCTTCTTGGGGCCTGGGATTGGGGTGAGGGAGGAGGTGTGGGGGCAGGTGTAGCACTTCCTGCGGTTACATGGAAAAGTGCCGGGTGTGGTGGGGCTGGAGGGGAGTGTGGAGCAGACAAGGGAGTCGCGGAGGGAGTGGTCCCTCCGGAAGGCAGATAAGGGTGGGGAGGGAAAAATGTCTTTGGTGGTGGGGTCTGATTGCAGATGGCGGAAGTGTCGGAGGATGATGCGTTGGATCCGGAGGTTGGTGGGGTGGTATGTGAGGACGAGGGGGATCCTTTTTTGGTTATTGTTGCGGGGACGGGGCGTGAGGGATGTGTTCCGGGAAATGCGGGAGACACGGTCGAGGGTGTTCTCGACCACTGTGGGGGGGACGTTGCGGTCCTTGAAGGATGAGGACATTTGAGATGTGCGGGATTGGAATGTCTCATCCTGGGAGCAGATCCGGCGGAGGCGAAGGAATTGCTAATAGGGGATGGCATTTTTGCAGGAGGGTGGGTGGGAGGCTACTAACATCATCCCGCCCCCTTGACCTGTCCGTCCTCCCTGGACTGACCTATCTCCTCCCTACCCCCCTACCTACACTCACCTTTACTGGCTCCATCCCCGCCTCTTCGACTTGTCTGCCTCCTCTCCACCTATCCTCTCCTCTATCCATCCTCTATCCACCTCCCCCTCTCTCCCTATTTATTTCAGAACCCTCTTCCCCTCTCCCATTTCTGATGAAGGGTTTAGGCCCGAAACGTCAAGTTTTCCTGCTCCTATGATGCTGCTTGACCTGCTGTGTTCATCCAGCCCCATGCTTGTTATCTCGGATTCTCCAGCATCTGCAGTACCTTTTATCTCTCTCCCACAATTATTTACATTTTTTTGGAATTCCATCTGCAAAACATTGCTTCTGACTGAAGGCAGCTCCAACTTTACATGCATGCAACCACCAACACCACCCCCTCCCCACCTCCAATGAATCACAGTGGTGCAGAGTGCAACTGGCCCTCATTTGCCCCTCCTACTGGGGAAAATCTTGATGGCAGGTTCAGGGCCACAAGTAGCCAATGTAAAATTACAGTCAATTGTCTCTTTATGAAGCACAATAGCTTGTTAATTGTTTAATTTTAGAATGCTGATGAAACCCTCATTTTGGTGCCTGCTCGCCTTCTGTAATGACGAAGATTGGTGGAATGGCATTAGATTGTTGACCCAACATCATTGTGACAGTTTTCAGTTTGATGACCTGCCCACTTGTGGCTCCAAAATCCAGCCCTGTCAGACATCACCAATCCTCGAACATACACATCATCTTATGCTCTTTATATTATGGGTAATGTATTTTTTTTCCCAAGCAGTTATGTATTTTTACAGGTGTAAAGACATATGCACACAAAATAGATTTGAACCTTGCAAAGAGTGATAAGGACAGCTAATTTTTGGATTGTCAATCTTTCATTGTTTCTTAAAAGTATTTTAGTTACTGATGCTTCTGCAGCCTTCTACCATTCAGCAGAAACTTGGCACATTCAGTAGAACTTTGGACCAAAGAATTATAGTACTTTTGTAAATTATTTCATCTGAATGTATGCAATGACTGCACAAGATAATGCTCGTCAGATAAATACACAGAAAGCCTTGAACTGTAAGCAATCTAGTGATACATTTAAATGATGGACAGAAGTGGCAGGGTGCTAATTAGTCCAGTGATGTGTTCATTTTCTAAATGGCAAGATCATCAATATTTCATCAGATGTGACTGCTGAAAAGAATTAACATTTGACAGCTTGAGTTTAGCAAATTAGCAGATAATCATGAACGTCTGCTGGCTGGCATCAGTATCCTTCAATTTATAAAAGCAAATGTAATAATGTTATTCACCTTTTAATGTTTGTCAAAGTTATATCAGTCAGAAATGCCCCTGTGAGAGCTTATCTGTATTGTTAATTGTTCTCTTTGAGTCATGTTTGTAGGTGGTTTGTTGCATAACTTTTAAAACACAAGTGCTGATCCATAAATTTTTATTATTTTTGGACATTCTTGAATACAGTACATAAACTATAACATTTAATTTAGTTTTAGTAGTCTGTGTTTTGAAAATATTAGCACTTAGAATACTGTGCACGGTTCTGGTTTCCACATTGCTAAAGTAATATAAAAACACTGGAGAAATATTCCAAAAAGATTTCTTAAAACAATGCCAGAGCTGAGAGGACACAACGATCAGGAAACCTTAAACATTCTGGGGCTCCTGTTTTATGAAATTAAAACAATGAGAGTATATTCTGTAATTGTTATTCCCTGGGATTTCTTTTTCCCTGGAAATACCTATTCTGTGTCAATTTGGCCTACTCAACTGTAGTTTGAAATGTCACACTGAGCTTTGCTGTTTGATTCTTTTTGTAAATGTGTTGATTTCTTTTTATTGTCTGCAAACTACATCAAGACTATCTCCTCTTTACCTGTATTTGAGTGCCGTTATAGTTATTCAGAAAGGCTGAACAGGCTAGGACTCTTTATTTTCAGATAAGAGTTAGCTGAGGAATGACTTTGGAGAGCTCAGTAACGTTAGAAAGCAATTTGATAGGGTAGTTCTGACGCAGTGCATTCCTAAACTTGTGGATATAAATATAAGAGCGTCATTAATAAATCAAATGAGGAATTTAGGAGAAAACTCTTTAGTCAGAAAGTGGTGAGTGTATGGAACATGCAGTGGTTGAGGTAAATAGAAAGGGATAAATTTTATGTGCCTCAGCAGTGGGCAGGAATTTGACCTAGAAGTTTGTGGATCACCAGCTCCCTCCCTTACCACTAAAAGTATGATACGTGTTTTTTCAAAAAAATCTTTCCCAATATGTGGGCACAACTGGCTAGGTCAACATTTATTGCCCATCTCTACTTGCCCAGAGGGCAGTAAAGAGTCAAACACATTACAGTGGGTCTGAAGTCACAGGTAGACCAGGCCTGGTAAGGACAGGAAATTGTCTTTCCCAAAGGACATTAATAAACCAGATAAACAAAGAATTATGGATGCTGGAAATCAGAAACACAAACAGAAATTGCTGAAAAATCTCATCAGTTCTGGTAACGTCTGTAGAGAGGAAGCAGAGTTAACATACTGGGTCCAGTGGCCCTTCTTCAGATCTTGATAAATTGCAAGGGAATAGTGTTTTGGGAGATATTGGATACCAGCCCCTTAAATCTCTGTCTCTCCACAGCTGGAAGCAAGAATGAAGCCAATAGTTGGAAGATACAAGACCAAGGGTAGCTTAAGGTTTGACAATGACTTTCTGCAAGTCTTTCTCCCGGTTGCAAGTGACAGGTGGGAGGTTTTCATGCCCCTTAAAGGAAAGAGGAGACTGGAGACTGCTGGGTGAAAGCAGCTTGGAGAGAATTTGCAACAGAGGTCAGTAGCCTTGGAGTAATCCATGTGACCTGGTTGTTGGAAAAGGCTCAATGATCTTTTGAGATCAGCAAGGATGAGTGTGTCAGCATTCTGAAGACAAATGGAAGGGTGAGATGTGGGTTAATTATGGGATTGTCTTGTGCGTTACTGAAGTGTATCAGGTCATACGTTGTAGACATGTCACTCTGCATTGCAACCAAGAGCAATGATGCTTTACCAAAATTGGCAATTTGACGTCGTTTGAACAGGAGGTGCTCAAGTTGATTGTTAATGAATGGAGGTCAGCCAAAGATAATAGAATGCCTTAGGTGAGATCCCAGCACCTGATTGAAGTCTGAAAAACTCTCTGGCAGTCGGGACACTATTGGGGGCAACCAAGATGCTGAGTTCAAGGCTAAACATAAGCCTATAGAGTTGTCTGTAAGGCAACACGTGCTGGCCACATATATCAAGGTGTGTGCACATGTAGCAGACATTCCAGAGGGGATACAGTTATAGAGGGCTGCAGTGCAGAAAAAGGCCCTTTGGTCCATCAAGTCTGTGCCATTCTAAAACACGCTCCTGACTATTCTAATCCCATATTCCAGCACTTGACTCATAGCCTTGTCTGCCTTAGTTTCAGAAGTGCACATCAAAATGCTTCTTAAATGTTATGAGGGTGTTTGCTTCTACCACAATCATAAGCAATGAGCTTCAGATTTCCACCACCTTCTGGGTTAAAGCAATTTTCCTCGCATTCTCTTTAAACTTTCTGCCCCTTGCCTTACATCCATGCCCAGGCCATTGTCCTTCTTAATTTTATAAGGTCCAGCCACGTCCTCCCTCAGTGTCCTTTGCTCCGAAGTAAACTATCTCAGTCTATCCAATCTCTCTTAATAACTAAAATGTTGGTTATGTGTTGTCTGCACTGGATAGACTATGGAGGAGTCCATGTGGGCCATGAACTCTGTGATGACTTACTCTTCAGAGCATATGGCTTTCCCCATTGAGGGGTGCAACTCATTGATATGATATTGGGCATACATTCTGAACTGTACTCCATAGACTTGTATCTCTGAATTCAAACAAGGGTAAGAAGGGGACAAGGAGCCTGGGGTCATATCCAGGCTTTCATCATCTGGTCATAACTGTAAGACATTCTGGCATTGTGCACTCAGTTGCCACCTGCCTGTCTCTTCCTCAACTCTTCACTCCTCAGCAGGTTTCCTACATTGCTCATAGTGTACCCACCTCTAGCCAGTTCACATCCTCCTTCCTTCTTCTCACCCCACCCCTTACTGGAGGAGGTGCCCCCAATGTAGCATCCCTATGCCCTGCTGCTGAACAGAGAACAGATCCTCTGTACCCCCATCCCTGAAGAATTTCCATGATGCAGTTGAAAATATGACAACCAAAATGTTTTAACAAGAGCCAACTCATCTCTAAAGTCAGGCATAGTTCAACTTGCAACCTTTATGCTCACCTTTTCAATAGTCAATGAACGAAAAAATAAATGACACCAGCTGCGTTTTGCACACACCCACTACTTTATGGCCTCGGTATTTTTATATTCCAGTCAATTGAACAAAAAAAAACCCTTAACCACTTGCTTTATAAATATTGATGGGCTCCCAGTTTCGATGCATGCCCACCTATTGTATTACAGTGGACAAACACAATAATGTTGGACTCGTAACCCCTGAATCATAACATCATAGCAGTGTGTTTTACAGATTGGCGAAATACTGCAGTCCCACTTTGCAAACATAACATTCAGCCAACAGATGTAATAAGCAAAAAAAAACTACACAAAGGGGAAAAGAATATCTGTTGATGGGTTGAAATGAAACATGTTAGGATGATACATATGTGAATTATAAACACCAGTGTAGATCAGATAGATAAAATTGCCGCAGAAGCTGCAAATTCTATGTGAAGGAGAAGGCTATTTGCATGTCATGCATGTGTTTTTCTCCTCCAGTCCTGTAACAGTTTTCTTCAAGTTTCTTGTCTAATTTTCCTTTAAATTCTGTTTGACAGTTTCAAAATGACTGTGGTGATTTACTCCAGCTTCTAATATTGCCTACATGAAAAGTAAATGTATTCTTTCATTAATGCTTTCTTTATCTTCACCAACCAATGGAAACTAAGGCTTCAATGTTAACGTGAAGGCCGGTTCCAAACAACAGTGTGGAATAGTGTGGGCGAAAATCAACTGAAAGGGTCAGAACTGTGACTGCATCTTAGTTAAGGTGATACACATTTTGTTCCTCCAGGCTTTTCCGTGGGTGTGATGTGCACTCAGACGACACAATTGCAGCTGCATTTAAAAGAATAGGACACAATTGGAGATTGCTGAATCCAGGAGGTGTTCACAACAGATGCTGCAGAGAGAGTAGAAACAGCTTTCACATTCACACATAAATCCCTGGAATTACTGTTCATTGCAGTCAGGTTATGACTAACATATTTTTCCTGAAAAAAAAGAGGAAGGGAGCTGCTGCCCCCAACAAGAAGTGGTTTGGAGATAGCTCAGGAGTTGAACAGTGAATCGTTGTGCCCAGATATTGAATGCATTCCATAAAGTATTTTAATGACCAGGCTAGATCGAGAAAAATGAGTGCATTTGCTGATTCACCTGTATCTGTGATTTAAACCCACACCCACTTCCAACTTTCACACAGTCATGTCAAGTATTATCCATCATATCTCTTCTCACTCATACTGAACATCAAGCAGCACCCATCCCTCACATCCTGTGTATTTTATTTCCTTAACTATCTAGGTGCCATTTATATAACATTTATGCATTGGGATGGTGTCTGACTCACTGGGGGAAATTTTAACCCTGAAAAAAATGGGTTGGGGTTGGGTGGAATGTAAAAATTTCAAAATCTCAAACTGGGACTCACGCTCACTGCAAGTCCAGTCTGGGTTTAATGAAGTTCAGGCAGGGGACCGGGTGATTAACTCACTTCCAGGAGGTGGGTTGGGCTTATAAATAAGCAAAATGTGCTGGGGGACTCCGCATTCACAGGTATACGCTGTCTGGGAGGAAACCCCAGGACCGCAGTTCGGGACAACATCTTCAAAGGAAAGCTTAACATCCTAGCAGCACTGTTCTGAGGCAGGCTAAGTCATCAAACACCGCAGAAGAAAGCCATTTGGTCCATCATGTTTGTACCAGCTCTCCAAAGACCATTTCAACCTAGTGTCACTCTCCAGCCTTTTCCCCACAAACTTGCAGATTGTTTCTATTTTAATAATCTGTTAAGATGCTTCTGATACTGGTCTGAACACTGTTTCTTTCCTTTTCCAGATGCTTTCACTGGATTACAAGAGGTTCAAGGTATAATGCTCCAACTGAGGTCCACTAAATGTCTTATACAAGTTCAGCATCACATCTTTGCTCTTGTATTTTATGTCCTCATTAATTACATCCAGGACACCATAACACCTCTCTCTACCTGCTCCTTCTGTTCCTGCACATCAACTATATCAATTATTTTATACTGTCTTCCCATTTTCTTCCCAACAAAATGCATCATCTCACATTTGTCTGCATTGACACTCAACTGCCCTTTACTCATCTACTCCATCAAGTTCCTTACAAATTCTATATTGTCCTCCTTATGTTTACAATGCTTCCAAGTCTTGCATCATCTGAAAATTTTGAAATTGTTCCCGCCTCACAAATGTCTGGATCATTAACATATATCAGGAAGAGCAAAGATTACAATAATAACCTCTAGGAACTCCACTACAAACTTCCTGTAGCTGGTAAAATATCCATTCACCATATCTCTGTTTCCTATCATTAGGCCAATTTAACATCTGCATTGCTGTCCCTTTTGTATCATGAGGTGTAACTTTTCTCACAAGTCTGTTGTGTGGCACTGTACTGAGTGTCTTCTGGAAGCCCATTTCTGTCACATCACCGTGTTCCACTCATTGACTTTTTCTAATACGTCTTCAAAAACTCCAGCAAATTAGTTAACAAGGTGTAGAGCTGGATAAATGCAGCAGGCCAAGCAGCATCAGAGGAACAGGAAAAAGAAGCCTTCCTGCTCCTCTGATGCTGCTTGGCCTGCTGTGTTCATCCAGCTCTACACCTTGTTATCTCAGATTCTCTAGCATCTGCAGTTCCTACTATCTCTGAAGCAAGTTAGTTAAACATGATTTCCCATTTAGAAATCCATGCTGTTTCTTCCTAATCAACACACCCCTTTCCATGCGACCACTAATTCTATCCCCAGTAAATGTTTTGAGAAGCTCCCCTATACTGAAGTTAAACTAATGGGCGGTAATAACTGGGTTTATCTTCATAGCATTTTCAGAACAAGGTCATGATGTTTGCAACTGTCCAGTCTTTTGGCAGTATTCCTGAATCTAATGAGCACTCAAAGATTATGGTCAGTGCCCTAGTTCTGCTCTCAATTCCTACAAAATCCTTGGAGGCATCTCATCTGGTCCCAATGCCTTGTCAGCTCAAGTCTATCCAGAACGTATTCTTACCAATTTTGAATTCTTAAGTGACTGAGTTCCCTCCTCTAACACCATGGCCAGGATAATATCTCCCTCTTTGAAAAAGACAAACGTGAGGTATTCATTTAATATCTGAACCATGTCCCCTGTCTCCACATGAAAATCACCTTTTTGGGTACAAATTGGCTTTAGTCTTACTTTTAACACTAATTTACAATTTAAATGTACATAGAAAACATTTAATTCACTTTACCTTGGTTGCCTTTTTTGTCATAATTCTTCTTTGCTTTCTAATATACTTTCTCATCTACACTTTGAAAGTTCAGTAATTCTCTTGGTTCACAATTATATTTTGTACCTGACACCTGTCATAAGCCCACTTTATCTTTGTTATCTTAATTCCTATCTCTTTTGTCAACTAGGTAGTTCTGGGTTTGTTTGTCTTTCTAACTCTGGATCGACCGTGGTCATTCCCCACCATCATGTGAAACTTTATAATGCAATGATCACAGTCTCCTAAATGTTCCCCTGTTAGCACTTGACCTACTCGGTCCACCGCATTTGCTGGAACCAAGTACAGCAATGTATAATTTCTTATTGGACTGGACATATACTGCTGTCAAAGTTCTCCCAAACGTAATCCACATGCGCAACATACATTGGGCTATCTTTTTCAACCCTTTATGTTACTTTATCAAATGAGACTCAGAAGTCAAAATCGCCCAGACTTTATGGTCACACACCAAAAGGCATGATACTCATGTTGTGAAACTGCAGTTTTGTTTTTAATGCAGAGATAGATGAACTATATTCTGTCAAATCCTACTGAGATATTCTTACATTCAGGAAATGTTTAGCATCAAATATCACTTTCCATTACTATTTTAAAAATCCTCGACTTGTTGAAAATGCATGCAAAATAATCCTTTTATATATGCTTTTGTTTGAGGAGCAGTCAGTTAGTGGATTGTTAATGAGAAATTCCTGACAATTTAACCTTCAGTAATATTTAAATCTACGTTCTGAAATAAATACCGTGATAATGCTTTCACAGTTCATAGATATGTAACATATTAATGAACTGAAATGCTGAAATATTGTTTTGCAACTTGAGAATAAGAAATCTCTAGATAATGGATTGTGAATATATCAATTAAAATTAGAATCTTATTTATAAAAGTGTGTACTAGGTACAAGTTTTCAATGAGGGGGATGGTTAGAAATTCTGCGAACAAATCTGTAGCTCTTATTTTGTTTTCTGTGAAGTAATTCAAATTTCAGAACAAACAAGCTCGGAGTTTTGTCTTGCGCATGTTAAGAAAAACTGACAGTGATCCGTAACTGGTTGCATCCTCTCGCCACAGATTTGACAAAGCAAAGATATTCAGGAAGAAAGTAATGTGGAAAATAGTTAGTCAGCTCAGGACACAGCACAGACATGACAGGCTTAACATTGTATGTAGCACATTTGTGGTAAACAATATTAAGATTATGGGAAATTATTTTAATGTCATATGTCTTTTTCCAAGCTATTCAAACCATGGTCTGTAAATAAGGTATTTTGTTGAAATATTGAACCATCAACTTAAGAATAAAATAAGAGATTGGTAAATATAATTTCTGGGCATTTCTTACATTCTTGAGAGATGGAAAAAGGCTGGAGCTGGTCACTTGCAGAATGTCTGGGTATTAGGGAGAATGGGGAGAGGACAAGTTTATATGTAATGCTTGAAAGCTCTCCTTGGTCAGAAAAGGTGTTTACTTTTACAGATGCTGGCAGAACAGTGGAGTTTTGCAGCAAGGTTTCAGGTCATCTTTCAATTTGTGTACTTAACTTTTACTAAAGTTTTCTTTGGCTCTGTTGCTGGATGAAGAATCAGGAAAGTTCAGCTAATACTCAAAGTCTGATCATTTAGGTACAAGCAAATCAGCATCATCCCCCTCAATTGCTAACCATCTTTGTAAATGGTAGCTTTCCCTCTTTGTTCTTGCGCATTTCTGCCTGCTCATTCATATAGAACTTGTAAATAGAATTAGAAATAGTTTCTATTGTCACGTGTGTTCAAGTATAAGAATACAGGAGTGCGGTGAAAGGTTTACAAAGTCGTCATTTTCCAAAGCCGTCTTGATTATAAAAACCGAAATTAAAATAAAGCAGCAGAAATTTAAAAAAACACAGAATGATGGGAAAGAAAAACATCCAGATCTACAAGAAAGAAAAATGTCCAGACCTTAAAGTCCCATCTCAATAAAGGTTTATGGAACATTCAGCCTCTGACGCAGGTACCTGGGCCTAGCCGCAGACTGTAGCCTTTTGCTGTCGCCGCCACATCTGATTGCTGTGAGGAGTAAAGAATATATTGTCAATTCCAATGCCTCTGCTGCCTCTGATCTTTGGGGTGAGCTTTGCCGCCGATGCCCCCGACTGGCAGGAGGAGTTGCAAACTTGGTGCCGCTGCCGCAGCTGGAGAAGTCCCTGAGACCAAAGAATTCTCAAGGTAGGAGCTTGTGCTGGTGTTCTCCTAGCAACAACAAATAATAGGTGAAGCTAGCATAAGTGAATGCTTCTCAGAACAGCAATGCAAAGCTTATTCATTGTAGATTATTCATTGTAGCCAATTTGCTGAGCCAGGTCACTGTGCTCGAATAGCTCTTTAACTTTTTTACAATGTACTTTACTTGTGAAGGCAACATCTCCATTTCTTACAGCTTTTACTGTTCTCACATTGTTGGGATACTGTTCCAGGAAATAGGTTGTAATGGTTAAACTGCCTGATATGTTCAATCCCAACCCTAAAGCACAGCCCTTCAGAAATACTTTTCGTGAAAGGGATGCACAATGAGTGGCTAATTACGACTGCCTGTTCAATAGTGAGTTTTCATCTCCATTCCAGCAGAATGAAAATTAGCCAGACTCTACAACAAGTAAGTGACCCAGTCTATTATATTGCCACACAAGCAGTGAAGACAAATATTTACTTGAGATCTTTGAGTCACAGTACGTCTGGAATGCAGCGAGTGAACAAAGGGAAAAGAAAGAGAATGTAAAGGATGCTGTTGTCTTCTGACTTCAGCCTCAATCATTGCGTTTAAGTTCCGTGTGGCAAAGACTTCCAGCAAAATCTCCTGAAACAGATTCAGTGGCTTAAAGTTTTGTCATATAATAAGAAGAAAAGATTTGTTTTTCTTTCACGTTTTCACAACTTCAGGACTTCCCAAAATGCATTATGCTAAACTGATAGTCTAACATGGAAACATAGAGGATAGGAGGAGGAGGAGGTCATTTGGCTGTTTAAGCCTGCTCCCCCAATCAGTATGATCATGGTTGATCATCAAACTCAGTACACTGTTCCTGCTGTCTCATTATACCCTTTGATCCCTTTAGTTTTAAGAAAAATAGTTAATTCCTCCCTGAAAGCATTCATTGTTTTGGCCTCAACCATTTTCTATGGCAGAAAATTCTACAGGTTCACCACTCAACAGATGAAGAAATTTCTCCTCATCTCAGTCTTAAGTAACCTACCTCACTTCCTTAAACTTTGACTCTTTGTTCTGGACTCTTCATTGGGACTCTCATGTCATCAGTAATATTATCCTGCATTTACCCTGTCTAGTCCCATTAGAATTTTATAGGTTTCTATGGGATCTCCCTTCATTCTTTTAAACTCCAGAGAATATAGTCCGAACTGATACTGTCTCTCTTCACACGCCAGATCTACCATCTCAGGAAATTGGTAATGGGTAAGTGTTCATTGCCACCTGTTCAGCATAGTAAACTTTACTGTTGTAATTTAGGAGAATGCGGAAGCTGATTTGCACATAACAAGGTCCAACAGCAATTAAGTAAATGTCTATCCATTTTTTTCCCCTTGTTGGTTGAGGGCTATGAGTTGACCAAGATACTGGGAGAACCAACTTCCCAAAAGTGATTATGGAATCTTTTGCACCCACCTGAGAGCGCAAATGGGGATTTGTTTTAGTTCATCTGAAAAATGACACCTCCCTCAATATTGTAAGACCTCTACTTCCACCGAAAGCTAAGGAAATTTGGCATGTCCACAAAGAGTCTTCCAAATTTTTATAGGTACACCATAGAAAGCATGCTATCTAGCTCCATCATAACGTGGCGTGGCAACTGCTCTTTCCAAGACTTAAAAAAAATACAAACAGTTGTGAATACTGCCCAGTCCTTCATGCAAATCAGCCTCGCATCCATTGAATTCATCTATACTTCCCACATGCAGGGGAAAAGCAACCAACATAATCAAAGACCCCTCCCATCCTGGTTAAACTCTCTTCCACCCTCTTCCTTCAGGCAGATGATATAAAAGTTTGTCTACATGTTTGAACAGATTCAAGAACAGCTTCATCCCTGCTGTTATCATATTTTTGAACGGATCTCTTTAATGTTAATATTGATTTCTCTCTGCACCTTCTCGGCAGCTGTAACATTGTATCCTGCACTCTGTTCTGTTGCCCTGATGCACTTGTATAGTACAGTCTGCCTGTAAAGCACATTAGACAACACTTTTCACTGTACCTCGATACCCATTACAGTAATAAATCAAACCACATCAAATTAAGAGTCAGGCTAGAATATGTTCTCAGTTAACTAGAATGGGATTTGCATCTCTCTGATTTAGAAGATTGAATGCTACCAGATTTCTGTTGTTTGCAGTCTTCTCCAACAAACAGAAAAGCAGTACTGAAATACTGAATATGTCAGGAAAACATAAAGGATACCGCTGATAATGCAATATCTTTGTGAGAGTGTAATTGAACTTACCTGATTTCCAGTCGGTAAAAAGGGACACAGGGGCCCAATTTAGGGATTAAATTCAGGTTCTCAAAAAATAGCACTGGAAATACACCTGGTATCATTTTAGTTTGTTTACTAAACAAAATTGCTGACAGCCCCCCCAAGAAAAGTATTTGATCTTTGGATACACCATAAGGGATTTAATAAATTTTTCATAATCTAATTCTGAAATTTCTTTGCCCGAAGGGAAGTAGAAAGTCAGGCCTGTTCTGCTCAGCCGAAGCAGTGACTCTTAACAGGATGGCTGAAAGTACCAAAACCACGAGAAAGGCAGGCTACTTTACTTCAAACTCTTTCTTTAGTAGTTCTATGGACTACTTCCAATCAATGTCTGGACCTATAACTGCCCATTCTGTGCCCAACTTTCTCTTTGGGTCAACCATTCATTTGGTTTTAAAGGCACATTTCCATCAAGTGATGTTAATCTATTTGCCCATTATTATATATTGTTGCTTCAGGCAACAAAATAATTTGGTTTTGGGTACTCAATGAACATTATTTAGCCCTAAAGACACTTACTTCCTGGCCAAATACAGTCTACTTCGAAGATCAATAAAACCATTATGTTTGGATGCTTGATATTCCTGTCCCAATCTCATTATGCATGACAACACAATTGGTTGGATCATTAATCCCATGTCACAGATGCTGATAGGTAAAATGCTCTGAATGAAGTAAGACTGCATATATAGTCTTTATGCCTGCATTCACTATTGACACAGCTCCATGTCTCCAATGATACTCAGTGGGTAAGGGTCCTCCATTCCACATGACCACTCACATTTTGATGATACAGCACCTGGCATGGTTAATGCAGTCTCTATGTTGGTACTGACTTCAGTCATGTTTGTTTTGGTTGCAATAAAGTATGCTGTACCAAATGTTTTCTTTTTGATTTCAGATGGTCCATATTTATCCAGGGCAATAAGAAAAGTATATCTGAATTGTGTATCTCATGACACATTAGAAGTAAAACCAAGGTATTTTGTGGCACAGTATATAGTATTAGCACTGATACAATCATACTCTTCTCGGAAATGTCTATAGTAAGGTTTAGGAAAAGGATTTTCAGGTTATAGCTTATTTGTGAAAAAAAATCACACAATGGTTAATGGAACACTGCTGGATTTTTTCAAAATATTGGCAAACTATATAAATTAAGTTACAAGCACATATAGTGATGGATTTCTAGACATTGAAAATATCAAGTGATAATGTGCTAATGCGGGAAAATGCCAGTGAAGTGGAAGATCAACCATGCTCTAGCAAAACAGCTTGAGGGAATGAATGGCTTCTGCTACTCCTGTTATCCTATAGAAATAAAAGTAGGATACTGCAGATGCTGGAAATTTGAAATCCTAGGAATAGAGAATGCAGGTTTCAAGGATTAATTGAAAGAAAATAAAAGAGAACTGCTAATACACTTAAATTGTTTAGGAATTAGGATGGAAAAACATTTATTTTTTACATTACTCTAGTGTTCTGGAAGATGAAGGATATGCTAGAGTGAGCAAATTAACTTCACATGAATCTTAGTGCTCATGTCTTCGAGTGATGATTAATTGTTTAAAATGTTTTGATTAGCTCTTTTCCCTAGATTTATTCCACTTTGCTCCATCCTATTGGCAATCAATAGAATTAATATGTAATAATCTGACCATTGCGTACATTTTGGAGATCGCACGCTCTAAATCAGTGACCACAAATAAAGTGTATTGATTCATTAATTTTGCCCTGACTTTATTCCAGTCTTATATTTTAATCAATTTTCTGAGGTTTAAAATCCTTTTGAGATTAGATTTGCAAAAAACAACTTCCTTGATAATATTGTAAATATGCAATTTCCTTCTTCTTCCAGCTCAGCAGAAAGGCAATTTGGATGGAATTTCCTGTAGCCTTTAAGGATAGGCCTAGAGGTGAGAAGATTGGAAAAATTGTGTCATGAAGGCTTTGAGTGTCAAACATCTTTCTGCTGCCAATGGTATTTTGCCAGCCGTGGGAAAGGCCGTCGAGAATCCTCATGCCCAAAGCCCAAATAGCCACAGAAGGCTGCCAGCTTCTAATTGGGCATAGGCTCTCTGAAGAAGGGTCTAGACCCGAAACGTCAGCCTTCCTGCTCCTCTGATGCTGCTTGGCCTGCTGTGTTCATCCAGCTCTACTCCTTGTTGTCTCATAAGTTCTCAATAGACAGGATTTCTGCACCTGGGATTTTTGATCCTGGGAAAGGCTGGTCACTTGCCACTCAAATGTCTGAGCGGCACTTAATACCATTGGTCTTTCCAGATGAGGCAATGTGTGTCCCTTGTGGGATCCCGTATCAGCAAGAAGACCCCCAACTTCTCCATAAAATCCAGGCCATTGAAAAATCATGGTGATTAATGCATCATATTTTGACTGCATTCAAGATAAAATCTCAAGATTTATCTGTTCCCAAACCATTTTGCAACAGCCTGTTTGTGTAAAAATAGTGTTTGTTTATTCAAAAAGTTACTTCTCACAAACTAACTGTCCTGACCTAAATGTTCTTAAACTCTGTGAAGAAGTGTGTTTATTAATGATTATCGTTCTAAACTGTAGTTGCTACGTAGACCGATATTTACTAACCACCAGAATCACTTGTCAATCATAATTCTTGATGTCCTTACTGTCACTTAGTAGTAAAGGTAACTTTCATTGTTTAAATATGATATATAAATCTAAGTAGCATTATAAATGTATATATAAATATATCCAAGCAGGAAGTGATTTCAAAGATCATACATTTTATGGCTACATCTACGCTGCAGAATTTTATTACAGAGAGAAAGCGAATGTGCTGCTGCCTCCACTCTCTCAGTATTTTCACTCAGAGCAAGGAAGATGTTTGGATAGCTTGGCAGCTGCAGTAAATGATCGGTGCAGGGTGTTTCCTGCTATCAGCCCTTTGTTGAAATTTACAAAGGATTATGAATCAAATGCCATGATATCATTATGGACCAAGTTGAGGAGATAAGCTTCAAAAACTACCGCAGCTAGTACAGGGATTAACTTGCACTGTTGGCATTTTTTTTTAACCACATTCAGCCAACTGAACTAATTGGCCTTGTCTGTCAAATCTTCCTTCACTCAAGCATTTATTGTAGCTAACATGCAAACACCAAAGCAGAAAGCAAGTAAGCTTGCACTTCCTGAGTTCAAAGTCATCCTGTTTATTTTGGAAAACCCATTGGTCCAAAATGGGGTAGTTTGATTATGAACCTTTAAGTCCCCGATGTTTGGCATACATCTCTCCAGGTCATCCAACAAATATTGAATAATCAACGATGAATTTCACATCTTCAGTGCCTTACCTTAGAATAGTGCCTCGCCCTGGTTTTTTATATGGACGGGGAATGGCAGATGGTATGATAATTGGGGAACGGGAAAGGGCATTGCAGTCATTGACCTACACAGTTTAACGGTAGGACCTGATTACCATTTATTCTGGTTGCAGCTAACCAGATTGTGACACCAGCTGGCTGTTGGCTGGGTAAGTTTGCAGCTCCAGGCCACAGATATGGATCTGGGAGGAGGGCCAGAAAAAAATGCAGGAAATCAGAGAAGATCATAGTGCCAGAGAGATTGAGGGAGCTGATTTATCTCCACCGGGCTACATGTATCTGATGTGGCAGCTTGTATCAGGTTGCGTGACAAAACAATGGGCAACATGGTAATGAAAGACTTTACAGGCATTTAATATAGTTCCTGAAATATACATATATTACAGTTATTGGCACTTCAGTGCCTGGGCTAATATTAAGCTATTCAATTACAACTGTGGCACACTTTCATCAGCATGTCATGCTTCAAGTGGCCCCAGTTAAGATGGGATCTGAGAGTTTTATACCCTCGGGTAACATATGATGATACAGTGATAATATCATATGAATGTCTCTTAAGGGTATAATGAATGTTAATAGTGATACATGACACAACAGGGAGAGGGAAAAGCATTGTGGAAGGCCAGAGATAGTGAAGAGGAAGAGAGAAAATTATGGAAGGAGATAGAAGGATCATGAAACACTGGAGAAGACTGAGGAAATGAAAGAAAGAAAGAGAAGACATGGAGGGCCCATGGAGAATGTGGTCAGGAATGCAAGGCAGGGTATAGCAGACTGAAGAGGATATTAGGACGACATCAGATTATGGATCAGATTATGGGTTCCAAATGCTGCAGAAGTTAGATGGTCAGGTGGAAGAATTCCTCCTCCTTGTGGCTCACAAGAAGGGCTGGAAATGTATTTAACCTGTTCCAACATGCACTCCTGCCTCCTTTTCTAGGTTTCTCAAGACAGGATAGTTTTAAAGGTGAAATCATCCTGAGACATGGGGCCTCATTCAAAAACTGAAATGAGTTTCCAGCCATCTGGGAACGTGTGGCCAGCTGTCCCCAGTTCTGCCTCAGTTACATGTGCAAGTTTGAGATAAACTGGCTTAGGTTTGGAACCTCTTAGTTTTTTTAACTTTCCATCGTAGCTGAATCCACTCATTTTAAAGGTTAACTCTTACCATCTCTTGGAGGAAACAGTGACAGACTGAATATTACAAATGTTTACTTTTCTGGTGTTTTGTTTAGATTGATGCGATGAAACTTGAATAAAGTTAGAAAAGAAATCATCAGTGGAAATGTGTTTGGAAGCACATTTCTAAATTCATCAGAGATCTATCCTGTTGCATTCCCTTGTGTGCTTTTGTGGCTACAGAGAAGCAATTAAAAGATAACAAAACTAATGCCATGTTTATTGCACCAACAACTGTTTACTGATAACATGAGTGGGCAGCCATGATTAACAGCCAACTAACAACACTGGAATGTTGAGAAAGCCAGACCTCTGCATTTTCACACTCAAGTAGATATATATTTACCAGGCTGGTGTCCTTGCCTCTAAACCAGGAGACCCAGGTTCAAGTCCCATTTGCACCAGTGGTGTGCAATAACATCTCTTAACAAGTTGATTAAAAATATTTCTAACTCAGGTCGCTCTCTTCCACTTGAGAATATCTCAGCTCTTCTTCAAATGTAAGAGGCTGAAGGTCATCCTCTTGCTTTATTATGCCTTAAAAACTTGGGCTGCACATTTTTGAAAGAAGAATAAAAACATTCATACATCGTTTTACATCCCAGCAAAGCACTTAAATTCGGATCACTATTATAGAATGGGAAATGCAGCAACCAATTTGAACACACAAGGTCTCACAAGGAGCTGGATGAATTTCACACCCATACATACTTCTGGTTTCAGGCAATAACATCAGGCATGCAAGCTTATTCCTCATGAGAAGAGTTCACCCATCTGAAAATCAACCAAATCTCCTAAGCACGCAGTTTCAATTTTACATGGAGGCACTGTCAGACAGTACAAATATCTAACTTCCTTCGGTGTAATCCTCAAATATTTAAGGATGAATCTTACATTTTTTTGGGCTGAGGCCCAGTGCGATTTCTCACCCTATCTCACCAGCACGGCATAGTAATTACCCATCAATCAGCTTGTCCTTGCATGTGGGTAGTTCTGGTGCACAAGTCTTCAGTTTACTATTGCTGGACTGTTGCTGAACCCCGTAGCCTTTGCAGTATCCAGTGTCTTCAGCTGTTTCTTGATAGCATATGGAATGAATCAGATTGGTTGAAGATTGACATTTGTGATGCTAGAGGCCAAGGAGGAGGCTGAGATGGATCATACAATCGAGAATTGTGACTGAAGAGTTTTGCAAACGTTTCAGCCTTGCCTTTTGCAGTAACGTTCTGAATGGTGCTCAAAGGTATGTGGCTTCCCCATCATGAGGATGGGATATTTAAGGAGCCCCCTCCTCTAGTGAGTTGTTTAAATGTTCACAATTTATGACTGGATGTGAATGGAATGTGGAACTTGGATGTAATCATTTGATTGTAAGACCTATCCATTACATGCCGTTTCTCTTGTTTGACATGAGTGTAGACCGTGTTGTGGCTTCACCAGGTTGATGCTTCACATTTGGGTACATCTGTTGCTACTCCTTGTATGCCTTCCCGCACTCTTCATTAAACCAGAATTAATTGCCCAGTTAATGGTACTGTTAGAATGGAGGATATGCCAGGCTAGGAGGTTACAGATTGCAGTTGAATATATTCTCGTGCTGCCAATGGCCTGATGTGCCTAATGGATGACAAATTTTGTGTTGTTATATTTGTTTGATTTCTGATCCATTTAGCAGTGTTAATGCCACACAACACAATCCACAGTTGGAACAGGAACATAGGAACGGGAGTAGGCCATTCAGCCTTTTCAGCCTGTCTGTCTTTTAGTATAGTTATGACTGATTGAACACTTATTTCTGTTTCCTCATCCCTTCTCCATAACTCTGTATGCCACAGGTAATCAGAAATCTATCAATCCTACCTTAAACATACACAAAGGCTGAGCTTCCACACACTTTGTTGTAGAGAATTCCAAAGGTTCACAAACCTCTGAGTAAAATAATTTCTCCTTATGCTGGACCTAAGTGGCATCCCTTTATTTTTAAATTGTACCCCCTGATTTTAGACTCCTAACCAGGAGAAACATTTACCCTGTCTATCTCTTTACATATTGTGTACGTTTAAATGAAATAACCACTCATTCTTCAAATCTCTAGAGGAAGTCAGTCCAGTTTACCCAAACTCTCTTCATAGGTCAGTCCCACCATCACAGGAACAAATCTGCTGAAACTTTACTGCACTCCCTCTACAAGAATAATATCTTTCCTGAGATAAGGGGACAAAAGTTGCACACAATACGCCAGTCTGACCAAGCTCTTACATAATTAAAGCATGAGTTCACTATTCCTGTACTCAAATCATCTCCCAATTAAAGCTAACATTCTATTTGCCTTCCAAATATCTTGCTGCACTTGAGTATCCTTCAATAAATTATCGAAAAAGACACTGAGGTCTCTTTGTACCTCTATACTTTGCAACCTCTTGCCATTTAAGAAATACTTTGTGTATCTGTTTATCCTACCAAAATGGGTAACCTCTCATTTTTCCGCATTATATTCCATCTATCTTACTTTTGAGCATTCAATCTCTGTCCCAATCCTTCCAAAGCCACTTTACTTCAATGTGAAGACATATTTTGTCTTCACAGGACTGTATGGTGGTCACTCCTATTGATATTGTCATGGTGAGATGAATGTTCAGCAAGTAGATTGGTGAGGATGAGGCCATGTAGATTTTTCACCCTAATTGCTTCCCTCACTCCCTGCCACAAACCCAGGCTAGCAACTATGTACTTTAAAACTTGTCCAGCATGGTTAGTAGTGGTGCTACGGAGTCACTTTTCAAGATGGACAATGATGTCCCGTACACCGAGTATATTCTGTGCCCTTGCCACCCTCAGTGTTTTGTCCAAATGCTATTCAAAATGGAGTAGTTATTCATCGGCTGAGAGGTGCTTGGTGCCCAGTCACTAGCAGGAGGTTTCCCTGTTCATGTTTTGATGCTCTGAGCCCTCATGAATGTTTGTCATTCGAGAGTCAAGAAAACTCAACCAAGCTGTAGAGATTTTTTTTGGCCTTTTAGGAAGTACCTGCTCCGTTAACGTTGATTTTTCAGATGCTTTGCTTGAATACTCGTGGAGCAAGTTTCAAGAATGACGCTGGCACCGTACTCCCACTAATTATGGAGGATGCCATGGAGGTATTGCTGATGGAATTCTTCTAGTGCCCTCCTGTGTTGCTGATACACGTCCAGGTCTCATAGTGTACAGGAGTGAGATGATGACAATACGCTGGGTCATTGTTGATTTGATGAAGTATTTGACGTCAAACATCCATTGCTGCAGTATGCAGAACTGTCTCAGTTGACCTGCTGATGGATTTCCTACTCAGACATAAGAAAAGCTGTTACTTTTGACACTGCTAAGTTAGACATTCTGCAACAGGAGATGCACTAAAGTCTGAAAGGATATTAAAAGAAGGTCTGATGTGGATTGGAAAGAACCAGTACTGTGATAAACTTCATGCTGTGGTAAGCTTCTCTTCTGTGTTAAGAGCTGTCCTCACTCCAGATGTCGGCTCTGTGAGGTTGCAGACCAATATTCCAGCATGTTACTCACGAACATCTAGTGGAAATAGAAATGGCTGTTTATAGTGAGTTAGCTCAGGTCTTTTTGGAGTTGGGGGCTGGGGGTGTGGGTGGTGGCGAGTGGCACAGATTCTGCAGATGTGGAAGAAAGTTATGGCAAATAATTAAGACATCCCTCACAGAAACTCTGGGCTGATTATCTATAGATTATTCTTAAGCAAAAACAAAAGCCTGGAATTATTTCAGATCAGTTCCATGTTGAAGTGAGGGTGATGCAGTGGATGAGTGAGCTACAGTATGCTGAGTCGTCCTCCTAATCTGTGATTAGCATGTCAGAATGTCCAATTTTATGGCAACCTCTTTATCTGAAGATAGATATGTTGGTTGATATGCCTGGGCCTGACATGTCCAGCTTATTCTTGGCCTGTGAAATTCATCTTCCTTATCTGAACTATCCAGCAGTATCAGTAAAGCCAAAAGAATTCTCATATTCACTACCTTATATGTCATGATTTGAAAATAGCAGCAATAATGGATATCGGCAGGAAGAAAAGCGTAACCTGTTAAAAAGGTTTGCCACCCTAAATTACCAGCCAGCATATGCAGCAAAAATTAAACAATCATTTAAATATTTCTAGGTAACAATTCTGTAACAGTAATATATTTTTGGCTAGATAAACATGACCAGAACTGGTCTCAGATTCCCTGGTACGTACATTTATTTAATTGCAAAAATACACTTCATTCATAAAAAAAACTTTATGTAGATACACAGGGTTCTAAAACAGTTCTGTACAGTCTTTGCAGAGGAAGAAAACCAACAGATTGGAATTTGACATTCCTCAGGGTTTCCGTGCAATTGGAAACAAGGGCATTTTCTACTCATGCAGGACATTATTTACATTGTGAGTGAGCTATTGTAATAATACTATGGCTTTTGGAAGTGTATTTAGTCCTCATTTTTTTATGAAGAAAGCTTGAGACTGAGATGACAAGTAGTCTGCTCAAGCCAATAGAGTAAACAGCTTGTGAGGCCTTGGGGCTTTTTTTGAAAGTTGGAACAATAGAAGAAACCTGAATGGGTGGGGTCAAACTCCCACAGAACCAGGATTTTTAGTTCTAGCTTTCTACAGTTGTTGCAGTCTTGAAGCTGGATGTAGATGCTGTTGTTCGTCTCTCTGTTACAGCTAAAAGCTGGGGTTCTCTATCTGCTGCTAAAATTGTCAATGCTGTGATTATGGGATGTTACTATATTGGAACAGTTAATTAGTTGTAGTTAATATATCTATTGTTTTGTTAAGCATTTTGATAGAGTTACAGTTAAGCCAAATTTTTCTTTTCTTTTTATTTTGTCTGCATTTTTTAACTACTATAACAGCAAAGTGTGGTTTGCTTAGCATTGAGTAGTTTGGCCAATCAAATTCCATCTGAAACACAATGTCTTATACTTAACTGTAAAATAAGAAAATGTTAGGACCTACATTATCTTCTTAATATATGTTGATGGAGTTTGGTCTGGCTCATAACACTATGCACAATAGGGAAAAACTTGGAGGAACTGGGAACTGGGACTAATTCAACTGAATGTCACTTTTCAGTCATGCTTCTACAAACCTATGGTACAACCTCATCTTTTCTTAGAAAATTGGGAAAGGAATGACTTAAGCTGACTCTACTTGCCCAAACCCCAAATGCAACTTGATCCTCAGTCACTAATTGCTCTTTCCTGCTTCTCTACTCACTTAAGAATGTGTGGCTCTTCAATCAATTGCAACATTGAAAACACTGCAGTACCAAGTTATTCATTTCATCAGTAGCAGTAACATGATAACCAATGATTTTATCACTCTATCTTACCTCACATAATTAACGTGGCTGTCCTAATGAAACTTGAGCATCTCATTGACAGGTGGAGGTCTGTCTCACTGCAAAACTACCTGAGTATTGTTCTGTATTTTCCAACTTCTCATTATATTATGCAATTGCTACCCATTAATCCTCAATGCTCAGCACCTCGTGCTGTTTCAGTACACTGTACAACTACCACAGTTCAAAGTAATGCATTTTATGTAAAGCACTTAAGGACAATTTTAATGGATAATATGTACTTCATTCTTCCTTCCTCTCTCAGCACTTCCTCTTGGATACATTGATAAATGAATAATATCTAAGGAAGTACAATTTCTAAATTTGCACGTACTACCAAATTTTGGTGGAGTTAATACTAAGGAAGCTTTCTAATTGCAGTCTCCTCAGCATTAACTCCATCACAATTTAGTGGCACCTGCAAATTTAGAAATTTACTAAACTCTCTTTCAAGTGACGTGCTCCTTGCCTTTAAGCAGTTCAGCCTGGTTTTAAATCATGCAGGCAATGTGGTCCTAAGCTTGCATAAACTGGGGTTCCTTACTGAGGCATGCAGTCACTCAACAGTGTATTTAAGAGTTGGGTCAACATCACACCCATTGTAAAGAGTAGATAGCTGCAAGTTAATATTAGTTGTTTGTAGTATGTTACAGTTAAAACTTCCTGATCCTAATGTTGCAGTTAGTGGGATACCTTATTTCAGAATGAATCACTGACTTTGGTCATTCCATAACGTCATTGAACTTTTTGCAGGACTGCATCTAGATCCTCACAGCCTGACTCCTGGCATTGACTACGATGGCTCCCTGCTGTTACTGCCTTGTGAGTTTTTGATTTTATAACCTCGTGGATCCTTGTTGATACAGTACTTAACTTCCTTCTATTTCCAACACCAAGGTCTTTGATACAGGATCTGAAAATATTGCAACATGCTGTCTTCCATGTTCATTATTATTGCATCTTTTCAATGTCGAAGGGAATATATGAAATTCTCAAGCAGCAATGCACATCTCTTTAAATAGCCTGTGAGCATTGTCCAAGGTATTTTGATGCTGCACATGTTCTGTCTGCATAAATGACCATGGGCTTCCGGTTGCCTGCCGCCTTAATATCTCACTGTGCTCCCTGGCAAACATTTCTGTTTCAGAAATGCTGCAGTACTCCCGTGGGGTTCAGCACAAGCTGGAAGAACACCGTCTCACTTTCTGTTTTCAGACCCTGCAGCCTTCAGGGCTTAGTGTTAAGTTCAATAATTTTAGGGCCTGAACACCTTTTTCCATGTCTTTTACCCCCACTTTACACATCCCAGGCCTGTCAAGACATAGACTGCTTTCAGCACAGCCAACCCATTTTCACTGACTAATGATCCCTGTTATCAGCTGTTCTCCTTCCTTAGCTTGCCATATCCATCCTTTTTTTATCTACCTAACTGTCTTTGGTCTCCATCTGCACCTATCACATACTCCTTTCCCTTCCATCTTCAGTCTTCAGCAAATGTACCAGCTTTACCTAGCTGTCATCAGTTCTGAAGAAGGTTCATTCGACTCGAAGCATTTACTCTGTTTTGTCTCCACACATACTGCCAGACCTGCTGAGTTTCTCCAGCAGTTTCTATTTTTTTTTTGATTTTCAGCATCAGCAGTTCTTTGTTTTACTTTACTACTTGGGTATAGGAGACGAAAAGGAGGGGAGCAAGCAACATGTTCAGCCGTGAAGAAAGAACATCCTATATAGCATCAATGAGAGCAGTGAATTCCAAAATGATTGATTACTGATAGTTGATTACTGATGTTATAATCTGTTATTCTGCACACTTGCAGTGCCATAGGCCATAAGACCATAAAATATAGGAGCAGAATTAGGCCATTCAGCCAACTGAGTGCGCTCTGCAAATCGTTCATGGCAGATATGTTGCTCAACCCCAATCTCTTTCCTGCTTCCTGTAACCTTTGAACTCCTTACTAATCAAGAACCCCTTTATCTCTGACTTAAAGACTCTTAATGATTTGGCCTCCACAGCTCTCTGCAGCAATGAGTTCCAAAGGTTCACCACCCTCTGGCTGAAGAAATTCCTTCTCATCTCAATTCTAAAGGGCTGTCCCTTCACTCTGAAGCTATGCCCTTAGATTCTATCTCTCCTACTAGTGGAAACATCTCTCTACAGTCACTCTATCCAGGCCTGCCAATACTCCGTAAGTTTCAGTGCAATCCCTTCTCATCCCTCTAAACACTTTAAATACAGATTCAGAGTTGTCTACTGCTCCTTATACGGCAAGCCCAGGATCATTCTTGTGTCAGACAATAATGCCTATGCAATTGTCCTCAATTTTCAACCATGCCTATAATCATAGCACTAAAACAAAGGCCATTGCAGAGCTGAATTTTATGACCTAAGTCTCTTACATTATATTCATCAGCAAGCATTAATATTATTTCAGTTGTATTATGCTGATTCCTTTTACAGGATGCATGTCTTTAAGATGGTGTTGCAACCTTTTCTATAAAATCCACAAGTAACACTGCCACTGTCTTCTACCGTGAGCAGAGCTCTGACATTTCCCGGATGTATAGACTATCCATGGATGTGCACTAATTAGCACAGTAATCTTTAAGATAAGGTAACACATGTTAAGTTACTTTATTTTAAGTTTGGTTTCTTTATTTTGAGTTAGTAAAGTGTGAGTTTGTATGCATGTCTGAAGTTAATAATGAACTTGTACATATTTCTGTGGCTCTTTTAATTTCTTTTAAAACAGTTTTTGAGGCCTAGCTTTAAACTTAATAAGTTTTCTGCGCCATTACTGGATTTGTGTTCACCTTATATTGTTTTACGACACTTCAAGGTAAATAACGGCGCCTCAAGATTTTTGGAGATTTCTAGAACTTGTTTATTTATATACTTCTGGGAAATACCCAAAGAGTGGAGAAAGAGAGAGGTTTTTCATTTTGTTTAGGGTTTTGTCCAGTCCTGTGAAGTAATTGGTCAAAGATGGTGGTATAGACCAGTGCTCCTGAGAAGGAAAGGATGTAGCGTAGCTGGATTATCTTGGAATAAAAAGCTAACATCCCACACCAGAAATGTTGGATAAAAACATTGAAGAGGTTACTTAAAGCTGAGTATATTTAAAACACAGGCGTCTTATTTTTATACCCATCAGTGCTCTGACTCACATATGAATATTTCTTTTCCCCATTACCAAAATTCAGATGGCTAATAACTCCAGGACGAAATTATAGGCAGCCTCCAACTACATGTGAATTCACGGGTGGTTTTAAGATATTGTGGATTTTTTAGATACAATTCAAAAGTTGTTTTTGTTTCTAATTTATGATGGAGTGTTTAGGGATTAATGAGATTATACGTTTTCTGTGCGCTTAAAAAGACTTTACGTTTGTGTTATAAGTAGGTAGTTTGATTTGTTCCACTTATTTTCATTTATTTTATTAATAAACTTATGCTTTATTGCTAAAACAAAACCTGCGGCATTGTGCACTTATGTTTCAGTGAGAGACCACTTTATTGAATCCAAAACAAAACATAATCTATCAAGCCAGGTTTCAGTTTAGGATCCAACATGTCCCGGAACAACATCAGGTGGGATCATAACAATAGATCCAACTTGTATGCCTTGGCCACACCTGAATTTGAATAGGCTTGTTACATCATAAATCATAGAGCCCCGCAACAAAACTTGAGCAAGTAAATTTCCAGTGCTCAGAGTTGCCCTGTTACAGGTGTTAAATTAACTAACATGTAATTTTTTTGAATGGCTCTATCTTCCCCTTTTCTAAAATGAGCACAGAACAAATCCAACACTTCTTGCTGTTATTTCAGATTAGATGGATGGATTGATGTAATAAGTTGTACAAATTACAGAGCACTGGCAGATCTCATGTGGGTTTGCTGACTGGCAGTTAGGAACTGTTAAGTTATACTGGGAATTCCGCTGGATCTCTCCCATATTTTCTGGCTCTCTCATCAAATTGTAACTCAAGCTGCAGGAGCTGTGTTTGAGTAGAGCGTGTAAAATTCATGGTGTTGCTACATTAGAATGCTAGCTTGGCAGCCGGTGCTTTAAGACCTCCGCTCTAAATAGGCAAATTCAGGTAATTGTAAATTGCTACCTACAGCCATTAACATAGCAAGTGTAATTGTCTGTAAATTTGAATTCAGGTTAACGACTAGGTCTTTCATTTTTTTTGAAGTGTGCTTTGTACTTGCAAAATAAACAGCTCTAGGTGAATCAGAGTTTGATAGTTTGGAGAGAGAAATGAACAGTCTGTGAAATGGGTGAGCCTCCAGGTTAGGAATTGAATTGAAACAGGCATTGAATAATTTTTCATCAGTTTGTCCTGCCCCTCTAAAACAAAAGGTTAATATTTCAGGAACAAAAACAAAGTTGCTGGAAAATCTCAGCAATGATATTGTCACTGTATCATACTATATTACCTGACAGCATAAAGATTGCATACAGTTCTGAGGAAGGGTCACCGGACCTGAAATGTTAACTCTGTTTTTACCTTCACAGATGCTGCCAGACCTGCTTGGCTTTTCCAGCAACTTTGTTTTTGTTCCTGATTTACAGCATCCACAATTCTTCCGGTTTTTACTTAATATTTTAGTGTGCCTGTGGTTTCTATGGGTGTGGGGTTTGTGGATGACCTGGGTACAGGGTTTGTGTGACAGCGAGCTAATTAACTAGTGGGAGCCAGAGAGGACGCAGTGCCCTCTGCCACAACAGCAGAGTCTAGAAGGAAGGCTGTTTCCCCCTTGCTGAGGGATATCTACAACCAGGGAACATAGCCTCAGGATTAGGGACTGACCTTTGGGGACTGATATAAACAAGGAGCCTTTTCACCCAGTGTTTGTTGAATCCTTGGAATTATCTACCCCAGAGCGCTGTGTAAGCCCAGTTATTGAGCATGTTTCAGACAGAAAAGAAAGATAGATTTCTAGACATTACAGGCATCAAAGGATGTGGGGATAGTTCAGGAAAATATCATTGAGGTGGAAGGTCAGGCATGTTTCAGTTGAATGGCAAAGCAGTCCTGAAAGGCTGATTTCTAACTCCAATTTCTTTAGTGACCTACCCTGGGTAGACCAATAATCCAGGGATCCTTCCTTTGAGATTATTCCCTTCAGGCAAAGTGGCAAATCTTCTTCCCCAGAGACAGGTGGTTGTGATGGCCTGCCAGGCCAAGCAAAGCTGGATGGGGGACGTAAAGGAAATCAGCAATGTCAGGCCTTCCCTGGGTGCCATGTAATATGAAACTGAATGACCTTCTGAAATCCACCATAGCGTGCATCACAATGTCCTCACCTTAGTGGATTGCATGGGATGAAACAGGACAGTCATCTCTGTGGAGAAGGGATGCCAACCCAATTCCTGAAAATGTGGCTAGGCAACAGATTTAGCTATCACAGACAGGGCAGGTATCAATGTAAAGCCATATCCCCTCTCTGTCACTTCTAAATTGGTGTGTACAGAATGTGTTCATGTTGGAAATTTATGGATACAAATAGTGGAGAACACAGACCAATGCACAGATCTTTGTTGAGTGACTAGCATTCCTCCACATGCTTGCGGTAAAGGCTGGATATTAATCCAGGGGTGGAGTAATGCTCTGAGGACATGGGTTTGAATACCACCATGGCAGATGGGAGAATTTTAATTCAAAAGTCTAATGATATTTTGAAAATATTATTGATTGCTAGAAAACTACATCTGGTTCACTGATATTTCTTAAAGAAGGAAATTTACCGTCCCTACTTGATCAGGCCTATATGTGACTCCAAATCTACAGCAAATGACTGTTGTTTAACTACACTCTGAAATTGCCCAGAAATTCACCAGATGAAGGGGCTCCACAAATATTGTATTCCCATTCTCAGTGATGGGGCAGCCCGGCATATCAGTAGAAAAGATAAAGCTCAAGCATTTGCAACAATTTTCAATTAGGAGTGCTGAGAAGATGATGCACTATGGTCTCATCCAGAGGTCCCCAGCATCACAGATGCTAATCTTCAGACAACTCAAATCACTCTATGTGATATCAAGAAACAGTTGAATGATACTGCTTTGTCTGTGAATCCAGATAAAATTCTGACAATACTAAAGACTTGGAGTTGAATCTTAACAGGAATTGGTTAAACATCATTTTTGTCAGGTTTCATGGAGAGCTTCTCTCTGTGAGGCCTCGCAGATTTTCCTATACTATCAACCCAAACTCATCTCATTAACCTTTTACCGCAGTCATACAGCGCCTTGCTGGCCCAGTGCTATCCCAATTTTCCCATTCACGATAGGTGGAGATTTTCACCACTGCCAGGACATACTGGGAACTTTGCTACCAGTACCAGTATTGAACTCTAGCCATGCACCCAGTTAAGCTTTGGCAGTGTGGTGCTGCCCTTCACTTTGTACATACAGGCAGCAACCATAAACCAATGCTTGTCAAGGTTCAGAGGTGGTATGTTTGACACTTCCTTACACATACAATGACACATTCTTACACCTATCACTGTTTAAGTACAAAACCACAGTTTACTTGTCCTTAGCCACATCTTACAAATTTAAGTCATTGTTACTCTTGCCCTAATGCCCAATCTACCCAGTTCTAACTCTATTACAGGAATGCCTTCAAACATTTCAAGTCATTCACTTTTCTCAGCAGCAGTGAAGGCTAACAGAAAGCTGCACTTGTCTCTGGAAGCAGACAGGGGCTGCTTGCTTTTCAAGCGACAAGGAATTTATCATCGATGAATAAGCACTGCACCCAGCTGTCATCCAACGGATCCAGGTATAAATTAAATCCTACTGGCTGGAAAAGCTCAGCAGGTCTGGCAACATCTGCAAAGAAAAAAATAGAGTTAACATTTCGGATCCTAATCAATTTAATCTTCATAGATGCTGCCAAACCTGCTGAACTTTTCCAGCAACTTTGTTGCTGTCCCTGATTTACAGCATTCGCAATTCGTTCGGTTTTTATAAATTTAATTCAGTCAGGTTTGTAATGCCGATGTACCTCTGCGTTCTACCAGTAGAGATCTCAAGTGCATTAGGATGTGCCCCTCTCAATGTGATGTGTGTTCAATGTGTCACATCCTGCTTCAAGAGGAAGCCAGCAATATTGACAATCCCTATTGCCTGGCTATAGCTCTGAACAAGGAAATGAGATAAAGCAGTGTGATCTGGACAGACAGCATTTGTGGCTAGGTGATTTTGAGATCCCAAACAGGCCTCCAATAGATCTCAGGATGGAGCCAGTGCATAAAAAGTGATATGGGCCAAATGCCGGCAGATGGGACTAGTTCAGTTTAGGAAACCTGGTTGGCATGGACAAGTTGGGCTGAAGGGCCTGTTTCTACGCTGTACAACTCTATGGCTATGTTATTTTATCGGTTAAGTTCTTGAAAATCACTTAAATACCAGATTAATGGCAGGCAACAAGATCTGTTCTGCTAAATACTGGTAAGTCATTGATTAAAAACCTGCATGTAACATTTAACTGGATTGAATGTTGTTTCCATTACTCTGAAAATGGTAAAAAGCATTTCCCCACCCTTCATCGTCATTTCATTGCTCACAAAACAGAACCTTCAAAATTCTGTCCTGTCATTTAAATCATCAAGCTTTACTTGTGAACCTTAGTCAAATGAGTTTAACTCCTTCAGTTAACTTATAAATTTTAGTGCGAACAGATTGCTGAAAATACACAGCATTAGGGAACATATGATGCACAGATTACGTCCATTGTCTAAAATTCTCATTGATTTTAGAGAGCAGTCAGCCACCGACAAAACAGATGCTTCTGCTGAGATAATTTCCTGTGTAGCTAGCTGAGCGAATTATTTAGAATGCTAAACTCCTGTTAAGCAATACAGAAATTTTCACTATTAACTTAGTCAAATTTAATAGGTAATCTGTATTGTTGAAGCCCCAGACTATGGAGGTTTTTCTGCATTTGTTCAGGCTTTTGGTGCAACAAGGCCCAAAGTGTTATATGTATAGTTTAAATCTTCTCAAAGGAATCACTTGCTTGCTTTAGAGGGACCGCAATGAAGGTTCAACAGGTTGATTCCTGCAATGAGAATTGCCCAAGGAGGACAGATTGAGGATCTGGGCCTCTATTTATTTAATAAATCACAGTTCATCTAATTGAAACATACAAGATTTTGAGGGGACTCAATAGGATGGATGCTCGGCAGTTAATTCCCATACTTGGAGAGTAGGGCAAAGTCTCTGGATAAAGTCTAATAAAGGATAAGTCTTTCAGCACTGAGATGAAGATGAAATTCTTCTTTTATAATATGAATCTTTGGTATTCTATACTGTAGCAAACAATGGATACTCCATTATAACAAGCATGGGGCTGGATGAACACAGCAGGTCAAGCAGCATCATAGGAGCAGGAAAACTTGACGTTTCGGGCCTAAACCCTTCATCAGAGATTGATGGATACTCCATTATTAAGTATATTTAGGGTTTAACTTGATAGATTGTTCGGACCGTTAAGGAATAGGTTAGGAAAATAAAGGTGATATTGAAAATTAACATGGTCATATTGAATAGCAGTGCAGGTCAAGCGGCCCTATGATGTACTCATGTTCCTATTTCATGTATTTTCTTCTACCCAAAATTCTAGAATTAGTCTTCTAGCTTTGTGTCATTGAAAAAAAATACAACAGCAAATAAACATCCTCCTGAAAGGTTTCACTTTAGAGATGTAAAGAGTCTGAATTGTACCAGATCCCAACTTCTCATACCATCATTGTATCACCACACTCCCTACCTCTTCCCTACATTTACTCAGCACTTACTGAGAGCAATTGCCAATGCAGGGACCAATCTGAAAGGGAGCATTTTAGGAAGTGTTCCAACTTTAATAAAGAGAATTGCCCTCAAAGTTCATACTCCTTTAATGGTGCTTTGCAAGTAAAAATTGTTATAAGGATGCCTAATCTCAAGCATCTATCTCCTTTAAATCTTTGAGATTGAAATTTCCCTCGTGCACTGACACAAATTGAACAGTATCAGCTCAGCTACCTGTTCTCATTGTGGCTGAAATCAATTCTTTTGTGGTCAACAGAACTGAGCATCAAGCACCATGTATAATGGACAGCTGCTCCAATATCCATCTTACAATAATGTACAAGACAAGTGTGAAACAAGAAACCAGCTCGGCAAGCCAACCAACCTCAACACCCACAACCCGAGCTACAAATCTACTCCAAAATGTGCAAGACAAATTTCTATCTCTTGATTTCTACCTCTTTCCTGGCCTATTATAGAGTCATCTGCATTATCAGCCAATACAATCCGCTGAGACATTTAAATTCTGAGTAAGTGCTAAATTGCTCAGTATAGACAACAATTTTCAAATAATTTTTTCTTCAAATCTTGTTCAAATTTGTAACAGGAACAAGCTATAATTACCCAATTTTACTAACTGTCACAGAGGATGATAGGTCACCTGTGCCATTTACATTCTTTGCCTCGCAGCAGAAGCCACACTGCTCCTTTAACAAAAAAACTTACTCTTCCTCATCTGTACATCGAGAGCTAGCAACGTGTGGAGCTGGATGAACACAGCAGGCCAAGC
>JAHRHZ010000126.1:7237647-7255549 GCA_024137785.1 Ginglymostoma cirratum | reverse complement strand
GGCCTGAAACGTCAGCCTTCCTGCTCCTCTGATGCTGCTTGGCCTGCTGTGTTCATCCAGCTCTACACCTTGTTATCTCAGATCCTCCAGCATCTGCAGTTCCTGCTATCACTGCTATACTTGATGGACAATCAATTCATTGGCCTTATACAACATTCTTAATGTAACGAAAATGTTGACTTGATAGCTTCATCTCCTAGAATTGCAAAGGTACTTCTTTTTTGCCTCAGGATCAGAACATGGGGGCAAACTTGCCTTTAGGTCGTAGTTGAAATAACAATAAGGCCTATTGGTCATTCCAACCTAGGTTCATTTCCTGGAAGATCCCAGAAATAATTTTTAGTGATTGTCTTTAAATTAAAAGTTGATTACCAATTACAGCTTTAACTTATTATGTAGAAAATGATGTGGGTTGGTGCGAGTAGATGTCTCATCCAATATAACACCTTCCATCCATTCTACCTATTCCTTCTCTGGGGACGCTCATTTTATTCCTTTAAAGACACCAGCATCCTTCCTAGGTTGTGGGATCAAGGATGAAATTGTTCCACATGGATTCAAAGGGTTCTGGGATGGTTGGTAAACTCAATATGTGATCTGCAGTCTTTGCTGCATGTGGGGCCAGTGGTACTTGGAGGGTTGGGTAGGTGAGTTGCTTCTCTCACCGTGTTCAGTATCTGAGTTGCAAGCTTTTACTCCAACAGGATATTTAGACATGATGATTGTATTCCATGTTTTGGACACTTTGACCAATATTAAAAACACGTCAACTCAATTTTATTAACAAGAATTCCTTATGAATAGTGCTATATAAGTTTTTCCCAAATTTACATAGTATTTACTCTCTAACTGAGTGCACATACTGAGGCAGCTAAGATGCCAGAAAGTCTGATTGACACTTCTCCAATACATAATCTTTGAGCTGGCTGTAACTGGTTCTCCTTTGAAACTTCTGGCATCATGGTTTCCACTTTTCTCTAGTTGCTAGCTGCTATTTAATTTTGCCTGACCAATTTTCTGTCAGGCTGAATTTCTCCAGCTGCGGGTCAATTTAGAATGTCCAATTTTGGGCACGTGGTCACGTGATCACGTGATGTAATACCTATCTCTTGTAATATTAAGCTTGGATGTGAGTAATCCAGTAACAAAAAAATCAATTGATGTTTAGTCCAGCTCCTGATATATACACAGAGGCTTCAGTGCCTGAGTTAATATTAAGTTATTCAGTTACGAACAGCAGACACATTCATCAGTTCGTCATGCTTCAAGTGGCCCAGTTAAGATACAAACTGAGAACTGGATACTCTCAGGTCATATGTTATGATACGTTGATGATATCAGGTACATATCTCTTCAAGATATATTGCGTACTAACTGTGAGACATAACAAAAAAGAGCAGATTAAGTGTTTGGAGGTTTGCATGCTCCATCCAATGTCTTGACTTGCCTCTGAACGTCCTTGATTAAATTTTTCACTGTGTTTCAGTGCTTTGTTGCATTAAACTCTTCTCTCTTGTTTGGTTACGGGCTAGAGACTCCCCTGAGTCATTCGGGATATTTAACCTCCTTAGACATGTTTTGAGGAAAGCCCGAAAATGTTTCTGCTGTCCTTCTGGGATTTTCCTTCTGGAATTTTCCTTCTGTGATTGGGTTCAAAGGTGAATTGGTAGCTTTGACAATCTAGTGTCAAGCATACGAATGTACAGCACAGCTGATTTTGCTAATATACGTCACAATGCTGGGAATGTTGGTTTGGGAGAGGAAGCTGAGCTACCTTTCTTCCCGCTGGATTCGGAGGACCTGTAAATGCACTTTTGATGTTACTTCTGCAGTGTTTTGTGGTTCTTCACTGTTAGTGGTCCACATCACTAAAACACATAAGAGTGTGTCAAAACATCATGTCCAGTAATCCATAATGTATTTTGTGATTTAAGATCCTGGTCCTCAGATACCCTGTTCTTCAGTTAGCTGAAGGCCGTACTGGCACAATGCCATGCCAGGAGTGTACCTTGCCAGACTGTGGTAACTCTGAAACTGAGCCCGATACCCCAGGGTTTGAGAACAATGCTCACAATCCACCTGTCCTTGGCTCTCAATGGGTTCGGCTGTTGAGTGCTGGAGTTCTTCCAGTGATTTGTATCATTCTGGACTCTGGCATTGAAGTGGCTGAGGTGAATCAGTTTGTAGCTTGTTCAGGCTCAAAAGGATTTCTTGTGGCCAGTGTAAAATCCCTCCCTGGCTTCATCTGTCACCTCATTCAACAACATGTGCAAGCAAGCTGTCAGCTGGAGTAGCTCAAGCTCAGGGCTTTAGAACCTAAACAGCAGCTTATATCACAAGAATGCATCTACATCACTGAGAGCTACATAGGTAGCACATTTTACAGTGCCATGCTGCAGTTTTAAAGTGTGCAAGCAGAGAGGGTGACTACCGAACGAAGAATGAGGAGCTGGCGGTTAGTGCAGGATTCCACCAATGCATCTTTCTTTCAGTTTGAACTTTCGAGTTTTAAGCATTGGTGGGAGAAGCAGATCCTCAACGGAGTAGAACCAGAGCCACTTAAGTTCACGTGGTTGGCTCAAGTGGTAAAAGGAAGGCCAGAAAAGCAGTGGTGATCAGGCAGTGAATAGTTAGAGGAAATGGCTTTTCTGTGTCCATAGATGTGATTCCGGAATAGTCTGCTGTGTCTCTGATGCCAGAATTACTGCAAGGCTGCCAGACCATTCTGAGGAAATAGGTGAACAGCCACAGGTCATAGGCCACATCGGTGTCAATAACAGAGCTAAAATGAGGGATAAGGTCCTGCAGCTAGGTTTTGAGAATTAATAAACAGGATCTCAAAGGTAGTCATCTTTTGGTTATGAGTGCATGCATGTGAGAACAAAAATAGGATCATAGAATCTCTACAGTGTGGAAACAGGACCTTTGGCCCAACAAGTCCACACCGCCCCTCCAAAGAGCATCCTACCCAGACCCATTGCCCTAATTTCCTGTGTCTAACCCACCTAACCTAAACATCCCCAGGCACAATGGTCAATTTCGCATGGCACATCCACGTGTCCTGCACATTTTTGGACTGTGGGAGGAAACTGGAGCACCTGGAAGAAACCCACGCAGACACAGGGTGAATGTGCAAACTCCACACAGGCAGTTGCCCAAAGCTGGAATCAAACCCAGGTCCCTGGAGCTGTGAGGCAGCAGTGCTAACCACTGAGCCACTGTGACGCAATCATGATATAGATGGCTTTGTGGCTGGGCAGAAAATGTATGCGAAGGCTTAGATCTCAACTCAGTCATACTGGGGAGTTGGCGTCATGTTTATTGATGTTTGGAATGAGGTAGAAGTGAGCTGTGCGGGGATGGGGGACTATCAGCTTGGAGGCAGTGGGGAGAGATCACCAGATGATCACCAGTGACCATGGTTGATACAATGGCCTAATGTGCCATGGTGGGGTCATAGTCCAGGGAGAAACATTTTCTTTCTCTTTCAGGCTTCAAGGCTCACAAGACAACTCAGAGATACCTATGGCCCTCCCTATCCCTCTGACTCCATCCCCTCCCCAAATTCCACCTCCTGTCAGGTATTCCCTGTCCCTACTAATCTTCTGCTCTCTGATGCTAAATGTTCTGTACTCAGCAAAGGCCCTGATGATGGGTTTCGGCCTGGAACATTGACTTTCCTGCTCCTCTGATGCTGTCTGACCTGCTGTGCTCTTCCAGCGTCACACCTATAGATTCTGGTTTCCAGCATCTGCAGTTCTTATCGTCTCCAAAGGTCTCAGATTTATCCCGCTGCGTCCCCACCTGAATGCATTTCGGGCACAACATGATGTCAACCTCTTCTTCTGTCGTCTTCATCTGTGCCCATTTCTTTGTACAAGAGTCCTCCCCCCGTCCCACAGACCCCTTTGCCCAGCTCCAGCACTGTCCCTCTGCCTGGATCCCTTGCTGTAGCATTTCACGCGCGCTCAATCAGTTCAGTGAGAACTGTCGACGTGACATTGGTAGCCTCAATTTCTCTGGGCCCCCGGCCCCCCCCCAACCCAATCAAACCTATCTTCCCCTGAACTGACTGCACTCTATGCGCTAACATCTAACCCTGACTTTGTTATTCAGCCTGCTGATAAGGATGCTGCTATTGTAGTCTGACGTACTGACCTCTACATTACAGAGGCTGAGCGCCAACTCTCAGATACCTCTTCCTATCTTCCCCTGGACCATAACCCCACCAAGACACATCAGGCCATTGTATTAACCACTGTCACCGACCTCATTTCATCTGGTGATCTCACCCGAACTGCCTCAAAGCTGATAGTCCCAGCCCCGCACAGCACGTTTCTACCTCCTTCCCAAAATTTACAAACACGACTGCCCAGACAGACTCATTGTTTCAGCCTGCTCCTGCCCCTTAGACCTTATCTCTTCCCACTTTAACTCAGTCTTTTCTCCTCTGGTCCAGTCCCTGCCCTCATAGATCCATGATTCCTCTGACACTCTACGCCAGTTTCGGAATTTCTAGTTTGCAGGCTCCAACTGCCTCCTCTTTAACATTGACGTCCAATCCCTTTGCATGTCCATCCCCCACCAGGATGGTCTCCGGGCTCCCTGCTTCTTCCTGGAGCAAAGGCCTGAACTGTCCCCACCCATTACCACCCTCGTCCACTTGGTCGAGGCCGTCCTCACCCTCAACAACTTTTAACTCTCATTGTCTTCAGGTAAGAGGGGTTGCCATGAGTACCCACATGGGCCCCAGTTATGCCTGTCTCTCCCCGGGGTACGTGGAACATTCCTTGTTCCAGTCTTATTCCAGCCCCCACCCACAACTCTTTCTTTGATATATTGATGATATCATCGGTGCTGCTTCATCGATTTTGCTTTCAATTTCCACGCTGCCCTCACTTTCACCTGGCCTATCTCTGACTCCTCCCTTCCTTTCCTCAACACCTCCATTTCCATTTCTGGGGATAGACTGGCCACTAATATCCACTATAAACACACTGACTCCCACAGCTACCTGGACTATACATCCTCACACCCCATTTCCTGTAAAACTCCATCCCATTCTCTCAGTTCCTCCACCTCCGTCGCATATGTTCCGATGAGGCCAACTTCAACAAGGGAACCTCCGAAATGTCCACCTACTACCTCAACCGAAGATTCCCCAGCACCATTGTTGACTGGGCTGTCAAACAGGTCCAACACTTCTGCACTCACCCCCTCTCTTCCCTCCTGCAACAGTGACAGAGTTCTCCTTGTCCTTACCTGTCATCCCACCAGCATCCACATCCAGAAGATTATCAGATGCCATTTCTGCCACCTCCAGTGAGATGCCACCACCAGACACATATTCCCCTCCCCTCCCTTGTCTGCCTTCTGCAGAGACAGTTCCCTCCAGGACACTCTGGTCCACACTTCCTTCACCCCCAACATCCCCCAGAGCCCCATGACATTTTCCCCAGCACCTGCCCATTTATCTCCTCCCTGCCCTGTATCAAATGGCCCAAGCACACTTTTCAGGTGAAGCAGCACTTTACCTGCACTTCTTATAATCAAGAGTACTGCATTCACTGCTCACAATGTGGTCTCCTCTACATTGTGGAAACGATGTGTAGACTGGGTGACTGCTTTGCAGAACATCTACGTTCTGCTCACAAAAAAGACCCTGAGCCTCCAGTTGCCTGCCACATTAACACACTACCCTGTTCCCTGGTCAACATCTCTGTCTCAGGTTTGCTGCAGTGTTCCAGTGAAGCTCAGCGCAACAACATCTCACTTTCCATTTGGAGACCCTGCAGCCCTCTGGACTCAATATCGTGTTCAATAATTTTGAACTCTCCCATGACCTAGCCCTCTATCCCACACACCAGGCTTTATTATCACATAGTCTGCCATTACACACTACATATTGTTAACCACTAATGGTCTCCATTAACAGCTATTCACCCTCCAAGCCAGATCTTTATTAACACCTTTGTCTGTCCATCTGTTGTTCTCTCTTTGGGCTCTATTCCCACCTATTATTTACTCCCTACCCCCTCCCACCACCCTATCTTCTGCATATAAACCAACATTTTCCTAACCAACCTGAAACATTAACTCTGATTTCTCTTCGCAGATGCTGCCAGACATGCTGAGCTTTTCCAGCAATTTCTGTTTTTGTTTCAGAATTTTTATAATTCATTCTTGGAAATTTTTTCTTAGCCTGTGCTTAGAAAGCCCAACATGATGTTTTGGTGAATAACGTAGGTGGAAGGGCTATAGTGAGTGTGACAAAGAGGTGACCATAATTTACATAGATTTAGTACCTTTGGAAAAAGGCAGAGATAGACCCAAATTAAAATTTCTCATCTGGGGAATGCCCAATTTTTAATAAGCCAAATTGTGTTTTAACAATAATGGACTGGAAACAATTACTTAAAAGTATGTCAGGGCAATGGGAATCATTTGAGAAGGAGATAGAGAGGTTCAGAATAAATATGTTTTCACATACAAAGAGGCTGTAACTCCAAAATCTTGAAATTACCCACCTTATATATCTTAATTTTATCCAATTTCATCTTGTTATTAGCTCAACTCGCCTCATTTCTACAGCACTTTCAATTCTTCTTTCCTTCCCAGTGTAACCTTCCGACGTTCAACTTAGAGTGGATACCTGGTAGTTGCAGCTCACCAAATGCTTGACCCAACCATCATCCAACTGTTTCTTTGCTGCAATAACCCTAGCTGCTCCATGGACACCATCCTCCTCAACCCTTTGTCCACACAAGTTGGCTGTGGCAAAGTGCCTCACTACATCATTATGCCTGCTCGTGGACCAACTCTCATGTCACTTCGGCCTTTCAACACTTTACTTGGGAGATCATGGACACTTCTACTAGGTCACTTTGCATCTACAAAGAATGCATCTTATGATTCTTAATTTCACTCCTTAGTGCTCGTCACCCAGAATGAAAGAATCATAAGACTGTGTGACTACTTGGAGACTATGACTTCACTTGGTGACTTGCATTACCTTTTAGCAGAAGAGGAAGAGGCAGACAGCTTGGTATGTTGGGCAACAGTGAACAGTCAAGAGGGGGGAACATGTCACAGTAAGGCAGCAGACCATATTAATATCATACCTGCAGCAACTTACTAAGGAACCACACTGCATATGCTATAAGCAAATAGCCAAGCCTGCAAGTCAAAGTGTAGCAGTCCTTTGTGTGTTCAGGCAGAACTATAGTCAGTCACGGGGTCCCACCACAGTCACCCAACTGGTTCATCCGATTACTGATCCAGGGGATGGCTATAGTCACTCAAGGTCGTGCTCCTGAAGAGTCTCAGATCTGTTTCCTTGTGGACAGAGGTTATGATCAGTCCTGCAGTTTGAGTGCAACTAGTCCAGAGTTTACAGGTTAGTCGTGCCGGGAGCTGTGAGATTGGCAGTCAGGAGGCTGGGCCGTATTCTGTCAGGCTGTCATCCCAAATCAGTTCAGGTAAGTACAGTCAGTCCTGAAGGACTGATCATTAATGGTCAAAGGCTTAACAGAGGCAGTCCTTGGAGTACTGGGGCAAGTGGATTGCTCCCATCTAGGTACTGGCTTTATTGTATTGAGCCTCCGAGGGCATCTTTACAGTGAATGGGAAACATTCTAAATAGAAGGTTGAGTTTTCATAGACACGGGGAGATATCTGAGGAACTTCTCCGTGTTTGGGTGGTGTGCAGTAGTGTTTTCACATGGTCATCCTGGCCTCTTCATTGGGAAAGTGTGTAGTAAACAAGGCTATGGGCAATCATAAATCCTGGTTTTGGGGATAAAGTAGGACATTAATAGTTATATAAGGGACTCATCAGAAATGGGAGTGGCTGAAAGGTCACAGATGCCACAAGGGCAATAACACAAAATGGAACATAAAGGATGAGAGGATCATCTCTTCTCTCAGGTGGAGTCTGCAACTCACTAACAAGAGCACAAAGTTGGAATCTTGTCCTCTTGGATTAATATTCAACTGCTCAAACATTGCACAAAATGGCTGACAGAACATGCGAAGTGGCTTGAAGTAGTCGAGAGCTAATTTTTTCTGCAATGCTACGGAGAGGGATTGAGTATGATAAATAGGTATGGAAGGGCAGTTTGTAGTGGGGGCAGAGGCAGAAGAGATGGTGAGTGAGTGAGTAGGAAGCACAGTGGGCAGGAATTCAATTCCACCCTCGGGCGACTGTCTGCATGGAGTTTGCATGTTCTCCCCGTGTCTGTGTGCGTTTCCGCCGGGTGCTCCTGTTTCCTCCCACAGCCCAAAGATGTGCAGGCTGGGTGGATTGGCCGTGCTAAATTGCCCATAGTGTTCAGGGATGTGCAAATTAGGTGCATTATAGGGAAACGGTTGGAGAATGGGTCTGGGTGGGATGTTCTGGGGGTCGGTGTGGACTTGATGGGCTGAAGGGCCTGTTTCCACACTGTAGGGATTCTATGATTCTGTGAAGGGTCAGTAGTCCAAGAGGATGATGTGGGTGAGAAGTGTTGAGCAGACATGATGCATGCAAGAGGGAAGGTTGTAATCTGTGAGTCTCAGTGAAATGTATGTGCAAGTGGCAGAGTTAGAGTGCGTGGTCGTTCTTTGAATATGAGTTAGCAAAGAGAAGGTGTGGAGGGCAAAACATGCAAGTGTAGAAGATCATTACTTTTCTTGCTGTGTTGCAGTATGTGCTATTTAACTTTGGCCACAACTACCTTTTGCAGATTTCCTCAGTCTGTTGGCAGGATAAAGGACAACCCCAGTCCCCTGACTGTGAGATGGGAGCAAATGTACCTTCCTGGGACATTTCCTCAGTGATAATGACAGTGCACCTCTAAGGTGTTCTTGACTTGCAGGGTCTGAAGTGGTACACAGCTTGGCTTTAAATATAGTAGCAGTCAGGATGTCAGCACTTCCACCTCTCTGGCCACACCATTTCCCAAGCAACGTACTGAAGAGTCCATTTGCATGAGGTGAAGAGCGGAAGATTGCTTAAGAAAAGTCACTCCGAACTATAGTAGACCGGGCGTCATGCACGCCACATGACAAAAGACTTTAACTGAAAATGGAAACATTCTGCACTATGATTCTGTGTGGTGATTTTAATTTCAACTGCTCAGTTGCAGTTTTCCAACAAAAAACTTGCTGTAATCAGCACTTTTTAAAAGAATTACGATAACAAATTCAGATAAAGAAATCAACCGCAGTACCATTTGATTAACCTCTTTCATTATTGACTGAACCTATTGGCTTGGTCCTCTCCTTGTTTGTTACTCATGTGTACAGTCAGACTGAATTATTGTGTGGCTTTTGAAAGAGTTTTGCAGATGAGCGAGGCTGCTACAGATCTTTTGCCTACTGAGAGAAGAAAAGCAATGAGCTTTCACAGGCAGAGATAGATTACTTTATGTGAGATGGGGCCTCCAGTGCGAAAGCAGTTAGCCCAACAATGAAATATATGAATGTTATAGCAGGTTAAAAGTAGAATGCTGCTTGTTCCTGCCTGAAGAACATGCAGGCATTGAGTAATTCAAAGCAGAAGGAAATATGGTGATGTTGTGTTTGAAGGGGAAGCATGTGGCGCAGTTTGGGAGAGAAGAATTGGTAGCACTGGGCCTAGTGCATGTTGTTGCAAGCTTTCGATCATCATGCAAATCAGATAAAACAAATTATTCTCACCTTTATTGATCAAAATTATGGAAAGCATTACCAAGTATCATTATGAGAGGCCCTGCACCTCAAAGATTGCCCCAGTTCAAGAAAGCAGTTTACCAGCCCCTTCTGCAAGGCAATTAAGAATGGGTATTAAATACTGGCCTGGCTAGTGACACCAGATCCCATGAACAAATGAAGTAAAAACTCCAAATTATGACAACTCCTCTGCAATGTATCATTCCATCGCAGTGGATCAACAAGCTATTGTAGATATTTAGCCTACCCTCCATGCGTTTTCCCATATATTCCCGTTATTCTACATACAAAGCCTTCAACACACAAAGAGGAAAGACATTAGCACTCACTCCTGTGATAGCAAGAAAATGTTTTTCTGAAAAAGGGTCCCAACCCAAAATGTCAAACTTTCCTGCTCCTCTGTTGCTGCCTAACCTGCTGTGTTCCTCCAGCTCCACACTGTGTTAGCACTCACTCCCATAGCACTTTGAAAACTAAGCTAATGCCTACCATTCCTCTGCAGACATACATCCTTAATCTGGTGAATGCCTCCAATCACATGAAAGTATCAACGTGACATGCAGATTGACAATTGACTTGTTCAACTGACAGCTAAACAAGGTGCTTACATGATCCTGTTCATGTTCTACTTCTTCACCGAACTGATGCATCTTCTTAGGCTTCTGCAGTGTTAGCACAAATTTGAATGTAATTCTCATTGCATTCTGCACGTAGACGACTTATCATTGTTTTTACATGCATATTTTGAGCTTGTCCTCCCGCTTTGCTTGTCAAATGTCCACTCATGCCGCCCACTTTTGATAAGTCATGGTAAACCAGACAATTGTACATTGCATGAGTCAGGTCTCATTTACCTCAAGGCTTAGCAATATTTTTTGTTGTAGCTCCAATTGTTGTAGCTGCCTCCAAACCTTGTAACTGTTAGTGCATTGCCACAATGGCTTCAAATTTCCTTACACTGTTTAGGAATATGCCCTTTGTTTATCTCTAATGGAACTTTTTGAAAAGCATGTGTCGGGGTGGATGTGATCATCTGTTCCAAAATCCATTCTGGCAGTTCAATATCTTAAAGGTCATATTTCTAGGCATTATTTTGGCACTTTTAACAAATTGACTCAGCCTGCCATTGCTGCTATGACATCTGGTTCTAACCTATGGATTCAAACATGAGTTCTTAGCTGAAACCAGATGTGTAAAACAGTTGCTCCTGAGAAATGGAGAAGATAGTTTACAATTTTTAAAAGTAGTTTAGCTCAGTGCAAGGATCTTTTATTAAAAGTTCCAGACCGGAAATGTTGGTGGAAACTGTGAAGAATTACTGTGAAGCTGAGAAAATTAAAGCTCATTTATGACACGAATCAAGGAAAAGACTATCAGATTCTCACAACCTGGAATTGAATCCACAGCTAAATCATAGCCTATGTGAGGTAATGAAGGGAATTCCCTCTGGTGATGAGTTCTGTAAAATGTGTTGTTGTGATTAAAGGGACTGTAATTTCACTGTGTGTTTTGAAACCTTTATACTTAGGTTATATATAAATACTTTGGTTACTTCTATTTAATTGTGACATCTTCTGCTTGATAAACTTCTGTTTTATTGATAAAACCAAATCTTCAACACTGTATGCTTGTATGCTAGTGAGAGGACACCTCATTAAAATAACTGAAACAAAATATGATCTATGAAGCCAGATTTCAGTCTCGGATCTAACTTATCCAGTACTAACATTTCCTAGCCAGAAGCCAGGAATACTGCGACGAGTAACTCACCTCCTGACTCCCCAGAGCCTGTCCATCATCTACAAGGCACAAGCCAGGAGTGTGATAGAATACTCCCCACTTGCCTGGATGAGTGCATCCCCAGCAATACTCAAGAAGCTTGAAGCCATCCAGGACAAAGCAGCCAGCTTGATTGGCACTACATCAACAAGCATTTACTCCTTCCACCACTGACACTCAGCAGCAGCAGTGTGTACTATCCACAAGATACACTGCAAAAATTCACCAAAGATCTTCAGACAGCACCTTCCAAACCCATGACCACTTCCATCTAGAAGGACAATGGCATCAGACATATCGGAACACCACCACCTCCGAGCTCCCCTCTAAGTCACCATCCTGACTTGGGAGTATATCGCCATTCCTTCGCTGTCGCTGGGTCAAAATCCGGGAGTTCCCTCACTAATAGTATTGTGGGCTATTCCACAGCAGGAGGACTGCAGCGGTTCAAGAAGGCAGCTCACCACCACCTTCTCAAGCGCAACTAGGGACGGGTAATAAATGCTGGGCAGCCAGCGACACCCACCTCCCACAAATGAATCGAGAAAAAAAAACACCAGGTGGGATCATAGCACAACCCATTGGTGCAGAAGACATATTTGGCAAAATAATTTGAACTCACACAATATGTCTTGCAACATAAGAATGGTAATTTAAGTGCCATTTTGTCAATGTTCCAGCTATTTTTAACAATACAGCCATTGTCACTGGTTTTCATTTTACAGGCTTAGTATTTCCACCATGTCTCTTTTTTATGTAGGTTCTCCTCTTCCCAGGCTCATTGCTTACTGTTAGACAGTATTTGTTTAAGAGTGCTGCAGTCACAAAGCCACTTCTTGCCTTTACTCAGCCTGAAAACTCCTCCAGTGTCATGGTAAATCATCTCCATGCTTTTGGGTTCGACCCTCCCCACAAAATGAATCACCATGGGAATTGAAGACAATTATGTGACGTTATTCTCAATTTCTGGCATAGTGTCAAAACTGTCAGCAAAAAAAAAAATCATGCTATTCACTTTCCTCCCTAACCATTGATCTGGTTAATACATAGCTACACAGTTTTGTAACCTCCTGAGGTCCTACCTATGGTGGGGCCTTCTGCATTGTGACTTGAGGTTTCTTGAGCTAGTCCAGGTAGACATCAACTGCTACTTTTTGGATCTGGTAACCAGAATTCAGTCACAGGAATACAATCAATCTACAGTGAATGCATGAATCCTTTTTTACAACTTGTTTTCACAAGGAAGTCACTTTACAAATAAGTAATCGTGGCTACCAAGTATAATTTAAACAAAAATAAACAGTTTATTTTAATAATGTAAGTTTAGCAAAACACAGATGAACCACGAGTCAATCAAATTATTACCTACAATCTAAGCCCAATGTACTTTGATCACCAGTCCTGACTCACATACACAGACTCACACACACACAGACTCACACAGACAGATTGATACGGTTAAGGGGGAAATTATAAACAACTTACAAAAACCATAATTACCAATTCAATAAAAATTCCAGTCCTGTAGCTTCCAAAGCAACACTGCCTCCTGCCCCAAAACTCTAGACAAAACCTCATTCAGTTTTTTCTCTTCTTTTTCAATATTCTCTGAGGATGGCTGGTCAGAACTGCTCCTCTCCTGATTGACCAATTCTAAAACCACTAGTTGCTAGTTCACAAGCAGAGCAATATTTTAGTGCCAAATAATCTAGCGTTTTTAAAGCCACAATTAACCTGCATTATCTTTCCAGGCCAGTTTTGAACTGCAAGCACCGGTCTTCTGTTCTCTCCATTTAAAAAAAAACAAGCCACTGTTCAAAGTACAAAGGTCAATTCTTAACTGCTCCTCGTGGTTCCAAACTAAAAATAGAAAAATAAAAGAAAAATAATGATGTCTCAACAGCTCCCTCACCAGTTGTCACAGACCGAGTCCAATAGCTATATCTTTCAGCACTGGCCCAGATCAGTCAGCTGTGGTATAATTAAACTATTCTTGGTGATGGACATTGACATCCCATACACAAAATAAATGCTCAACATGGAGTAGCTCTGATTCATCAGCTGAGGAGGTGGATAGCCTGATGCCAACTTCATGTGGTCCAGAGATAATTTTGAGGACTTCAATAACAACTCAGTCTCCAAGGTATGTCATCGTGCTATTAAGTCTGTCCACTTGAGGGATGGAACATGCCTCGTGATGATAATGGAGTAGTCCGGATCTTGTATGTAGGGTAGGATTTGAAGGATATGATTATATCAGGCTAATGATTGGCTTGACTGATCTGTGAGACAGCTCTTCAAATTTTAATACCTAGATTTTAACAAGGAATACTTTGCTGGGTTGGCAGCGCTGTAACAAAAATAAACTGTGCTGGAGAAACTTATTAAGCCTGGCACAGTCTGTGGAGAAAAAACAAGAATTAACATTCTGAGTTCAATATGATTCTACTTTGACTGGGTTGGCTTTCCAAAATCACTTCTGATGGCCAAGTTGATACCAGAATAGAATAGGATAAGATAGAATAGAACAGAATATCCTTTTATTGTCATATGTACTCAGGCTATCCATTGGATTTATTTGTTTTTTTTTATTTTGTGCCAATTTTGGTACAACTGATTTAAAACCTTATAGGCCATTTCAGGTGGTATTTAAAAGCTAGACTCTAGACTCTGGAATCACATCTAGGCCAGATCAGGTAAGATAGCAGCTCTCCTTTCAAGTACGACAATTCCAAGAAGCAGTCAACCACCTCCCCTTGTTAATCTCTTTGGTTTGCTGCAAACGAGGGTTTTTAATTCTTTTTGGCACAGTTTTTGTCACTGTTCAATTGAAATATAATCCTAGTCCAAAATTAAGGACTCAATTACAACATTTCCATGAGTGAAAGAGAGAAGAATTTTATTACTTACTAAATGCAATAAAAATAATAAAACAGGACATTGTGCAGTCTCACAAACACAGGTATAAATTTTAAACAGGTTAGTACCTAGTGCAAGGGATGGCAAGACAGTTCTAGGGCAGGAAGACTGGGAGAGAAAGTTGTAAGTGGTGATGCTTCTGTGCAACTGGTGATCTTATCCTTCTAGTGGTAGAGCTGGAGGTTTGGAAAGTGTTGCTGAAGAGTCTTGCCAAGTTTCCGCAGCTTATCATGTAAGTCGTATACATTGCTGTCACTGTCATTGTTAAATAGAATAAAAGTTGAAGGTGATGGATGGGGATCCAATCAAATAGGCTTTGTCCTGGATGGTGTCAAGCTATGTGACCGTTGTTGGTGATGCATCGATCCAGACAAGTAGAGAGTATTCTGACATACTGCTGATGTGTGTCTTGTAGATGATAGATGGGCTTTGGAAGAATAGTAAATGAGTTACTCATCACAGAACTCCTGGTCACTGTCCTGTTCTTGTACCTACAGTATTTCTATGGCTGGTCAAGTTCAGCTTCTGGAGTTCGATAGCATGGACATCAATAAAGACAACAGCACTACATGTCAAGGAAAGATGGTTAGATTCCTGGCGCTGTTTGGTGCAAATAGTGCTTGCCACTTATAAGGATGTTATTGAGTTCTTCCTGCATTTTGACATGGAGTCATAGAATCATAGACTCATAGAGATATACAGCACAGAAACAGACCCTTCGGTCCAACTCGTCCGTGCCAACCACATATCCTAAGTAAATCTAGTCCCATTTGCCAGTATTTGGCCCATATCCCTCTAAACCCTTCCTATTCATACACCCATTCAAATACCTTTTAAATGTTGTACCAGTCTCCTCCAATTCATCTGGCAGCTTATTCCATACGTGCACCACCCTTTGTGGGAAATGTTGCCCTTTAAATCCCATTCAATCTTTCCACTCTCAACTTAAACTTATGCCACCAGTTTTGGACTCCTCCACCCTGTGGAAAAGACCTTGTCTTTTCACCCTATCCATGCCCCTCATGATTTTATAAACCTCTGTAAGGTCACTCATTAGCCTCCGACGTTCCATAGAAAATAGCCCCAGTCTATTCAGCCTCTCCCTATAGCACAAATCCTCCAACCCTGGTAAATCCTTTCTGAATCCTTTCAAGTTTCACAACATCCTTCCTATAGCAGGGAGACCAGAACTGCATGCAGCATTCCAAAAGTGGCCTAATCAATGTCCTGTGCAGACTGCTTCAGTATCTGAGGAGTAGCAAATGGTGCTGAACGTTATGTTTTCATTGACAATCATCCCACTTCCGACCTTATGATGGAGGAATCAACATTGATGTAGAAGCTGAAGATGGTTGAACATTGGACACTGCCCTGAGGAACTCCTGCTGAGATGTCCTGAGACTGTGATGATGAACATACAACAACCATAACTATCTTCCTTTGTGCTAGGAATGACTCCAAACAGTGGGGTGTTTTCCCCTCGTTCTCATTGACTCGACCTTTGCTGGGACTCCTTGGTGTCACACTCCGTCAAATGCTAACTTGATGTTGAGGGCCATCATTCTTACCTCCCTTCTAGAGTTCAGATCTTTTGTCCATGCTTAGAGCAAGGTTCTAATGAGTTCAGGAGCTGAATAGCTGGAAATCAAAATGAATGTCACTGAGCAGATTTCTTCTGAGCAATTGTGGCTTGATGGCACCATTGATGATAGCTTTCATTATTTTGCCGCTGGTCGACAGCAGACAAATAATGCATTAGCTGTGTTGGATTGTCCTGTTTTCTGTGGGTAGGATACACCAGGTCAATTTCCAACTTTACTGGGAGATATGAGTGTGATAGCTGTGCTGGAACAACTTAGTTAGAGGTGCAGCTAGCCCTGGAGCTCATGTCTTCAGTCCTATGTTGGAATGTTGTCAAAACCCAGAGCTATTGAAATATCCAGTGCCATCAGTCATTTCTTGACATAGAACATAGAACATAGAACAGTACAGGCCCTTCAGCCCACGATGTTGTGCTGACCTATTATCCTACCAAGATCAAACTTAACGTCATGTGGAGTGAATCCTATTGTCTGGACACTGGCATTTGGAATCCTGGGATCTGAGGAGGAGGTTGAGATGAATTATCTACTCAGATCTTCCAGTTGGAGACTTTTGCAAATGCTACAGTCTTGTTTTTTTTTGTACTGATGTGCTGGGCTCCCCGATTACCACCATTCACAACTGGATGTGAAAGGACTGCAGAGTTTAGGTCTGATCTGTCAGCACTGCTTAGTTCCTTCTATTGTTTGCATGCTGCTTCATTGTTTGGCATGCAGGTAGTCCCATGTTATAGGTTCACCATGTGGACATTTCATTTTTTTTGGGTTTGATCCTCAACTTGATTTAAGTGGTAGAGCGTGGGATATGCCGGGCCATTGTCATTGAACATAATCCTGCTGCTGCTGATGGCCCACAGTACCTCTTGAAAACCAAGTTTTGAGCTGTGAAATCTGTTCAGAGTTGATCCCATTCATCATGCTGATATGCCACTCAACATGATGGAAAGTATATTCAATGCGAAAATAAGATTTTATTTCCACAAGGACTACGAGTTGGTACCTCTTACTGACACTGTCATGGACAGCTATAGAATGGTAAAAACAAGTTCAGTTAAATGTTTCCTTCTTGTTGGCTTCCTTGACCCCTGACACTGGCAGTCCAGCAGTTAAATCCTTTGGGACACAGCCAGCTAGGTTAGTAATGGTGTTACTGAGCCACACAACCACTCTTAGTAATGGACATGGAAGTCTGCATCCTCAGTGCAATCTCCAACTGGTGTTCATCAGGGGCAATGCACTGATTCACCAGCTAAAATGGGTCAGTAGATTAATTAGCAAGGACCCATGTTCAACCTAATGTTATGAGACTTCTTGGGCTCTGACCAGACCAAGTAAGGATGACAGAGATAACAAGCATGGGGCTGGATGAATACAGCAGGTCAAGCAGCATCATAGGAGCAGGAAAACTCGACGTTTCGGGCCTAAACCCTTCATCAGAAATGGGGGAGGGGAAGAGGGTTCTGAAATAAATAGGGAGAGAGGGGGAGGCGGATAGAAGATGGATAGAGGAGAGGATAGGTGGAGAGGAGGCAGAGAAGTCGAAGAGGTGGGGATGGAGCCAGTAAAGGTGAGTGTAGGTAGGGGGGTAGGGAGGAGATAGGTCAGTCCAGGGAGGACGGACAGGTCAAGGGGGCGGGATGATGTTAGCAGATAGGAGGTGGGGGTGTGGCTTGGGGTGAGAGGAAAAACCGGTTAGGGAGGTGGAGATGAGCTGGGCTGGTTTTGGGATGCGGTTGGGGGAGGGGAGATTTTGAAGCTTGTGAAATCCACATTGATGCCATTGGGCTGCAGGGTTCCCAGGCTGAATATGATTTGCTGTTCGTGCAGCCTTCGGGTGGCATCACTGTGGCATTGTAGGAGGCCAAGGATGGACATGTCATCTGAGGAATGGGAGGGGGAGTTGAAATGGTTCG
>JAHRHZ010000126.1:7198656-7232647 GCA_024137785.1 Ginglymostoma cirratum | reverse complement strand
TGTCTGCCTTCTCTCCACCTATCCTCTCCTCTATCCATCCTCTATCCGCCTCCCCCTCTCTCCCTATTTATTTCAGAACCCTCTTCCCCTCCCCCATTTCTGATGAAGGGTTTAGGCCCGAAACGTCAAGCTTTCCTGCTCCTATGATGCTGCTTGACCTGCTGTGTTCATCCAGCCCCATGCTTGTTATCTCGGATTCTCCAGCATCTGCAGTACCTTTTATCTCTCTCAAGTAAGGATGACAGCTTCCTTCCTTAAATGACATCAGTGAACCAGGTGAGTTTTACCAGCAATCGACAGCTGTTTCACAGTAACCATTAATTAATTAAGCAGATTAATTAATTTAATTCAAATTTCATCATCTGCCATGGTGGAAGTTGAACCCATTTCTCCAATGCATTGACCAGGGTCTCTGGATTACTAATCCACTGGTATTACTATGATGCACTATATCCCCTGTTGTATGCATTTCTGGTGAGTCCACTTCCAAGGAATTGTATCAGGATTGGGATGATAACAGAAAGGTGAGTTGAACATTCCATTCTATATTGAAAATAACTATAAGCAATATTATTGAGTGATTTCACAATACATTTGGAGAAAATTCCATGCCAATTTCTACCTGAGACATTAATTGACATTGTGTCAATGTTGGTATCCAATAGACACAGTTTTAAAGACCTTAGTGAACATAGGTGTAGAGATTTCTTCTGCACAATTAAATGTTATCACTTTGAAAATATTGCTTGAAAGGGTGATGCAAATAGACTCATTATTCATTTTCTAAACCCAAGACCCTACCCTTGTAGGGCCTCCCACCCATCCACCTCCTCTAACTTTATACACCAGGGACAAATCAGGTAAGCTTCTCTTCTTTCTTTTTACTTTCTGATAAGGGGACTAGCAGGGATGGCAATGCAGGGAGAGAAATGTTCCTCCTGCAGGATGTTTGAGGTGAGGGACGCCATTAGTGTCCCGTCCAAGTACATCTGCAGGAAGTGCGCCCAACTCTTGCTCCTCCAAGACCGCGTTAGGGAACTGGAGCGGGAGCTGGATGAACTTCGGATCATTCGGGAGGCAGAGTTTGTGATAGATAAGAGTTACAGGGATGTAGTTACTCCTAGGCACAAAGAAAGCTGGGTAACTGTTAGAAGGGGGAGAAAACAGTTAGTGCAGGGATCCCCTGTGGTCGTTCCCCTGAAAAACAAGTGTACCATTTTGGATACTGTTGGGGGGGACGACTTATCAGGGGCATGCACTGGGGTGCAGGTCTGTGGCACAGAGTCTGCCCCTCTTGCACAGAAGGGAAGGGAGGAAAGGAGGAGAGTGCTAGTCATTGGGGACTCAATAGTTAGATGGTCAGACAGAAGGTTTGTTGAGAACGAAAGAGACTCACGGTTGGTGTGTTGCCTCCCAGGTGCCAGGGTCCGTGATGTCTCGGATCGTGTCTTTGGGGTCCTGAAGGGAGAGGGTGACCAGCCCCAAGTCGTGGTCCACATAGGTACCAATGACATAGGTAGAAAGAAGGATAGGGATGTAAGGCAGGATTTCAGGGAGCTAGTGTGGAAGCTGAGAGCTAGAACAAACAGAGTTGTTCTCTCTGGTTTGTTACCCGTGCCACGTGATAGCGAGGCGAAGAACAGGGAGAGATATCAGCTGAACACGTGGCTGCAGGGATGGTGCAGGAGGGAGGGTTTCAGGTATATGGATAATTGGGTCTCATTCTGGGGAAGGTGGGACCTCTACAAACAGAACGGTCTTCACTTGAACCAGAGGGGTACTAAGATCCTGGGTGGGAAATTTGCTAGTGCTATTCGGGTGGATTTAAACTAGCTCAGCAGGGGGATGGGAATCTGTGGTGTAGTTCCAGTACACAGGAGGATGAGAGTAGGGAGGACATGGACAGGATTTCACCATCACAGGAGTGTGCTGGCAGATAGCAAGCTGGTTTGAAGTGTGTCTACTTCAACGTCAGGAGTATCCGGAATAAGGTAGGTGAGCTTGCAGCATGGATAGGTACCTGGGACTTCAATGTTGTGGCCATTTCGGAGACATGGATACAGCAAGGTCAGGAATGGATGTTGCAGGTTCCAGGGTTTAGATCTTTCATAAAGATCAGGGAAGGTGGTAAAAGAGGGGGAGGTGTGGCTTTGTTAGTCAAGGACAGTATAACGGTGGCTGAAAGAACTTTTCACGAGGACTCGTCTACTGAGGTGGTATGGGCTGAGGTCAGAAACAGGAGAGGAGAGGTCACACTGCTGGGAGTTTTTTATAGGCCTCCGCAAAGTTCCAGGGATGTGGAGGAAAGGATCGGCAAAACGATTCTGGGCAGGAGTGAAAGAAACAGGGTGGTCATTATGGGAGACTTTAACTTCCCCAACATTGACTAGAAATGCTATAACTCTAGTACTCTATAACTCGATAACTCGGATGGCTCAGTTTTTGTCCAATGTGTGCAGGAGGGTTTCCTGACACAGTATGTCAAAGGGCCAACAAGAGGGGAGGCCACACTGGATCTGGTACTTGGTAATGGTGTTTGATTTGGTGGTAGGTGAGCACTTTGGAGAGAGTGACCATAATTCGGTTACGTTTAGTTTAGTGATGGAAAGGGATAGGAACATGCCACTGGGCAAGAGTTATAGATGGGGGAAGGGCAATTATAACGCGATTAGGCAAGACTTAGGAGGGATAGAATGGGGTAGCAAAATGCAGGGGATGGGGACAATCGAAATGTGGAGCTGGTTAAAGGAACAGATATTGCGTGTCCTTGATAGGTATGTCCCTGTCAGGCAGGGAGGAAGTGATAAGGTAAGGGAACCATGGTTTACAAAAGAAATTGTATCTCTTGTTAAGCGGAAGAGGGAGGCTTATGTGACATTGAGACGAGATGGTTCAGATGAGGCGATGGAGAGTTACAGATTAGCTAGGAAGGATTTAAAGAGAGAGTTAAGAAGACCAAGGAGGGGACATGAGCAGTCATTAGCAGGTAGAATAAAAGAGAACCCTAAAGCTTTCTATAGGTATGTGAGGAATAAAAGGATGACTAGGGTAAGAATAGGGCCAGCCAAAGACAGAAGTCGGAAGTTGTGTGTGGACCCTGTAGAGATCGGAGAGGTGCTAAACAAATATTTCTCATCTGTTTTCACTCAGGGAAAGGAGAATATTGTAGAGGAGAAGACTGAGATACGGGCTATTAGACTTGAAAGGATTGAGGTTAGTAAGGAGGAGGTGTTATCAATCCTAGAAGGTGTGAAGGTAGATAAATCCCCTGGGCCGGATGGGATTTTTCCGAGGATTGTCTGGGAAACTGGGGAGGAGATGGCAGAGCCTTTGGCCTTGATCTTTGAGATGTCATTGTCTGCAGGTTTAGTACCAGAGGACTGGAGGATTGCAAATGTTGTGCCCTTGTTCAAGAAGGGCAGTAGAGATGACCCAGGTAATTACAGACCAGTGAGCCTTACGTCTGTTGTAGGAAAAGTTTTGGAAAGGATTATAAGAGAAAGGATTTATAATCATCTAGCAAGCAACAATTTGATTGGAGATAGTCAACATGGATTCGTCAAGGGCAGGTCGTGTCTCACAAACCTCATTGAGTTTTTTGGGAAGGTGACCAAGCATGTGGATGAGGGTAGGGCAGTTGACGTGTTGTACATGGACTTCTGTAAAGCCTTTGATAAGGTTCCACATGGTAGGCTATTGGAGAAAATGCGGAGGCATGGGATTGAGGGGGATTTAGCAGTTTGGATTAGAAACTGGCTTTCTGAAAGAAGGCAACGAGTGGTGGTTGATGGAAAATATTCAGCCTGGAGTCCGGTTACTAGTGGTGTGCCACAAGGATCTGTTTTGGGACCACTGCTGTTTGTTATTTTTATAAATGACTTGGACGCAGACATAGGTGGATGGGTTAGTAAGTTTGCAGATGACACTAAAGTCGGTGGAGTGGTGGACAGTGTGGAAGAATGTTGCAGGTTGCAGGGAGACTTGGATAAACTGCAGAATTGGGCTGAAAGGTGGCAAATGGAGTTCAATGCAGATAAATGTGAGGTGATTCACTTTGGGAATAATAATAGGAAGTCAGAATACTGGGTCAATGGAAAGATTCTTGATAGTGTGGATATGCAAAGGGATCTTGGTGTCCAGGTACATAGATCCATGAAAGTTGCCACCCAGGTTGATAGTGCTGTTAAGAGGCATATGGTGTGTTCGGTTTCAATGGTAGAGGGATTGAGTTCTGGAGCCGTGATGTCATGCTGCAACTGTACAAAACGCTAGTACGGCCTCACTTGGAATATTGTGTGCACTTCTGGTCGCCCCATTACAGGAAGGATGTGGAAGCATTGGAAAAGGTGCAGAGGAGATTTACCAGGATGTTGCCTGGTCTGGAGCGAAGGTTTTATGAGGAAAGGCTGAGGGACTTGGGTCTGTTCTCATTGGAGAGAAGAAGGCTAAGAAGGGATTTAATAGAGACATACAAGATGATCAGAGGTTGAGATAGGGTGGACAGTGAGAGTCTTTTTCCTAGGATGATGACGTTGGCTTGTACGAGGGGGCACAGCTGCAAATTGAGGGGTGATAGATTTAAGACAGATGTCAGAGGCAGGTTCTTTACTCAGGGAGCGGTAAGGGCGTGGAATGCCCTGCCTGCCAATGTAGTTAACTCAGCCACATTAGGGGCATTTAAACAGTCCTTGAATAAGCATATGGATGATGATGGGATAGTGTAGGGGGATGAGCTTAGATTAGTTCACAGGTCGGTGCAACATCGAGGGCCGAAGGGCCTGTTCTGCGCTGTATTGTTCTATGTTCTATGTTCTATCAATAACTTTCAACAAGAAATTAGATGAAAATTTAAAGGGTTTTTATGTATGATATGGAGCAAAGGCATGACCTTAGGAATAATTGCTTGAAACTTTTAAAGAGACAACACAGGTGCAATGGACCGAATGATGCCTCATTTTGTGTTGTAACATTCTAGAATTTTAAACATTTAACCTGCATTATCCTTTAATTAACGCATTTCTTTCTATCGATGATCCAGATTATTGCTAAATATCACAGTGACTAGGAATTACTTTTAGCTACTTCACAGACTGTGAAACTAAAAGAAATGTATTAGAGATAAATAACGTCAGGTTATTTCCTCAAGACCTTAGTTGGCCACTTTCATTCTAAAAATTTAGGTGTTAGCAATGCTAGTAATGGTCGTTTGGATTTCCAGTAAGAGGAAGTGGATGGATATAAATGAAATTCTGAATAACTGCATTAGAGCAAAGGTAGATATTTAATACTTGTTCTGGCAGTGGAACTGCATTGCTTCAGGGGTTATCTTTCCTTTATATGTTTTGCTCGTCCAAAATGATTCACACAGAAATCTTGTCTTAAATTCCTGTTTTATCTATTCACACTCAATTGAATATGGATGTCTGTGATGATTAAAGGCTATACTGATATTTTCATGGAAGAGATCCAATGTTCTCGTGTGAATCAATTTTATATTCCCTGCTAGAGGCCAGTTCAACGTACAAGGCTGACCTTTCCCTCATTCCTGAGAGGTTGTTATCTCTGCTCACAAATCTGCTCCAGAGCTTCATCTGTGAGACCAAGAGAATGTAATCCATACTGATGTCAGGGTCAGAGTGAAGGAAGATCGTTTACAAAAAACAAACAAGCCCTTGAAACAAATGTACACAAGCACACAAATAGGTAAGATAAAACACAGGAGAGGATTGTGCCTTATCTTGATTCCAGTTGTCAGTTTTTACTACTATTTCGAGAAAAGGCACATGCAACAGGGACGTGAAGATTGTTAAGATGTGAGATTTGGGGCCATATTTTCCACTTCCATTACACTTAACAAAAAAGTAGATGAGATGTCTCCATTCAAAATATGTTTCTGAAATTTAGTCCATCAAGAAGAGAAAAAATGTTTCTTGCTAAAGACTAAATATTTTATTAAAATATAATCAGGGAGACAAAAAAAGTGCTGCTGTCTTTTGGAACAGAAAAGGTTATTAAAAAATGCTTACAAATCAGATCCAACACGTTAGTTGCAAAAAGAAAGAGCAAGCTTTTTGGGATACAACAGAGCACTGATGGTGCAAGTCTAGGCTGGTAATCCATGATAAGGCATTTTGGATGAAGGCTTATAATTTGGGCTATAACAGTACACAAATCTGAATGATTTTTCTTCTGCATCAACTCAGTGCAGTACTTTTGCTTAATATTGACTAAAATGACAAAAATCAGTCAGATATCTGGTCATTTGTTTAATTTGTTGTTTGTGGGACAAAGGGGATAAACCAACAATTGTTATCCCAAGGAAGTTAAACATAGTAATGGCACTTACTAGAAGTCCAAACTCCATATACTAACTCTTCCCAGAACCTCAAACAATGTTCTAACGGTATAAATCTTTGAAAATCAATCAAGGAAATTAAGAATAGTATTGAATTAAAAGTAAGATTAGTGGTAAGCCAGAGGATTTTAAAAAGCAACAAAAGATGATCAACATAAATAAGGGAGAAAGTAAACTTTGAGGTAAACTAGTATGTAGTATATAAAAAGACAATGAGAGCATTTTTAAATATACAGAAAGGAAGAGGGGGGTCAAAGTGAATATAGACCCCATCAAAGAATGAGGCTGGGTAAATAATTAGGAAGCAGGAAATGGTAAAGGTGTTGAATAAATGGTAAAGGAGTTGAATAAATACTTTGCATCAGTCTTTGCTGTAGAAGACATTAATAAAATTACGAAAATTGCTAAATAATCGAGGGGGAAAAGCAGGGGAGGAAATAAGTATCATAGTTACCACTGGAGAAAAAGTTTGAGGAAAACTAATAGGAGGAAAGACCAATAAGTGCCCTGGACCTTAAGGGTTGCATCCAAGGGTATTAATGTAAGTTACTACATAGATAGTAGGTGCACTACTAATAATCTTTCAAGAATCCTTAGATTTTGAAAATGTCCCAGAGGTTTGAAAACCTGCCATTCTGAATAATTCCCTTATTCAGAAGGGAAGGGGAACAAAAAACACACCTAATGTAAGGCCGGTTAACTTAACATCTGTCATTGGGAAAACATTAAAACCTAATACATAGAGACCATAATATGCATTTTAAATATATAATCTGGTTAAGCAGAGTGGACATGGCTTCATTAAAGGCAAATCATACCTGACAACTGTGCTGAAATTCTTTGAGGAGCTAATAAGCAGGATAGATAAAGGGAACCAGTAGATGTAATTTACTTGGATTTCCCAAGTGTGTTTGGTAAGGTCCCACACATAAGGTTACATAAGAAGAAAAGAGCTCATGATATTGAAAGGAGTGTATTAGCAAGGATGCAGGATTGGCTCATTAATAGAAGATTGAGAGTTGGGATAATGGGAGTATTTTAGGATGCTAACCTCTAACTGGTGGAGTGCTACAGGGGTCAGTGATAGCGCCACAATTCTTTACGTTATATATTAATGACATGGATGACCGAAGTAAATGTTTTATTGCCAAGTCTGCAGGTGGCCCCAAAATATATGGGAAAACAAGTGGTGATATGGTACAGTAAACAGAGGGTTATAGACACATTAAATGAGTGAGCAAAACATTTGGTAGATGGAATATAATGTGGAAAAATGCAATGCTCTTTGACAGGGCAAACAGAGAAGCTGATTATTAATTAACTGGAGAAAGACTGCAGAAAGCTGCAGCACAATGGGGAATGAGGATTCCCAAGCATGAGTGACAAAACACCAGCAACAGATATAGGAAAAGCAAATGGAATATTGGCCTTCATTTAAAAGAGGAGAATGGAGTATAACAATAGGGAAGACTTGTATAACTATATAAGGCAATAGTTAGACAACATAAGAACATAAGAACTAGGAACGGGAATAGGTCATCTGGCCCCTTGAGCCTGATCATGGCTGATCTTTTTGAGACTCAGCTCCACTTACCCGCCCACTCACCATAACCCTGAATTCCTTTACTGTTCAAAAATTTATCTAGCCTTGCCTTAAACACATTCAGCGAGGTAGCTTCAACCACTTCACTGGGCAGGGAATTCCACAGATTCACAACCCTTTGGGTGAAGAAGTTCCTCCTGACCTCAGTCCTACATCTGCTTCCCTTTATTTTGAGGCAATGCCCTCTAGTTCTAGTTTCACTTGCTTGCGGAAACAACCTCCTTGCCTCCACCTTGTCTATTCCCTTCATAATCTTATATATTTTTATAAGATCTCCCTTCATTCTTCTGAATTCCAATGAGTATAACCCCAGCCTACTCAGTCTCTCTTTATAATCCAACCCTCTCAACTCTGGAATCAACTGAGTGAATCTCCTCTGCACCTCCTCTAGTGCCAGTATGTCCCTTCTCAAGTAAGGAGACCAAAACTGCGCACAGTACTCCAGGTGTGGCCTCACCAGGACCCTATACAGCTGCAGCATAGCCTCCCTGTTTTTAAACTCCATCCCTCTAGCAATGACAGACAAAATTCCATTTGCCTTTTTAATTACCTGCTGTACCTGAAATCCTACTTTTAGCAATTCATGCACAAGGACATCCAAGTCCCTCTGCACAACAGCGTGCTGCAATTTTTATCATTTAAAACATAGTCCATTTTGCTGTTATTCCTACCAAAATGGATGACCTCACACTTATCAACATTGTACTCCATCTGCCAGGCCTTTGCCCACTCACTTAGACTATCTATATCCCTCTGCAGACTTTCAGAGTCTTCTGCACACTTTGCTCTACCACTCATCTTAGTGTCATTTGCAAATTTTGACACACCACATTTAGTCCCCAACTCCAAATCATCTATGTAAATTGTAAACAATCGCAGTCCCAACACTGATCCCTGAAGCACACCACTAGCCACTGACTGCCAACCAGAAAAACACCCATTTACCCCTACTCTTTGCTTTCTACTAGTCAACCAATCCTCTATCCATGCTCATACATTACTTGTCATACCATGCATCTAGAATACTGTGAGCAGTTTTGGTATACTTATTTAAGAAAAGATGCACTGACATTGGAGGCAGTTCAGAGAAACTTCACTCAATTGATCCCAGGTATGGAGGGATTTTCTTATGAGGAGAATTTGAGTAGGTTGGGCCTGTACTCAATGGAAGTTGGAAGTTAAATGTACAAAATTATTAGATGACTTAACAGGGTAGATGAGCAAAGATTGTTTCCCTTTATGGGAGAGGCTAGGACCAGAAGACATAATCTCAGAATAAAGGGTCACACATTTAAGACAGAGATGAAGAGGGTGGTGAATCTGTGGAATACCTTTCTGCAGAGAGCTGTTGAATCTGTGTCATGAAGAAAATTCAAGGCTGAGATAGGCTTTTAATCAGTGAGGAGATCAAGGATTATAAGGGTATGGTAGGCAAGTGGAATTGAGGATTATCAGTTCAGCTATGATCTCATTTAATGGTGGAGAAGACTGGATTGGCCAAATGGCCTATTTCTGCACTGATGTCATATGGTCATATGGGACTTTGCTGTGTGTTGCCCCCTATAGCATACATATTTGACTAATGACTGGGATTATATTTGGACTTGCTGCTACCTATGCAGAGCTTGGTTAAATAAGAAATTGGTTTGAACTGTGCATACACCATATTCTGCTTATTTAAACTATCCATTTTCAAAGTTCTGCAAAACGCACAGAGCTAAGGTGATAATGTGTTGTGGCTGTTTCCCAATTACTTGCCATAACCTTGGAGGCTGCTCCGTGGAAACATTGCATAATTAGCTTAATTGTGCTTGTGGTGCTGCATTTTCTTTAAAAGAAAGGAATGGTAAACTACAGCATATGTTCAAACTAACATAATATTAATTCATGAAGACGTGCATTTGTTGTTTAAGTGTATCTGATTTGAATTTACAAGCTGTTTTTCAAAGTGCTCTAAATAATACCATATGATTAATGAAGTTCTCTATGTTACTTGAAGAAATGTGCTACTCCTAACTGTTCTCTTAGCTGAAATTCTAGCATTAGACATTGGCTTGTGAACCATTTGGCATGTTGCGTATGGTGTAGGAAGCCTTCTGTCTATGTCTGTAATTTTGATGTGAAATGTCAAGAGTTCCTTGTGCCATAACCATTGGAGCCTCTTTGTTTTGGAGGTTATGTCCATGGCCACTGTTGTGGAGCTAGCTAGTACGAATGGCCCAGAATTGCTACTGACATTACTGGATATAAACTACTGAACTTGAATTTAATAGATGTGTCAAATACATTTAGTCCACAAGTAACAGCTGCATTAATGACTTGTGAGAAGTTAAGTTTGAAAACCCAGAAACAAATGTCAGGAATTCCTCCTCCTTTCGCTTCTGAATGGCCTACCACTTATTCTAAGATTCTGAGCACTTGTTCTGGTTTGTGCTTTCAGAGGTTTCTCTGTGCCAACTCTGTAAGATCTCATAATCATTGTAACTACTTATATTAGCTCAGACTTCAGCCTTTTCAGCTCAAGAAAATAGAAGACAAGCTTATGCGATCTGTCTTCATAATTTAACCACTTAAGTCCAGGTATCATGCTGATGAATCCAAGGTTCAATATTCCAATACTGAACACAATTATGACCACAATTATGGACAGTTATGACCTGACCAAGTATCTATCCAACTGAAACACCACTTTCCCACTTTTGAATCACAACTGCCTTGAAATGAAGGACAATATTCTATTTATTTTAGTAACTTGCTTGCATAGATTTTTAAATCCCTTCACTCTTCAATAGAATTTGGTATCTCATTAAGTATGTTGCAAATCTCATCAAGTCTTTAACAGCAAATAAAATTGCCTTATTTTTGACTTTTTGTTTTGTATTCCCTGTTTTGTATAAATTTGGGGATGTATTTTTGGAGAAATATTTACACAGAGTGGTTATACAGTATTTGTATGGGTTTTGTGCTGCTATTTTTGCCTCTTTGGCTTCAAAACTCAAATAGTCACAGAGCCAGATGTTTCCATTTAAAATAGAATTCAAACAGCTTTTGATCACATCATCAGCACCTGCTTCTAGCATTCCGCTGTTTCCCCACTGGGAGAAGCCCATGTGTATGTCAGGTGGAGACTGCTCTTACAAACAGTCATGGCAAAAGTGAATGTGACGTTGTGTTCCTTAGGTCATATTTTATGATGAGCTTGACTATTGTGTTACTGAGTTCAAACGTTGTACTCATAAATTTAGGGCTTCATAAACCTTTTGCTTTGTATCTGGAAATATTTTTGTGTTCAGTTTATAGGACTGGAATGGTGTGCATATCTAGTCAATGGTGAGGAAAACACTGAAGATAAATGCTGCCATGATAATAGGACACGCAGACACAATAAGCAGACGATGGTACTTTTTCGTTATTCATTCACATTTCTGGTTATGTCAGCATTTATTTCCCATCCCGGGGTTGGCCTTGAGAAGTGGTGGCGCGCTGCTTTAATGAACCACAGCAGGGCATGTGGTGTAGCTACATCACAGGCTGTGAAGGAGGGTGTTCCAAGATCTTGGCCTGGTGACAGTGGAGGAACAATGATATATTTCCAAGTCAGGATGGTGAGTGGCTTGGAGGGGAATTTGCAGGTGGTGGTGTTCCCGTGTATCTGCTCCCTTTTTCCTGTGGGCCGTTGGTGTTCATGTGTTTGAAAGGTATTGAATTGAATTGAATTAGCTTTATTGTCACATGTATTTTGATGAGTACAGTGAAAAGTTTATAAGTTGCCACCTACAGTGCCATCTTAGGTGCCTAGGTGCAACTTCTTCACTTACAGATTAATTACAGTGTAACAATATCACCAACACATGGTGCCATCTTAGGTATAGTGTGTGTACGTAGGTACAATCCTCAGTTACAAAATAGAGAAATGAAGAAAAAAAAAGTTACATTACAGCTACCATAGATTAGAAAAACAAGAAGCAAGTTAAAAAGACAAACATCACAGTCTCTCTCCAAGGGCTGTCTCTAGCTGCGTGGTTTGACCTAAGGAGACTTGATAAGTTGTTGCATCTTGTAGATAGTAAACTCGACTGTCACTGTACATTGGTGATGAAGGGGTGAATGTTGATGGTTCATAAAGGGTGCCAAGCAAGCTGATTGCATTGCCTTGGATGGTGTCAAGCTTTTTGAGTGTTGTTGGAGCTGTACTTATCCAGGCAAGTGGGCAGTATTCCACTGCACTCCTCAGAGTGCTTTCAGGACAAATTTTGAGAAGAAAAGAGCTGAGTTACTCATGCCACAATTCACAGCCTCTGACCCAGTCTTGTAGCCACAGGAATGATTCGATCTGATACATGCTGATTTGTAGTTGTGGTAAAGGACAGTCTAGCATTGCTTGCCAAGATGATGATGATGCTGATGATAAGCCACTGAACTGAAATCCTTTGTTTTGGAAATTGAGAGGTTCATGATGTGGTAGAATTCAAGCGATTTATTTTTCTATTCTACTCTGAGCCCCATTTTCTAAGGCCTTGTAGGGTCTGAGGATTAATTGCCACCCCCAATTTTAGATATTCATTCCATGAGGATTTTGAGGAGAGAACGATGTAAACAGAGGTTGGAGTAGAGCTTTGATAAATGTGAAAAGATCATGGTGCAGCTCCATTGAGAATGATGGATAGAAGGAAAGGGTAAGAAAAAAAGGATGAGTAAGAGGACCAAGATGACTTAAGTAACAACTGATATACAACAAAAAAATCTGTTGTCCACCTCTTTTTCTCCCATTGAGCAAGTGGAATTTCTTCCCGCACTATGTGTCCACTTAAATTATACTTGAGGCCTTCATACTGTCAGCCAATGCACATCATTTCATTTTACTGCCTGAGGCCAAGCTAAAAGAAGAGGTGCCCTTCAACACAGTATACCAAATCACCCGTGCTATTTCCCCATCCAATCAGGACTCCCTACTCCCTCCTGCAGCTCTCCCAAACAGTAGCAAACTTGGTCAACTGCCCTGTGAGACATCACAAAACCAGGGCATTTTTAGGGAAAGACCTAGCTGCTTAGAAAAGCTGGAACATTCCATGTGATAGTCAGAGGATGTTTTGTTTTGAAAAAAATTCCTCTCCTCAATTCATTTTAGGCTTCCAACATTCCCTTTTGGGGTTACTGAGTTCCATTCTGAACTCTATTTGTTAAGCATCAAACATTAAGTATCAGGTGCATCAAACATTCACTGGTATTCAAGATAGAATCATTAGCGAGGAATGGAGAGTCTCCAAGTTTTGCCCCACTGTACCTATGACTCTTCAGAATTAAAGGTAGATAGAATTTTCTGCCTGAAGGAAAATAATCTTTGCACGTTTCCTGGTGTCACTCCAGTTACAGGAAGAGAAAATTGTCCTATGACAGATTCCCTCCCATTCACTCAAGCCCATGTGGATGACAAAAGCAGCTGCTCAGAAAGGGGTAGGAATAAGTTAGCAGGGCAGTAATGACACAATGTCATTATCCATGACATGTTACATTTTCATAGCCATTGGAATGTTACTGTGAGGAACATTTGAGATTGCTAACGTAGACTTTGAAAATTTTAAATGTCCACCACGAACACTGCAACCCATCACACCAAATCTGGCAGAAGCCAAACATGTTTCTTGGCCTTAAAAAGGATGATGAATTAAACTGCTGCAGACAGGGGTGTTTTACAATAATAAGGTAGTCTTTCCATCATCCGCAGGGTTTCCAACGAAGGTGAAAACCTTGCCAAAAATATTTCATTAAACTGATCCCTGAACATTCATTGGAGTCACAGCCACATCTGTTGCACTGACATAAGATGAATCCTTCCACACTTTAAGGAGCACAGCCATCACAGCGAAACAGCTAAACTCCAATGTTCAACTTTGTAAATGTTGCTCAGAAATTAAGTAAGAATTTTAGATACGTTTTAGAGATGCTTTTTATTTGATATTGTAAAGACAGTCTTTTTTATTACTACTTTGTATTTTTAATTGTGGATTGAAATTAGAAAAGAACAGTTTTAAAAACTCAATGATTACTCGAGGGTTACTGCATGTTTTGTAAGAAAGTAACCTGACAATCACTGTAAGTATTGTTTACACAGTTAGCTGCTGTGTTCAAGCAGCAATTGAAGTGTAGTTTGCCGATGAGCTGGAGCCAAAGGGATGTCTAAGAATGGAGTATTTGTTGGTACAAAAAGCTGTTTCATTCATGAAGTAGTGACCAGTTATTGTTGAGAAAGATCTTTAGCTAACAATCAACGAGTGATTGGTTCTGAAGTAGTTGAACAGCTTACAATTATGAATAAGATACAGAAAGGCCTTCAGATCACCACCAACTTAGGATGCAGCTCTGTTGTCTGGAGTAAAAGCCACTTTGAGCTGGAAGAAAACCAGTTTCTCTTTCCTTCAGCTGTTGTTGTAAGCTATCACTTTTAATTGATTAGTCATAGACCTTTTACAAGGATACCTGCCATCCTCTGCCTCTTGCAAAGTAATGGAAGCATCTGGAAAATGATAACTGAGAAGCTGACCAGCACAAAAATGATAAGAATTATCTCAGGAACCATTAAACTGTCTTCCCCTCATTTCCCTCCATCCAAAACACCCATATTTGTCTTTCATGTCTGTGTGCATTTGAAGGGCATTTATAAGAAGTTGAGAATTTTCATTAGTAGAATTATATACCAATGATTCTTAGATATTTAATATAGAACACGGAACTGTACAGCATAGGAATAGCCCTCTCTTTCGGGCATAATGCCATTCTAAACCAATACCACATGCCTGCACATGGTCCATTTCCCTCTAATCCCTGTCTATGTTTCTGTCTGAATGCCTTTTCAACATTGCTATCATATCTGCTTCTACCACCTCCCCTGGCAGCATGTTCTGTGCACCTACCACCTTCTGCATAAAACTTTGTTTCGCATATCTTTAAACTTTCCCTCCTTACACCTTAAACCTATGGCCCCCAGAATTTGACATTTCCACCTGGGAAAAAAACTATCCACTCTATCCATGCCTCTGATGATTTTATATGTTTCTAACAGGTCACCCCTCAGCATCAGAAGCTTTCGCATAACCAAAATGTCTACCTGTAGCTAAAATCTGATTTCTTGTAATAAACAATAATTTTTGTTAAGTATGGAGACCTGGTTGTTGTTTTCTGGGGAATTATTGTGTCCTTCTTAAAATTTTCAACTTTTAGAAACATAGAACATAGAACAGTACAGCACACAGGCCCTTCAGCCCACGATATTGTGCCGACCCATTATCCTACTCTAAGATCAAACTATTCTGCATACCCTACATTTTACTATCATCCATGTGCCTATCCAAGAGTCACTTAAATGTCCCTAATGTATCTGACTCCACTACCATCACTGGCAGTGCATTCCAAGCATCCACAACTCTCTTTGTAAAGAACCTACCTCTGACATCTCCCCTATACCTTCCTCTAATCACCTTAAAATTATGCCCCTTCATAATAGTCATTTCCGCCCTGGGAAAAAGTCTCTGGGTATCCACTCTATCTATGACTCTCATCATCTTGTGCACCTCTATCAAGTCACCGCTCATCCTTCTTCACTCCAATGACAAAAGCCCTAGCTCCCTCAACCTTTCCTCATAAGACCATCCCTCCAGACCAGGCAGCATCCTGGTAAATCTCCTCTGCGCCCTCTCTAAAGCTTCCACATCCTTCTTATAACGAGGCGACCAGAACTGAGCACAATATTCTAAGTGTGGTCTAACCAGGGTTTTATAGAACTGCAACATGGCCTCACAGCTCTTAAACTCAATTCCCCTGCCAATGAAAGCCAACACACCATACACCCTCTTAACAACCTCATCAATTTGGGTGGCTACTTTGAGGCATCTACGGACAGGGACCCTAAGGTCCGTCTACTCTGCCAAGAATCCTGCCATTAACCATTTGTGACCACTCTGGGAACAGAAGTGTTTGATTTTGAGTGTCCTTTTCCTCACCTTAGTTATAAGCAGTATATGCATTTGGGAGCTATCAAAATGCCCATACCCTTGAGAACTCTTATGTTCCTGCCTCATTTCAAGGACCGGGTGCCTCACAAGGATGGTTATGAAGAACAAGGTCTACCGTCAGCAACCATAGCTGATAACTCCATTGCACAATCTCCTAACTGAAGCCAAATGTAGATACATCGCACCACATTCTTTCACCAGGGCCATCATGGGGTAGTCAATAGGCCTCCTGAAGGTGAGGATCTGATACTTGGATCAGTTTGTTTGGGGAGGGGAGCCTTGCAGTACAGTGCTGACAGAGTGAACCACATAACCCTAACATGCTGTGTCATGGACAACTGAAGAGGCAAAAAGGGGATATGATGGACACTAAAGAGTTGGGAGAATGGCAGCAGTACTCCAAGGAGTGAGATGAGGACATCGCATGGGTGGAACATCATCCGGAAGAGGCCAGTAGAGTGGTGATGATGATTGGCTGACAGGAGAAGATTTACATTTGTGCAGTCACTGCTTCCAGAAAGTGGTTTGCGGAGGGGATGTTGTCAAGTGTCAAGAGGCGGGGAACACATAAAGCAAGGGTCGAATACAAGGAAAGTCATGGAACATAGAACAGTAAAGCACAGTACAGGCCCTCCAGCCCACAATGTTGTGCCAACCTATTATCCTATTCTAAGATCAAAATAACCTGCATTCCCTCCATTTTACTACCATCTGTATGCCTATCCAAGAGTTGCTTACATGTACCTAGTCGAAAGAAACTTAAGCAGGCCATCAGGAAGGCTAGAAGGAGTCAAGAAAAGTCATTGAGCTACAGGATTAGGGAAAATCCCAAGGCTTCTTATACATACGTAAAGAGCAATAGCGTAGGGAGAGGGTTGGTCCAGTCAAGGACAGGGAAGGGAAATAATGTGTGGAGCCAGAGGAAATGGGTGAGGTATTAAATGAGTACTTTGCGTCAATGTTCACCATAGAGAAGGACTTGGTGGATGTTCAGTCTGGGAAAGGATGTGTAGATAGTTTGGGTCATGTTGAGATCAAAAGGGACGAGGTATTGAGTGTCTTCATAAACTTTATGGTAGACAAGTCCCAGGGCCTGATGGGATATACCCCAGAAGACTGAGAGAGGTAAAGGAGGAAATTGCTGGGGCCTTGAGAGAAATCCTCATTGGCTACAGGGGAGGTCCCAGAGGATTGGAGAATAGCCAATGTTGTTCCTTTGTTTAAGAAGGGTGGCAGGGATAATCCAGCTAATTTTAGGCCTGTGAACCTCACATCAGTAGTAGGGAAATAATTGGAGTGGATTCTTCAAGACAGGATTTACTCCCACTTGGAGATAAGTGGGTGTATTAATGAGAGGCAACATGGTTTTGTGAAGGGGAGGTTGTGTCTCACTAACTTGATTGAGGTTTTTGAGGAAATGACGAAGATAATCAATGAGGGTAGGGCAATGAATGTTGTCAACATTGACTCGTGTAAGGCCTTTGACAAGGTCCCTCACGGCAGGCTGATACAGAAGGTATAGTTGCATAGGGTGAGAGGTGAGCTTGCAAGATGGATAAAAAGTTGGCTCGGTCATAGAAGACAGAGGGTAGCAGTGGAAGGGTGCGTTTCTGAATGGGGGGCTGTGACTAATGGCATTCCTCAGGGACCAGTGTTGGGACCTTTGCTATTTGCAATATATATAAATGATTTGGACAAAAATATAACTGTCACTGGTTTGATTAGTCAGTTTACGGATGACACAAAGGTTGGTGGAATTGCGGACAGCGATGAGAACTGTCAGAGGACACAACAGGATATAGATTGGTTGGTGACTTGGGCAGGGAGATGGCAGATGGAGCTTAATCTGGAAAAATGTCAGGTAATGCATTTCAGAGGGTGTAATCCAGATGCAAAATATGCAGTAAATGGCAGAACCCTTAAGAGCAGCATGTCGGTGCAGGCTTGGAGGGCTGGAGGGCCTGTTCCTGTGCTGTAATTTTCTTTGTTCTTTGTTCCATCACCTTTAACATGATAAAGCAGTGTAGTGTTGGGTAAAATAAAGTGTACAGGATTTAATTGTTACCCAATTCCAATAGATGTGATTAGGGTGATGTTATCATCCATTGACTGTACATTTGCTGTTGTTAGAAACGGAGGAAACACCTATTTGTTTCCAGGAGCAAATGAGTCCTTCTTGGCTTGTTTCTTTTGTTTCACTTTTCGTGTTCTTCAATAAAAGATGTTGTTTTTAACTGTTTGGAGACTTTCCAACATTTGATGCTTCTATATTAACCAGTGGAAAGACATTGCACTACGTTGGGCGATAAGGAAAAAATAGCACTCTCTTTGAAGGTAACTCCCTCCTAACAGGGTATAGCGCTGAGCATTGGGAGACTCTGTAGCTCTATTCTTATAGCTGCAGTTATATATTTATGAATGTAAGCTTTTATATGGAATGAAGTGCCACTTGTGACCTATGTGCCCTCAGAAGCAGCTAGACGGACTCTCAGTCGAAACAAGAGTAACCATGGTACAGAGGGGTCTGTCGGGAAGGAGGCAAACAGACAAAAGGAATTATACACACCCAGTGTAATCCACATGGTCTTTCAATGTGCATAGTATAAGGTCACATCAACATAGTTTCAGATGACCATCTGTCTGCTCTATCATTAGAGAGACACAACTGGTGTTGGTTTAACTGAGGGTCATCACATTTCAGGCAAGGTTGAGAAAGTGTGACTGTATCAGTAACCTCAACTGGTGCTGAAATTTAATCACGCTGTAGGTCACTTTGTTGTCAGAAAACCAGCAGTCCAGCCCTATACAGGTTTTGCTTATCTTAATTTCCATTCCTGTTTTTAATGACCTGATGCAGGTAGAATAAAGAATGCCTGCTTCACAATCTTTTTGCTGTCAGAGTGCTCAAATCACTCGTTAACATGGTATTGAAGACTCCAATAGAAATTTGTCACAACTAATTATTTTACACAAGTATTAGATTCCACCAGAAAGCATTCAGCAATATGCATACAATGGCATGTCGTATTTTAAGTGATCCCGTGATAACATGGAGTATGCAATCTTTATAAAAACCAAAAGAACTGCAGATGCTGTAAATCAGGAACAAAAGCAGAAGTTACTGGAAAAGCTCAGGAGGGCTGAGAGCATCTATGAAGGAAAAAACAGAGTTAACATTTCAGGTACGGTGACCCTTCCTCAAAAGTGTTTGCAATCTCTATGCTGTCAGGCAATGTACTATGTTACAGTGACAATACCATGGGCATGTCTTTTAAGGTATACTGACTGTGAGACATAGCACAGCATGCTAAGCCTTAATTTCTATCAAACAATTACCCTGGAAGTGAAAATTAACCTTTGCAAGTATGAAATCCCATTTCTTTGGAGTTTAATTATTGTTGGAAGTTACAAAAAATTACAAAAAAAGAAGCATTTTCACTTTTGCTTTGATGGCTCTTGATTCAGTCTTAATGCTGCTCAGAAACAGTTTGTTAACTGATTGTCTAAAGAAGTGGGTAGTGTAGTTTTTTTTTAAATTTGTGTTTTGGCTCTCTGTTTCACAGTACACTCCACTGCAAATCAGTGATTAAGTACAAGTTGAACATAAAGTTGTTGCTGAGAGCAAAATCTGGCCTATTTCTTTTGCTAAATATGCAGAGAAATAACCAAGTGAAATGTATTTTCAAAATGTTGCAGAAATATTAGTTTCCAACATTAATGAAATGTGATCAATTCTCTGGCTCACTGAACATAGCTATTTTGTGCTCGTCCACATTGTATTCATGGTATTTGGGTCATTCAGATAAGGGGACCCAGAAATGCTGCTGCAAATTCATTTGTGGCTGGAGGAATTTAAATTCATCTGTTATCTGGTACTTTCTGCGCTACTTTGACAGAAGTCAGATGAAGGTCATCTGCCTGTCCTATTGGTCGGGAAATAACATGCAGCACATTGTCAGCTATTCCATAGTAATGCTGAATTATCTCGCAGCTCTCTTGGTCAAAGTAATAAGCTGCTAAAATCAGCTCTGTCTTCATTTGATGCAAAATTAAAACAGAAAATGCTGGAGATATTTGGTAAGCCTGGCAACATCTCTGAAGTGAGAAACCGGGTCAATGAGTTGAACTCTCTTGCAGGCATCAGGACCAAATGTCATGACTTTAAGCAAGTTTGATGTCTGTGTCTGTTGTCATGGAGCCCACTAGTTTACGAATTTACATAAGTCAGGATCTAAATTGGAAGCCTATGCATTTGTAGTCCATTGAAGGTTGTGAGTGGTTACAATGTTTGGGAGATCCATTGAGGCAAATTGTAGTGCTGGTTGGCTGGCAGGTCCACTGGAAGTAGGCCCAATGCTTTTAGGGGCATCAGTGTATAAGGAAAAGCCTTTTCAGAAATGGATTTGTTCATGGCTGCAATTCTTCAGCCTAGCCTGGATGGCCTGTTGGCCTGCTGCCCAGAAACTAGCTCCAAGTTATTGTCAGATTCAGAAGGTGGGGGCAGCTGAATGATGGTCAGTTGGATGTCAAGGAAACACCTGCATGTTCTGAAAATGGGGCTTTAAATGAGCTCATTGGGCTACTTACCACCAGGTTTTGCCATCTCCTATTGTAACCCAACTCCTAGGACATTTGAGGCCTCCTGTAGCACGGTGGTGGTGTCCCTAACTCTGATCCAGAAGATATCTTTGAGTGGGTTGAGTTTTAAAAAATGCCCCAAGGAAACATAGGTGTGAACCGCATGGGCTGGAGTGCATTATTTCCTCTTCCAATTCCATTTGATTTAGTCAGTTCCCTCTCTTCTTACCGTCCCTTATATATTATCATCGTGCTAGCCCTGGTGGAGAGTGTTTGTAATTTGTTGTTTGTTCTGACTTGTTAACAGGGTGATTTGGTGGTGGGTCCTTTTAAAAATGGTTCCTTCGGAAATTTATCCAGAGACTGGATATTATCTCACAGCCACCCTGGCACGCAACTATCTGAATTTTTCCAACCTCTCCTCCTCTGAAAATATCGTCTCTCCAGGGCAAAAATCATACCAATGTTTCAGAGTGGTCTTCCAAGGACACTGCAACCTCCTTTGAATCGTTGAGCTACCGGTACATTTCCATCAACTCATGGTTAATACATGCTAATCGACTCATTAATAAGCCTATTTGATAGCCCACTGAAGGCAACTGGGAATCCAACAACAACCTTTTCTGCCCTCTGACTTAATCAGTGTGGGGGAAAAGTAGCAGAGGTCTTATATTTGTTGGGAGTCAGATGCAGAGCTTCTGCTGCATCTATATAGGCCAGGCCAACATATTTGTCACCTTAGTTCATTGTCTCTGGTATCTGAGATTCAAAATTCTATTTCAATCTTCTTCGGCCACTGCAACATATCTCCAAATTTTTATCCATCTGTTTCTCAAACTCAGGGTCTCTGCTGGGAAGGCTAATACCTTTTCCTGTATCTTCAGGAAATTGCCTCATCCAATGGGATCTTAATTTCCACCACCATCTTCACAATCCCTTTGATCCCAGCTGTGAATATCCCAATATATCTTCTTTTGCTGCAGAACATCTAAACAATTTATGCTGTTTTTGTCCTGCTGCAAAATGCCTGTTACTTTGTAAATAAAAACCTTCAGCAACTTAATGAATCAGCCAGGTCACTTCAGTTTCACCACTAATTATCTTTGTAATTTCTAATTAGGAGAAGTGGATCACACCATTGTGATACAAGCTTTGCACTGTTTGTATTCATTCATGCAACATGGGCTTTGTTGGCTAGCCAGCATTTTTATTGCCCATTCCTAGTTGCTCTTGAGAAGGTGGTACCGCAGTCCATTTACTGTAGGTTTACCCACAATGCTGTTAGGGAGGGAATTCCAAGGTTTTGACCCAGCAACAGTGAAGGAATGGGGATACATTTCCAAGTCAGGATACTGAGTGGCATGGAGGGGAACTTGCAGCTAGTGGTGGTTCCACGTATCTGCTGCCCTTGTACTTCTAGGAAGAAGCGAGAATGTGCTTGAAAGGTGCTCTTTAAGAGCTTTTGGTGAATTTCCAGACCGCTGTAGGACCACATATACCAGAAACTGCATCAGAACATGCTGAAATGAATTTAAATGAAATCCTTTCATCTATCAGTGCAAATTGAACATAAATTCAAATCTCAACGGTACAAGAAAAGTTTCTAAAATATCTTTTGCATCAAAAATTGATGCAGCTGGAAGCCATTCCAAGATAAGAGATAAAAGGTACTGCAGATGCTGGAGAATCCGAGATAACAAGCATGGGGCTGGATGAACACAGCAGGTCAAGCAGCATCATAGGAGCAGGAAAACTCGACGTTTTGGGCCTAAACCCTTCATCAGAAATGGGGGAGGGGGAGAGGGTTCTGAAATAAATAGGGAGAGAGGGGGAGGCAGATAGAAGATGGATAGAGGAGAGGATAGGTGGAGAGGAGGCAGACAAGTCAAAGAGGCGGGGATGGAGCCAGTAAAGGTGAGTGTAGGTACGGGGGTAGGTAGGAGATAGGTCAGTCCAGGGAGGACGGACAGGTCAAGGGGGCGGGATGATGTTAGTAGATAGGAGATGTCTCATCCTGAGACATTCCAATCCCGTACATCTCAAATTTCCTCATTCTTCAAGGACCGCAACAGCCCCCACACAGTGGTCAAGAACGCCCTCGGCCGTGTCTCCCGCATTTCCCGGAACACATCCCTCACACCCCGTCCCCGCAATAATAACCAAAAAGGAATCCCCCTCGTCCTCACATACCAACCCCACCAACCTCCGGATCCAACGTATCATCCTCCGACACTTCCGCCATCTGCAATCAGACCCCACCACCAAAGACATTTTTCCCTCCCCACCCTTATCTGCCTTCTGGAGGGACCACTCCCTCCACGACTCCCTTGTCCGCTCCACACTCCCCTCCAGCACCACCACACCCGGCACGTTTCCCTGTAAACGCAGGAAGTGCTACACCTGCCCCCACACCTCCTCCCTCACACCAATCCCAGGCCCCAAGAAGACTTTCCACATCAGGCAGATGTTCACCTGCACATCTGCCAATGTGGTATACTGCATCCGCTGTACCTGTTGTGGCTTCCTCTACATCGGGGAAACCAAGCGGAGGCTTGGGGACCGCTTTGCAGAACACCTGCGCTCGGTTCGCAACAAACAACTGCACCTCCCAGTCGTGAACCATTTCAACTCCCCCTCCCATTCCTCAGATGACATGTCCATCCTGGGCCTCCTGCAATGCCACAGTGATGCCACCCGAAGGCTGCAGGAACAGCAAATCATATTCAGACTGGGAACCCTGCAGCCCAATGGCATCAATGTGGATTTCACAAGCTTCAAAATCTCCTCCCTACCCCCCTACCTACACTCACCTTTACTGGCTCCATCCCCGCCTCTTCGACTTGTCTGCCTCCTCCCCACCTATCCTCTCCTCTATCCATCTTCTATCCGCCTCCCCCTCTCTCCCTATTTATTTCAGAACCCTCTTCCCCTCCCCCATTTCTGATGAAGGGTTTAGGCCCGAAACGTCAAGTTTTCCTGCTCCTATGATGCTGCTTGACCTGCTGTGTTCATCCAGCCCCATGCTTGTTATCTCAGCCATTCCAAGATAACCATTTTGATGAATAAGTGGACAAGAAGAGCTATCTTTTTCTGAACCTTCCTAATTGCCACTCATTTTCTGAAGCTAGAAAATGGCTGCTTCCACTGCAACTGTGTGTTCTCGTGTCTTCAATGTGGTGCCATATCATGGCCTCATTATCATAGAATCATAGAATCCCTATTATGCATTTCTCTGTAGTGACATTGTGATACAGTGCCACTGTTTGTTCCATCTAAGTGTGAAATGGCAGGCAATCTCTCGGTGAAGACTGGTTGCATGTTACAAAATCACATGGGACAGTAACAGCTTCCCTGATTCTCAAAGGCCGCGCAAAATCAGGGATGTAGTCAAAAAAGCAAATTGATTCACTGCAGCACACTGGTCCTAATTACTTATCTGTAGAAATACGGCATCCTGTTCCAATTATCTGCTTCCTATACTGGAAAGTCATGTGAAAAGTAAAACCACATCCAGTTTCACATGGCACATTCACTTTTGATCTTTAACTTATATTTATCAATGCCCAGCAGAAATATTTCTCTTCTCGTGTTGTGCAGATAGGTTGAACACAAATGACAGAGATGCAGTCATTGCTGGGTTTTATTTATGAAAGAACCCTTCAAGCTGGCATGACTGATAACCTCAGACACATTTGGAGATTGAAACATGTATTTGTTCCAGAAACTAAGCAGAGAATGCTGATCATCCTCAGGTCCTTAACCATCCTTGAGACAATCTGCTCTTTAGTTCAAAGCTACAGTTGTTCATTTTACTCTGATTTTTTGTAAAAGATCTGAACAATATAGGAGCATTTCAACTTACAACTCAAAATATTAACTCTGCTTTCTCCCTACAGATGCTGCCAGACCCGTTGGGTTTCGTTAGCAGTTTCTGCTTTCTCTTCAGACTTCCAGCATGCACAATTCTTCATCTTATTTTGGTGCTTGATTCACTCTACATCTCTTCCAGGCATGCCCACTTTGAAGAGGTTCTGTTCTGCTGTCCGACAGGATTTACATTCGAATCTTTCTTCTTGTTCACCACCACCATCAGATGTGCAGGTTAGGTGGATTGGCCTTGCTAAATTGCCCATAGTATCTTGGGATGTGGAGGCTAGGTGGATTAGTCATGGGAAATGCAGGGTTATAGGGAAGAGGTGGGATGGTCTTCAGAGGGTAGGTGTAGAATCAATGGGCTGAATGGCCTTCTTCCACATTGTAAGGATTCTGTGATTCTCTGATTATTTTCATTTTGTCTTATTTTACGAAGTTTTTGCCAAAACTCTCTTCCACAGCAACCTCACATTCCTCAGAAACTGCCTCTGGCTCAGCCCCACTCCATTTGGATTCCAGCTGAAGTTTCATCCTTCATGTTTTGAATCCACCCAGGATTACAAGTATCTTCCTGAAGTACACCACTCCGCAGACAGTTGTTCTTGCCGTACCAGTGTTTCTGTTGTAGGCCTGCTGAAGTGTTCCAGACACTCTCATCGCAAGCTTGAAGAACAAAATGTCATTTCCTCCTGGGGACCCTGCAGCCTCTAGGATACAACATCGAGTTAAATAACTTTAAAACCTGATTCTATCCTTTCATGTGTTTTAGTCAATCTCCAGACTCTGGTCCTGTCATGACATGGGTTGCTTTCAGCACATTCTCTCCTACTCTCATTATCACTTATTCAGCTTCTCTTCTGTTCTGGCTTATTGTCAATAACTCCCTTGTCTGCTCTCTATTCGCTCATTTTTCCCTCCATCCCTCTTTCACCTCCCTCCCCCAGCCCCTAAAAACCCTCACCCAACCTCATCTCCAGTATAAATACCACTTCTCCTTCGTTGCTATCAGTTCTGATGAACAGAGATCAGACTCGAAGCATTAACTCTGCTTTCTCCACACAAATGCTGCAAGCCCCACTGAATTTTGCCAGCAATTTCGGTTTTCGTTTAAACTGATAACCACTTGTGAGCAGCATTCTGATAAAAATTAGAATTTGTCTTTGATCACTGTGTATGAACAGGTTGCCTGAAGGGCAGTTTGGGTGTCATTTTGTGAATGCAACTGTGCCAAACACTATTTTGGTGTCAAACTGTGAATGCAATTGATTTTATAATGGCTGTAACAGTTTATTTCGAACCCAGAGCTGGGCCTGCTCGGCCTTGTCTACATTACATTTGTGTGTAGAGTGCTGGTGCATGTAACTTTTCTTGGAGAGTCATTGCTTATTGTCATTATTGTTTCACAAATAACCAGCCCACTTAATTCCGGCTATTTCTAGCTCTGGGTCTGATGGATTTGAATTGAATCCAGATCTTGGAACTGAATAAAATTGTTTTCAAGCATGTTTCATGTTAGAGGAGTATTATTGGTGAATTCTTTTTATGTTTGGAGTTCGTAAAGGTTACATTGGCACAACATCAACATAGTGATGAATTTTAGTTACACCATTCCCAACTTCTTGAGCTTAATCTACTTTGGACTTAAGCGCTGCAGTTCTCTCCCTGAACCTCTCTCGTCTTCCCTCCTTTACATGCTCCCTAAAACTTAGAAACGTGGAAAATAGGAGCAAGAGTAAGCCATTCAGCCCTTCCAGCTGACTCCACTATTCAATATGATCATGACTGATCATCCAACGCAGTATTCTGCTCCTGCTTTCTCTGCAGACCCTTTGATTCCTCTAGCCCTAAAAACTATGCCTAATTCCTTCTTGAAAATTTTATCTGCTTTGGCCTCAACTCCTTCCAAGGCAGAGAATTCCACAGGCTTGGCACTTTCTGGGTGAAGAAATTTACCTTCATCTTAGTGCTTTCTTGTTTCATTACACTGTGACCCTTGTTTCTGGACTCTCTTGTCACCAGAAACAACTTCCTGCATTTACCCTGTCAAATCTTGTTTGAATTTTATAGGTTACAATCAGATTCTCCCCCCTCATTCTTCTAAACTCCAGTAAATATAGTCCCAACCAATTCGTGTCTCTTCATACACCTGATCTGCATTCCCAGGAATCAGTCTGATAAATTTTCAATGTACTTCCTCCATAATCATATAAGGAGATGAAAACTGTGTACAAGATTCTAAGAGTGGTCTCACCAAGGCCCTGTACAACTGATGCACTACGTCCCTGCTCCTGAATACCACTTACCTTTTTCATTGCCTGCTACAACTGCATGCTTATTTTCAGCAACTAGTGTACGAGAACACCCAGGTTTCATTGCACCTCCCCACTTCCCAATTTCTTGCAATTTAGATAATAATCTGCCTTCCTGTTTTTGCTACCAAAAACAATAACCTCATATTTGTCCGTACTATACTTCATATGCATTTGCCCACTTACTCAACATGTCGAAATCACACTGGAGCATCTCTGCATCTATCTCACAGCTCACCTTCCCACCCAACTTCATGTCATCTGCAAACCTAGAGACATTACTGTTAGTGCCCTCATCTAAATCAATAACATATATTAATATAGTTGGGGAACAAGAGTTAGGCTCGGCGGTACTCATTGGTCACTGCCTGCACTCAGAAAACGACTCACTTATTCCTAATCTTTGTTTTGTGTCTGCCACCCAGTTCTTTATCCATGTCAATACACTATGCTCAAGCCCACGTGCTTTTTTTAAACTTTAATAAACATGCCTGTTTAACCATACCCTTGCTTATAGGTTCTGTTGCAATATGCAAACCGGTGTCAAATTTTGTCTGATAAAAATCTACACACATATATATATGCACGCACACACACACACGCACGCACGCACCCCCTGAGTGATTTATTGAATGCTGGATTCATCTTGTAGTCCTAGAGGTTATCTCCTCTGACTCAATTGTAATGAAACCAAAAGCTCTTTGATAAATGAAATAATTCAGCCACCATACAACCTGGCACCAACTTTCGTTTACCCTGAAAAGCTGAATTTTACCCTCAATATTCTTTGATTCAAATAGCGACTACATGAGGGAAATAGCAATATGGCTGTAGCTTTCAGCTATTGTTGCAAATCAACTGTGCTATATAAGCAGAGGAAGCAATGTATGTGCACATATATACTGTTAAACTGAGAGGACCACGAGTTGTATTTGTAATAAAGGAGCTGGATCTTCTCTGCCATTGAACAATAGTGATATAAATGAAATATATTTTCTGTTTAAACGGTCTGCAGCTTCCACATGATACATTTTATTAATGTCAGCCTTGACCTTATTTGTGCTGTCCTAGACTGTAGGTGGTCTTACTGCGCTCAAAATATATCTCTGGGTCATAATAACAGTACCTCACTGCATCAAAGCACAACTGGCAGACATACGGTATTCTAAAAATTCAGTCTGTAGTGAATTGCTTGCTAGTCTAATACTCCTCCACAAGCCGGGTAAAAACTAATGACAGATTGTCATCGTCTTTGTTCACTTATCATTTGATGATAATCTTGTTTGCCTACTGAAAGAACTGCTTCCCAACCCAAGAAATGAAACTTTAGTCTTCACTATTGCTTTTAAAACTGCATCAGCCCACAGTAGCAGTCACAAGATAATAACTCCGGTAATAATACAAACACATTCAATTTCTGTGCTGCTTAAAGCCACCTACCATGTCACTCATTGCACTACTTAGGTGGTTAATAAGAATTCTCTGTACATGTCTGTATTAAAAAAAATCCAATATTGTTTCATTCCCTTGGCATGATGAATAGGAAGCATAACCATGGCAACAAGTTTCCATTCCTGGAACAGTGCAATAGGATATTGACGGATCCCTCCATAAGGTGGGATGGAACCTACCCGTACACTTGGAAAAGATACGAAGCTGATGAGGTAGAAGTGGATGCTCATGGCCCCCTCACTGTCCTCTAAGTTTCCCTGTGGGTCACTCAAATAGAGAACACTCCACTGAAGCTGGAAGAAAGGGAGGTCTTGCATTGTGATCCTCCATGTGCCAGAAGGCTGTCTCTGAAACACCGTTACCCTAAAGCAAAAACATTCTCAAAGGCATGTCGTCTTTATTTTTTCACGCTATTTTTAACCATGAGGCATTTTGCCACAACACTGTCACCAACCTCCTCAGCTACACTCTGAACAATCTGCAACAAAACTCATCATGTTGCGTGAGATCTCTGCACTATTGCTCACTATAAAGTAGATTTGTTGCCACCATCCTGTTTCCTGGCAGAAAGCTAAAGGCTTGCTTGCTATAATGAGGTAGAGGAAAACCACTTGGTAGCTTAACAATAAAACGATCTTGTATTGAACAAAATGCAGTTTATTGAATGCTAGCAACTAGGTACAAGATACCCTTATGCGTAGATACTAGACATGATTTTCCTATTCTCAGTTAAAGTGTTTTGTCAAGTGAGATTCAAGGCATCCAGTCTGTCCTGGCTTGGAACATCCACTCTCATGCAATATCTTACTCTTCGTCTTGTTGACTGTGCAACCGAGCTCTTCGCCAAACTTCTTGTGGAACAGTGCAGCAAGAAGGTAGAAGCCCTCACCTTGCAGACTGCCACAGGAGGCGATGCCACCAGAAAAGCCCAGCATGGACACAGATACCACCCTGGGTCAGTGCTGCATCTTGGGTGAGGCAGAATACCCAGCAGTGCAGGTAGATCTTCTGTATTCTGCAAGAGTAAGTACTACCATGTTCTCTCTGCTACCTCACACTCACAGGGCCACCACTCACTCTAACTCTTCCAGTGCAGATGCACCTCACCAAGGCTCATGGGCTGTTGTATCACATCCACACAATGGCTTTCAGACATCCAAAGGATGAAAGAAGTTGTGATGCCAAGCATTGCACATTTCTCACAAGCGGCTGCCTCTTGACTACAGTTAGCCTCAACCATTAAGGATTCTTGACTAAGATGGTGATAACTGCAGCAAAGGCATTGCATTTTGATGTGGAGAATACTGAGGCTAAAGACAATGCGAAGCAACAATGAGTGAGAATATGGAATTAGTGACGATTCTGCACATTGTTGAGGGACAGCTTAATTGTCTCTATTTATTTCTCAAGGGAATGCACTGCTGTTCAAGGCTGGGAGATGTACAATGGGCAGTTCACATGTCCGCTCTACCTTCGTTCATTAGTCTTGAAAACAGGTGCAAAGAACTCTGTCTGTCATAGGGTCATTGCAATCCCAGAGGATGCTCATGCTTTTCAAGGTAATTTTGTACTCTATGTCACTCTGAAACATTGAAGGGTTACCGGTGGTGAAAAGGACATAAGGAGATTCCTCAGTATTCTTCTCAAATTGCTGGATAGCATGAAAGTATCACAGTAAAGTTTTTAGATAAGACATCCCAGCAGAGGACTCTTGCACCAGTTGTCTTGCACCAGTAGAAAGTGGAATCACCCAAACATACCCAAGGCTGAGATAGAAAGATTTTTATTCGGTAAAGAAACCATAAGTTATGGAGAAAAAGATAGAAAATTGGAATTGAGCGTCATCAGATCAGCTATGATTTCATTGAATGACAGAACAGAGTGTATGGGTTGAATGTCCTACTTCTGCTCCTACATTTTATAACCTTATATAATTACATGGAAGGGCTATGGTAATGTCCCTGCCACTAGGTCAGAAGTCTGGGTTCAAGTCCCACCTATGCGGGGAATGTTTTAAACCTTGTAGGAACATTTTGATTCAAAACACCTACAACGTAATTGATAATGAGACATTTACTAAGCAACACAAAAGATCAAGCAATGTAGAAACGAGAAGTTTCACAGACAGTGGATAGGTTTGCCTCACTCTCCTTAAGAAGAAACTGGTTCATGGGTTCATGTAATTACCTTTACATAGAAACTGGGAGCTAATGTTCACATCCTAAATGAAATCCAAAACTTAGATTTCCAGGGAGCTAAATTAGATAACCCTTGAAAACTGACATGGGAAATGGAAAGCACCATTAACTTTCATTGCTTGATTGCAATGTGACAGCCTGCCAATGTCAAGCTGCCTGTTCATTTGAATTATCATGGCAGACAGTAGAATTAACTGCTCCATCCATTGATTGCATGCATCAACGCAGGACCAATATTATGAATAAACAGCACTGTTTAAAAGTTTTATGCACTGATTAAAACTCACCCGCACCCCATAAAGTGGAGATGCATTGTGCTTGGAGAACATATTAGGGGCTGTGTTTCAAGAGAATCTCACAGAGTGCTGAGGGCTTTGGAGGAACCGTTTGAGGTCTTGGTCCAGGAGATGGAAAGAAAACAAGCCGTCCCGAATAAGCAGGAGATCAGGAAACCCTCGAGGCAAATAGTCAAAATGCAAAACATCTTGGGAGTTCAATGCCAGGGGTCAAGCACAAAGGTTATAGTTATATAGCCTCAACAAGTTCAGTGAACTCATACATATGGTCAACGACCGTGAATGCATCCTCAACCGTCCGAGCAACTGTACCAGTCACACCAAGCACTACTCAAACCAACACACATCTATCACTCAACCCGCAACAATCTCCAACAATCAGCCTTCATATTTAGCATTCATATACTTCACCTCATCCCCAAACACCTCATACTGTTGCACAACTCTCACTAACATCTCACAGGTTACAAACACTGTCAGCTGTTTATCCATGACATGAAAGATAACATCCATGTTCAGCAAGTAATACGGGAGGCAAATTAGCCTTTAGTTCAAAAGAAATGCACCATAAAAATAAAAAAAACTTGCTAAATCTATATGAGAAATAGTCAGAACATACCTAGAGTATAGTGAATAATTCTGATCTCCTTATCTCTAGAAAGATATATTGGCATTTGTGGTATACGAGAAAAGCTTTCCTGGACTGACCCTCAGAAAATGAATCTAGGGAGATAGTTATGGGGAACAAGGAAATGGTAGAGGAATTAAACAGATATTTTTCATCAGTCTTTGTGGTCGAAGATCTTTGAGCGTCCCATTAATACTAAAGAATATGGAACAGGATGAAGTACCATCACCATCACTAGAGAAGTAATATTAGGCAAATTGATGAGGCTAAAGTAACTATGGAGATAATGGATGCATTGGTTGTAATTACTAAAATCTGGACAAGTATTGGAGAATTGGAAAACTGTCAATGGGACAGGCCTTTCCAAAAAGTAGGGGAGATAGCAAATAGATAATTATAGGCCAATTAGCCGAACATCTGTTATTGGAAATATCCTGGAATCAATTATTAAGAAAGTAATAGCAGCACATTGGGAAAATCATAATCTGATCAAGCAGAATTAGCATGGCTTCATGAAAGGGAAGTCAGGCCTGACTAAGTTATTAGAGTTTTTTGAGAAAGTCTGAGCCTGAGTGGATAATACGGGAACCAGAAGTTGTATTGTATTTGGATTTTGAGAAGGTGCTCCAGAAGACAAGCTACATCACAAAAGGTGTTAATTCATAAGATAGGAACCAATGGTGTTGGAGGTAGTATATTCAGAGTGAAGCTTCTTTGCAATGCCTCCAATGAAATGATATCTTTCCTTAAATAAGGGGACCAAAACTGTTCACAGTACTCCAGATGTGGTTTCACCAGCACCTTGTTCAAATGCAGTAAGATTTCCCTATTCTTATACTCCAAACTGTTTGAAATTAGAGCCAATATTCCTTTCTGATTAACTGATGCAGCTGTGTGCTAGTTTTCTGTGTTCCATGAACAAATATCCCCAAGTCCACTTATGTTGCAGCTATCTGCAGTTTTTCTTCACTTCAATAATATTCTGCATAGTATATTGGCATGGATAGAGAATTGAAAAATGGGCAGGAAACAGTGGGTGGGGATGAGTTGTTTTTCAGTTTGGCACCCTATGACCAGTGGTATTCCGCAGGGATCAGTGCCAGGGTCACAACTGTTTACAATATGTGTTAATAACTTGGAGGAAGAAAGCAAATGTACTGTAGCCAAAATGCAGACAACTCAAAATTAAGTGGAAAGGCAAGTTGCAAGAGGGATACAGACAGATTACACAGAGATTTTGATCATTTGTGTAAGTGGCAAATGGGGGGAAATGTGAAGTTGTTCATTTTGGAAGGGAGAACAAAACAGCAGAATATTATTTAAGTGAAGAAAAACTGCAGATAGCTGCAACATAAGTGGACTTGGGGATATTTGTTCATGCAACACAGAAAACTAGCACACAGCTGCATCAGTCAATCAGAAAGGCTAATGGAATGTTGGCTCTAATTTCAAGCAGTTTGGAGTATAAGAATAGGGAAATCTTACTGCAATTGAACAAGGTGCTGGTGAAACCACATCTGGAGTACTGTGAACAGTTTTGGTCCCCTTATTTAAGGAAAGATATCATTTCATTGGAGGCATTGCAAAGAAGATTCACTCTGGATTATCATATGAGCAAAGGCTAAACAGGTTGGGGCTCTACTCACTGGAGTGTCGGAGAATGAGAGGTGATCTGATTGAAACATATAGGATTTTTAAAGGGCTTGATGGGGTAAATACTGAGAGGATGTTTCCACTCATGGGAGAGTCTAGCACCCAAGGGCAGAGTCTCAGTATAAAGGAGAGTCAATTTAAGCCTGAGATGAGAAGGAATTACTTCCCACAGAGGGTTGAGAGTCTTTGAAACTCCTTGTTACAGAGAGCTGTGGCTGCAGAGTCTTTCTGTATATTTAAGGCTGAGATCGATAGATTCTTTATCAGCAGGGGAAATCAAGGGTTATGGGAAAGGGTATGAAAATGGAAGTGAGGAATGTTGGATCAACAGGATCCAGGTGAATGGCAGAACAGGCTCGAGGGGCTGAATAGCCTATTCTTGTGCTTTTTACTTACAGTCTTAGGTTTGGACTGTACTCCTGGAGAGAGGAAGGTTAAAGGGAGATTTGGCAACTATTTTCTAATACATGAGAGGTGTGGATGGAGTAGAGAGGGAGAAATTGTAAATGGAAGGAGAACAAGAAGGCACAGTTTAGAAAAGATCTATAAAAGAAGCAAGGGTGAAGTGAGGAAAATTATTCTCACTCAGTCAAAAGTTAGGGTATGGAATGCACTGTAGGAGAAACAACATTTCATCTTCCACTTAGGTAGCTTGCAGTCTACAGGACTCAATATTGAGTTTAACAATTTCAGAGCACGAACAACTCATTCCTTGCCTATTACCTCCAGCCAACTCCTGTCATGAAATGAGTTGTTTTCAATGCAGCCAACCCATTTGAAACTACATATAGCTCTTATTATAACTTATTTAGGTTTCCTTCTAGCTGTCTCTCTCTGGGCTCTGTCTCCACCTATCTGCCCGCCTCTGCTCCACTCCCAAATAAAACCTCATGTTCAGTAAAAATACCACGTCTTCTGAGCTGCTTTCAGTTCTGATGAAGAGTTACTAGTTTCAAAAAATTGACTCTGCTTTCTATCCATGGCTGCTGCCAGGCCTACTGAGTTTCTCAAGCAATTTCTGTTTTTGTTTTAACTTT
>JAHRHZ010000126.1:7061272-7193656 GCA_024137785.1 Ginglymostoma cirratum | reverse complement strand
TGGCAAGAAGTTATGTCTGATGGCCAGGATTGGATGCAGACATAGCCGCACTGGTGGGGCAGAGCCCAGAGTGCCAACAAGGACAAAAGTTACTGCCAGCAGCTGCCCCACATTTGTGGGAGTGACCGGGTAAACTTTGATTACACGTTGTCCATGCAGGTCCTTTCATGAGATCCATGTTCTTAGTCACTGCGGATACCCACTCAAAGTGGCTGGATGTGTGTAGTCAAACATGGGGACAACAACAGAAAAACTGTGCATCTTTTGCAATGCACAGACTCCTGGAAGTGTTCGTCACTGCTAATGAGCCATCGTTTACCAGCAGGGAATTTGATTATTTCCTAAAAGTAAATTGCATTCGACATATAAGGACAGCTCCAAACCATCCATCGTCCAATGGTCTGACAGAAATAGCAGTCCAAAACTTGAAGGTAGGCTTAGAGAAACAGCCCCTACCTTCACTATATACCAAACTGTCCCAGTTTCTATTTGATTACAGAACCATCCCTTATGCAATTAGAGGGATAGCTCCAACAGAGTTGCCAATGGGGAGAAGACTCCACCAGGTTAAATCTACTCTTCCCAGATCTGGGGGTGTAGGGGGGTGAAACAGCATCAGGAGTGCCAATGCTGGACACAGATATCCAACAAAGTTCGTGTAGGAATCACGAGAATGGCCCTGGAAGGGTAACAGACATGATTATTGTGATGTCAGGTCCAGTAATGTATAAAGTTCAGGTAGGTGTGATGATCCTGAACAAGCACATTAACCATATGAAAGATGCAAACCCACATCCGATAGGAGCAAAACGTGACCGGCTCCTTGATAGCCTGTCTGACTTTTCTGGAACCTGTGGGTTCTCCCTCTCCGTCAAATGCCGATGATGCCTCGGATCCTGAGACGAACACAGAAGATGTTGCTGTCTCAATGCCTTTGCTGCCTGAAGAGTTGAATTTCTTCCGAGATGCTCCAAGCTACTGTGCGTCACAACCGCCAGTATCAGAGTTGGAGGAACCTAACCTAGTGCTAAAACGTCCCCAGAGGAACTACAAAAAAAAACAGCCTATGTCCTCGGACTCTGAGGGAGAGGGATGTAGTGATTTGTAATGAGATCAGCCAGGTGAACCTCTTAGAACATGAGTTCCCTGATTGGACCAGATTAACAGCGTCAGTCAGGGAGCCCTGGCTGACAGATATAAACAGGAATGTCAGAGATGCTGTTCACTCTGAAAGCTGCCTTTGAAGGAGCTAGATCAGTGTCAAGGACTTTCCGCATGTAAATAAAAGGTGACTTGCCTCTCTGGAATTACTTTGAAAGGTTAGGGTGCCGAGAGGGCAGGAGTGCAGGAACCTCAGCATTAACAACTGCCCCATCAGCTTTGAGGTACTTTGAACTTGTTTGGACGAGGGTGAAATTTCCAGGATGAATAAGCTAACTGATTATGGTACTGTAGTACAGGAAGCATTGTGTGTGTGTGTGTGGAGAGTGGAAGGAATGGAATATAGCGGTATTGGGGACAAAAGTCTGAGTGTGGTGCCTGGCTAGTACCAGGGTTTGGAACTTTGCAGCTTAGGGCTGCAGAGGAATTTGCAATGAGACATTGAGGTTGCTGTGTGGGTCACAGAGGGTCTTTTTGACCTGCTGACATCATTGATACCTATGAGGAGTTGGATCTCATATTAAGAAGCAGAATCTTAAAAATAATAACCATGCAGTTCTGAGGAAGGGTCACTGGACCCGAAACATGAACTCTGTTTTTTCCTTCACAGATGCTGCCAGACCTGCTGAGCTTCTCCATCAACTTTGTTTCTGTTCCTGATTTACAGCATCCGCAGTTCTTTCGATTTTTATGCAGAACTATTAATCTATTCTCTACAAGCTGAGTCCTGTCCTCTATTATGCAATTACTATGCAATTGCAAATATTCATAAAACCATTTTCTCTGGTGTTACTACTATTACAAAGAATGATTCGGTAATGACTTGCGGCTTCTCTCGGTCTTGCCATAGTCTCATTGGGGAACCAAAAGAAACTGCTTACAGCCCCATCTTGGTGAAATGGTGGAAATGCCCATTACCAGTTCCTACGTAGAATCTCCAACCCAAATCATTAATTTCACTTTGGTAAATCCTGCTTAGTACACCTAAGAATATAGAAAGAAACAAGGAGACTTACACTTATATAATATATTTCACATTTTTGGACGTTCTGCAACATGTTACAGCCAATAAAGTCCTTTTGAAGTACAGTCCCTCTCAGTGTGTGTTGCAGCAGTTACTTTTGCAGACAGCCATCTCCCACAAACAATGATATAATAAATGGCCAAATAAATTGTTTCAGAGAGGAATATAATCTGACAAGGGATCTCTCTGGAAAGAAGTCTGTGCTGTTCTTTAAATGGTGCCGTCCAATCTTTCGTATTCACTTACAATGGGGTCCTGGGTTTAATGCCTTATCCGAAAGACAGCACCTTCCGCAGTGCAGCACTCCTTCAGTGTTTCACATGGAGTATTGGCCTTGATTATGTGCTGGAGTGGGACTTAACCCCACAGTCTTTTTTACTTAGGGCTAAAAGCCATGGCTAACACCTAGAGACAATACTATTTGTTTTTCTCGGGTGAACTTCAGACCATCCTGGCTATAATAAAATTTGCATGTATATTTCCATTTGTGTAGTAGCAGATGTGGGCTTTTATTAGGGGATCATGTGTTTAGCCTCTAGCTCTATTGCAATGTCTAGGGCTCACATATCATTTACGATCACACAAATGTGCATATCAGCAAGCGGCAACCTCATTAATGAGTTGAAATGTGACATTCATGGTAAGCAGATTAATGTGCCTGCATGAAATTTCTCTGTTATTTTAATGAATATGTTAAACCATACTCTAGAGAATTTAACATGTTTGCGTTGATTGTTTCTGTGATAACATGAACAAAAGTAATTTTTATCCTAAAATAACTTGAGATGGAAACAAGTTTTCACTATAGACGTTTGCCAAAGTTGCCTTTAGCTTTAGAATATTAAAGTTTCGGTTATTGGTTTGAGTTGGAGTTGCTTTACGGAAACTGATTCCAAAATCTGAACCAGGGATTTGTCAGTGATCCCCAGTGGTCACTTTAGAAATTAGGATTCGGAAATGATGTATCATTTTATCAGGTATTCCAGATGGCACTTCATAGCCCTCTGGCTGTAACCGTACCTAACATTGCCAGGACTGTTAGATATCCTATGTGAATGTGCCTGGTTCTTAGTCTGACTTTTAGATGCTGTCTGCATTGAGCTTGCAACAGGAGATTGAATTCTGAGTGCACAAATTACCTATCTCTCCCAGGGGCATAAAACTGTTATTCATTAAGAAACTCCAGTTCCCACTCTTGCAGGAGTATATACAATTTCAGTCCCAGCTCTGATGTAAGGCAGAAAAAAAAACCTTATTCATTATCTAAATTAAGCTACCACCAGCACTTTTACGGACCTGATCTCAGCATCAAATCTGATGGTAAAATTGCAGTCACTTTTGCTCATGCAGTTTTCAGGGGTAAAGGTTAACATAAGTGCAGATGAAAGTTACTATGGAGACTTACTGTAAGCTCCAATAACTTCACGTAAGTTTTGCAGTTGACCTTGAGATACAATTGCCTAGATACCTCATAAATATTCCACTATATTTTAGCTCAATGCAGAATTCTCTAAACCTCTTTGAGGTAAGCAGTTCATATTCAAAAATTGAGATAACTGCTGTGCAAAATAAATAAGCGTGGAGGTTGTTTGTTGAATGAAGATAATTTCTGATAAGCTCTGTGAATTTTCTGTGTGATTTCCCCATCACCAAAGTGCAGTTGTAAAGTTACCCCAATGAATTGCGTGCCTTAATTAAGTGATATATGATAACTAGCATTTGATGAAATTGAGACATACCCATGGGTCATTGGGCCATTGACAAGATACGTAACTGGCTCTCATTTAGATCATGCAGTGCTTAGATTAATTACATGACCTAAAAAAAACCTGAAGCATAATAACTGGCCCATGTCATTGTTTTTGGGCCCAAGGTCCTATGTGCCATTGAGGTGTAAGTAGGTAGTACATTGACTTCTCATTGTCCTGTTTGTAGCAATTGATAGAATCATAGAATTCCCACAGTGTGTGGAAGCAGGGCATTTGTCCCTTTGAGTGCACACAGCCCCTCTGAACAGCATCCCACTCAGACTCACCTCTCCCTATCCTATTCTTCTAACCCTGCATTTCACGTGGCTAATCCACATGGCCTGCGCAATCTGGACACCACAGGGCAATCCACCTAACCTGCACAATTTTGGACTGTGGGAGGAAACCGGACCACCTGGAGGAAACCCGCACAGACACAGGGTGAATGTGCAAACACCACACAAACAGCTGCCCAAGGCTAGAATCGAATGCCAGTCCCCGGCTCTGTGAGGCAGCAGTGCTAAACACTGCGTCACCATCCAGTCTGAAGGGAGCCCATGCTGCTACCTGCCTAAGCACTCAGTGGGTAACTAAGCAAATTGTACTAAAAACATACAGTTTATCCAATATTTTCTTCAGAAAGGGAGCAGGACTGGACCAGAAAAGACTGCTACTATGTTCCAATTCTAATCAAGGAGATTGGAACACTGGGGTCGAGAGATCTCCAGATTCACTGACAGTGCTGGAGGTATTAGCTGGGAAAAGAGGGCAAGAGGAAAGGCAGAGAGGGGAACGGGGAGGGGGGGGGGTGCGGGGGAGGTCGTTGGTGCCAAGAGATTCTCAAGGGCAATTCTTAGAAGGGATGTAGAGCCAGCAAGCTCAGTTCCTGATGTCAGGTCCTGTGGCCCTGTAACATCATTAGAAGTCTAATAATCTCACATAGATGGCCAAGATCATAAATACATCAACACATGATCTCTCCAATGCATTGCTTCACCTATGTCTCACACTGCGCAATGCATTAGATCCACAACCCTCAGCAGTTAGTGGTCCCTTGCACTCGCACTCAACATCCAGACACTTCACCTCACAATCACACAAGTTCCAACATTGCCTCCCCATGGATTCACTGCTTCTGTCTACCTCTGGTTATTGTACTGTAGCAAGTACACCATGTAAACAGTGCAACACATTCACTAATATTCTGCCATCCCTCTTGGAACACAAAGCACAGCATAATGGAACAGAACAGTACCAAGCAGGGGACGTGCATGTTCAATTTTCCTAAACCTTACAGGGTATTTAGCTTTCCATATCCTGGCACTATGACAGAGCCTGTTTAACCTAGCCTCGCTCTGATAATTGGGGATAATGGTATATTTCTGTTTTATGCACCTTTTCAACTTCCAGCTCACTGTCATCCTGTTACTTAATTAACTGCAAGCTGTTGATTCTCTGACAATGACTTCCCATGTTCCAGTCCTTTCCTCACCCCAACATTTTCCATCTCCTTTCCTGCTTTTAGATATCCAAGAACATCCACCTGGACAAACTCAGCAGCCCCAGGATAAAGAGCAACAGCAGTACAGCTTTAATGACATATTGCCAACTGGGATATTGGCACTGCATGTTGCCTACAGTTGGGATTAGCACATGATCTGTATGTGTGGGCCACTGCCAAGCTGAATGGAGAGGAAGGTTTATATGCTAACTTATTGGAGGGCAGAGCTGCAGAAAAGTTCTGTTGCAAGGGAATCAATAGAGGTCCATGGAGAGGTAGCATGCAACCTTACCATGTTGTTGAATACATTGCCTGTCATGGGACTGTCAGGGAACCATGGAGGAATTGTGCAACAAGTTGGCAGGATGCATGAGGCAGGGCATGCCTTTGCCACAACCTCTGTTCCATTTCTTGCCATTGTTGATTGTCTACTGCACCACAACTGCTGGTCCATGCCAGTTGTATAATGCTTGTAGACTGGCCACCAAATCCTTTTACATCCCTAGGAATGTGTACCAACACTCCCTGTCAAATCATGGAGCTTATTACAATCCATCAAAATCACACTGGTGTTCTTTCAGGCCATTATATAATGGAAGACATTCAAATCTACCTCATCTGCAACTTAAGTGTCCACCCTTTATGTAAGATCATGCTGTGCACTTCCTGTAGCTCAAGGTTTTGATTTTTTTTTAATGAGTGTCAAATGAAAATATATGAGCACTGGCAGGGTCAAAGGTTTCAGCCAATAAGATTGAGTGACTTCATGACAGCAGAAGTTCAAAGGGAACTTTAGTTCAAAGAGTATAAAAACAGGGAGGTCTTGCTAAAACTATCCAAGGCACTAGTCAGGCCACAGGTAGAAAACCATGAATAGTTTTGGTCCCTTTATCTAAGGAAAGATATATTTGTTTTCGAGGTAGTCTTGGGAATGATCATCAGTTTGATCTTGGCTTTGGGGGGACTTTCTTATGCGAGAAGGATGAGTAGGTTGGGCCAGTACTCATCGGAGTCTGATCTAGTGCCATTCAATTATCTGATAATCCTCAACTCCACTCGCCTGCCTTTTCCCCATGACCCTTGATTCCCTCTCTGATTAAAAATGTCGATTTCAGCCTTGAATACACGTAATGACCCAGTATCTACCACCCTTTATCATAAAAAATTGCACAGATTCACTACCTGCTGAGAGGGAAACAATTCCTCCTCACTGCTGTCTTAAATGGGAAACCCCTCACTCTGAGATTATGCCATCTGGTCGTAGATTTTCTGACAACCGGAAACAACATTTCCGTATCTACCCTGCCAGGCCCCCGAATAATCTTGTATGTTTCAAGAAGATTGTCTCTCATTCTTCTCCACTTCAATGAGCACTGGCCTAACCCAAGATCAAACTAGTAATTCTTCCCTGGGCTAGCTCCAATGTATATGTTTCCTTAGATAAGAAGACATTCAGCATCTGTAGCATCTTTGGGACATTGTCATGGGTCAAATGTTGTGCCCTTGAGTTGAATGCCCAGTTTGTGCTGGGTTCTTTGAAACTAAACATGTTATGTTACATTGGGACTTACATTCAGAAATATAGAAAACCATCTAAACGTGCCATTTTTATTTTCCATCCAGTCTGCACATGTGGCTGAGCATAGCATCAGGATTTCTTTCAATGCCATAGTGGTTGCATTTTCAACTAACACTATTTCCCAACATTCACACACCATCATGGATGTCTTAATCAAGCTCACAACACCTTATGTGGGCAGAGGTGGGAGGTAGGGTTGGAAAATTGTTTGTTAAAATAAACTTACATATTTGGTAGGCACGAGGCTCTCATGACCACAAAATGGTTACAGAACCAAAGAAGGCCTATTGGCTAGTCCACACTTCTGCCTTTCTCCCATACCCTGCACATTTTAAAAAAATCTTTAAGTGGTTATCCAATTACTTTTCGAAAGCCACAATTGAATTGTTTCTATTGTACTCTTAGGCAGGTTGTTCCAGTTCCTAAACATTCACAGTGTAAAATAAACCTTTGCATGTCATCTTGATTCTTTTGAGAATCAACTTAAAATAGTTTCCTTTGGTTCTCGACTTCTTTACCAAAAAAGCTTTTTTCCAATCACTTATGATTTCAAATAGCTCTGTCAATTCTTCTCTGTCAAATTTCTTTCTAACCTTAACTTCTCCAATTTATTCATATAACTAAAGTTCTTTTTCCAGGAACCAATATCAAAAACCTTTTGTGCATGTTTTAGAAAGCCTTCATATCCTTCCTAAAGTCTGATGGACACAAAACTCCAGCTGAGCCTGAACTAGAGTTTTATAAAAATTCAACATAATTTCCTTGCTTTTGTACTCCGTTCTTCCATTTACAAAGCATAGGGTCCCATAAAGATTTAAAACTGTTCCCCGCATAAAACATAATAACAAGACATCAAGATCCTATACGTGGTATTTTACTAATTTTTTTTGGAAATTCGTATGCATCACATCAACTGCATTATCCTCATCAATCCTCACTTTTACTTCATCAAAATAAACTCAATGAAGTTAACTAATGACATAGTGCTTTCAACAAATCCATGGTGCCATTCCTTAATTAATCCATTCCTTTTCAAGAGTCCTGGATTGTGGCTTCTTACAGCTTTCCCTGCAATGATGTTAATCTAACTGACCTGAAGTCATTGCTTTTAGCCTTAAACGAGTTTTTGAACAAAGATGAAACATTTGCTGTTCTCCAGTTCTTTAGCACCATCCTCACAGAAAAGGACGTTTGGAAGATTACCGATTGTAACTTCATAATTTCACCTTTCCACTCCTGGTGAATTACAAACTGTAAGTACAGTTCCTTTTTCTAAAAATATTGCTTTTTAGCCCATTCTGCATCTAACTCACCACTTCCTTCGCCAGTTCCTTCAGCATGTTCTGTTAGCTGTATATTATTAAGTTTAATGATATGCAGGCACTTGTCATTAATTGAGTCTTCACTTGTACACAAATGAAGAGACATTTATTTAAACTCAGGGATGGCTGAGTTAAGCAGTATGTCTTGTTAGTTGTATATTATTAAGTTTAATGGTATACAGGCACTTGTCATTAATTGAGCCTTCGCTTGTGCACATATGAAGAGACATTTATCGAAACTCAGGGATGGCTGAGTTAAGAAGTGCATCCTTAAAATATTCCTCCTGGTAAATAATTACAAGAATGAGTAAATCTTTCTTGAGTACCATCCTTCATGAACTGTGTTAAGTTCTGGGCACCTTATTTAATGAAGAATAATAAAGCCCTGGAAAGAGTGCGAGTGAGATTTACTAGAATGATACCAGGAATGGGGGATTTTAGATACAAGGAAACATTAGAGAAATTGGGCTTATTCTTCTTGGAGCAAAGAAAATTAAGCAGGTACCTTATCGAGGTGTATTATGGACCAGATCAGACACCCCTCAAAAATATTTTAAGAAGGTAGGCTAGACCCTAACTTTTTCTTATTTTAAAGGCAAATGTAAAGTGTCCCAGATGCAATACGACTGATCAAACTGCTCGACTTTAAGCAAACCACAATTTGTTTAAATACTGTAGTTCAACTACACCAAACAGAGAGAAAGTTAAAATAACTTAACCAATTGGAAAATTAACAGAATAAGAAAAACATTACCTATTATTAATTAACTGTTCCAATATAGTAACATCCCATAAACACACCCCTTGGCAATAAGGAAAATTCAGACACAGATTGTCACACACAATTCTCCAATCCAGGAGGGGAAAAAACATCAAGAGAAAATTCAGAGAGAGTAGCGGCCAAGAGACATTCCCTGAAGCTTCCAACTTTTTTGAGAACCCAATATCTTCTGATGTTACTTATAAAGCCAAAACGCAGAAATCTGGATCTGTGAAAACTGGCCACACCCATTCAATGTGTTACAAAAAAAAGGCCTCCCAAGCTGTTTACTCAAGAAAGCTTCAGAAGCCGGTCGTCACCTCTGCCTTACAAACTCTCTTAAGAAAAAGTACAAAATAACCTCTTAAAGTGACAGCATTGTCACATATGTTCAAAATTATGACTAATTTTGACAGGATAAAGAATGATATTCTGTTTCCACTCATTAGTATGTCCGTAGCTAGGAGTCACAATTTCAAGATAGTCAGGAACAGAGCTGGGAGTGATATGAGGAGAAACTTCTTTACTCAGAGAGTTGTTAGGATTTGGAACGTGCTGCCTGGGAGAATAGTGGAGGCAGAATCCATAAGAAGTTTCAAAAGAGAACTGGGTATATATTTGAAAGTGATGAATTTGGAGGGTTACGGAGATATCGCTAGAGAATGGGACTAGCTGGATAGATCTTTTGGAAACCAGTACACACATGAGGGGTTGAGTGGCCTCCTTCTGTACTCTATGATTCCAATTGACTTTACAGGTTAGAACTTCTTCTTCCTTGGCAAAGACAGATAGAAAAGTATTTTGTTATTCAACCGTGCCCTCTGTCACCATGCATAGATGTCCAAGTGCTTCACCAACATTTAACTACTTTTGAAGTGTAGTCATTGTTGTAATGAAGGAAGCATGGCTGTCAACTTGCATACAGCAATCTGCCATAAATACCAGTGTGGCAAATACAAGATAATCTATTCTGAGTGATAAAAGCAAATCACTGTAGATGTTGGAGATCTAGAATAAAAACAGAAAGTGTGGAGAAACTCAACAGGTCTGGCAGTATCGGTGGAGAGAGAAGCAGCATGTATATTTTGAACCCAATATGACACTTCTTCAAAACTATGCGTTATATTGGACTTGAATTATTAACTCTGATTTACTCTTCACAGAAGCTGCTAGATAGCAAAGTTTCTTCAACACTTTCTGACATAATTTGGTTTCGTGATGTTGATTGATGAATCAATATTGGTCAAGGCACCAGGTGTTATTCCTTGATTTGAAATAGTATATAGAATTGGAGAACAGCAAGCGCTACATCTTTGTTTGAAAAAACGGTTTAAGGCTAAATGCAATAATTTCAGGCTAGTCAGTTCAACATTAGTGCTGAGAAACAACAACCCAGGACAAAATTAATTAAGGATCTTTTATATCTATAAAATCAGGCAGATTAGGATTTGGTTTATTAGCTCAACAGAAAGATCACTGCTACACAAGAGTATTGTGTTGATTAGAATATAAGATATGGGGACAGAATTAGACCATTCAGCTCATCGAGTCTGCTTCATTATTCCATCAGGGCTGATATGCTTCTCAAACCTATTTTCTTGCCTTCTCCCTGTAGCTCTTGATCCCCTTACTAATCAAAAACCTATCCATCTCTGTCTTAAATATACTCAATGACTATTCTCCACAGCCCTCTGAATTCCACAGATTGACCACCCTCTGGCTGAAGAAATTCGTCTTCAACTCAGTTCTAAAGGGTCATCACTTCACCCTGAGGCTGTGCCCTCAGGTTCTAGTCTCCCCATATCCATTCTATTTTTGTGCTCATGCCCATGAATGGGACATGAATCTGGAATAGTGTGACTCAGTGGTAACAGTGCTAACAATTGCAGCATATTCAACAGTGCTTCACAACTTCAGAGGAGGTGGTGGTGCAGCGCTTATGTCACTAGTTTGTAATCCCAAACTCTAGAATAATGTTCTAATGGTTCAAATCTCTCTGTCATAGTTGATGAAATTTTTATCCAATGAGAAAAGATTTTAAATGCCAGTCTAATGATAACCATTCAGTTGATTGTTGAAAAACCCATCTGCTTTACTATTGTCCTTTAAGGAAAGAAATCTGCTACCCTTCACTGATCTGGCTTACCTGTGACTCCAGATCCACAGCAATGTGTTTGGCTCTTAACTACCTCTAGGCAATTACAGATGGGCCATAAATGCTGGCTTAGCCAGTGATGTCCACCTCCTGCTAACAAAGTTCTTTTTTAAAAACTCAAAAAATACTTCAGACATGTAGTTACAATTGTAATAAGCTGTATCTCAAATTTGATATTTTGCATCTGTTATTGGTAAGTTAGTATTTCAGTAACATTTTACTGACCATGTCCATTTATTGCTCCCCATCACTAGTCGCCCATCCCCATTCTAATTTGTTTTTGTTCCCATTCTAATTATACTTGTTTGTTTTTCAATTATCACATTATCAGCAATTATCACTCCTACTAAAATTTGATGTCCATTTGTTACCTTTTTACCTGATATGCCATCTTAATATCCCCTTGCACCCTTCTTTGGTCCTGGAAATGTTTACCAATAACTTATTTTAGTATTGTCTGCAAATTTGGACACCAGTCCCTCTAGCCCTGCAGCAAAATGAAAGGTATGCACTATAAAAAAAAAAGAAAAGAAAAGCACATATACTGTGTTTTCATAACCAAAACACTTTATAGTCAATGAACTACTTTTTGAAGTATAGCTATTGCAATAATTAGGAACTGTAGGAGCCAATTTATGCACATCATCTCTAACCAACAACATTTTGATAACGATCAGGTCATTTGTTTCAGTAATGTCAATTGAGGTTAAATATTAGCAAGGACACCGGGCATAACTCTCCTGTCCTACTTCCAAATGATGCTGTGGGGATTTTGTTTCAACATTTCATCCAAAAGATAAAATAACTGACGATGCCACTGTAGAATGTCAATATAATCTTTTGTGCTCAGGTTCCTGGAGCAGGACTGAAACCCAAAAGCTCCTGATTTAGAGATAAGGTTGTGACCAACAGATTCAAACAGAGGTGAATTTCATGGGGCAACATTAGTTTCTAACCACCCTGAGAAACTTAACTCCTACTCTGTGTCATCCCTTTTAACGAAATTCTGATCCAACATTCCTTTCTTTTTTCAAATAGTCTTCAGTGTAACACTTTGTAAATGGTTGTCTAAACATCTGTTACATTTTCCCCTACTATCATATATGACTCCTCAGGGAACTCTTTCAGGTCAATTTGATTGTCCTCTATTAAGTCTCTATCAGCAATTTCTAATTGCTTGGTCTTTATCTAAATATTTGTTGATTTCATAATTAATTAATAATACAAGTTTTCTGAACCACAGATAATAAATTATCAGGCCAATAATTATGCAGATTATCTCAAGCTTCCTTTAGAAAATGAACCACTGTCCAATCTGTCAGAACAAATCCACACTCAAACAAATGAAGAGTATGATTTTTAGAACATTGCCTATTTCCTTCCCATTTCCCTATTGATCCTTTGACGTACTCTGTCAAATCCCAGGATTCTGTACATATTTTCCAAGTTCTCTATCAGCTTGAATGATGCTTTCTTTCTCAGACATCATCAAACACCCATCACACCCTGGCAGTGATCCCCTACAACCTCTTTCATTAGGCAGAAGATACAGAAACCCGAACACACGCATGAGCAGGTTCAGGAACAGCTTCTTTCTGGCCGTTATCAGACTGTTGAATGGACTCTAGCCTCAAATAATGTAACCTGCAATGTAACCTGTGTGCCTCGAAGTCTTTTTGATTTGTACATCCTTTGCTTACTGTGATCTGCCTGTGCTGCTCGTAAACGAAGCCTTTCACTGTATTTCGGTACACGTGACAATAAAATCAAAATCAAAATTCAATAACTTATTTGAAATAGGTCAAGGATTAATGGTGGCCGGTTAGTGGAAAGGGGCAATTCAACAATGTGGAGATAAAACAAATCCCACAATTAAAGCTATTGAAGGTATTGATAATAATCCAAAACTGTAATTCTTGGGGTTTGAATTATACCAGGGTGTCTTGCAATGTCTTCTGTGGAAAGTATCCAGGATTATGTCAGAATTTTGTTCATTCCAGAAACTAGTTCTTAACTGTGGTATTCAACTGAAGTTGCATAGAATATAGTACCCTGAGTAGGAGATGAAGGATTGATAAATAAGACACAGTCAACCAGGTTGCAAATGGCTAGAGAATCTGGAGAAGTTTCACTCTGACAATCCTCTCCTGAACTTTCCCACCATCCAAACCCCCCATTTCATCTTTGCCTCTTGACAACTCTACAGTAACATATCTCAGGGGAACATCTTTGAATTCTTTTAGTCTCTCGCATCATCCTTCAGTCTACTACAAAAAAACTTAATACCCTTCAATACAAAAGCCACTTTGCAAAAGGTATAATCTTCAGACGATGCATTTATTGTGCAGACATCTAATTATGACTGTCATTGTGGACCCGATCAAATTGTTTACCATGGAATTGTGACTGCTTGTGACGAAGAAGTTGGTCCATCTTCCCAGCATCAGCCTTTTACTGAGACAGCACAAAACCAATCCATAGTATCACTGTGTCTGTCATCTTGTATCATCCACGGCATCAAATATTTTTATTGATCCTTCCCTCACACCTTATGAAGGTTGTCAGGTTTTCAAGAGAGTGCAGAAAAGATTTACTGAACTGGTACCAGGAACAAGGGACATAACCCAGTTATCTGGAGAGACTGGAGAAATTGGGTTATTCTAGCATCAAAGAGGGTTAGAAGTAGATTAGATAGAGGTGTTCAAAATGATAAACTATTTTGCTCAGAGCAACAAAGGAACTATTTCTCATGATGGAAAGATTCTTAACCAGAGGGCACAGATTTGAGGTGTTTAGCAAAAGAACCGGAGTCAAAGTGTGGACCTTTTTATTGACAGCATGTTCTGGCACAACAGAACACATTGGTTGGTAATGTGGGAGAGGCAGATTCAGTGCATTCAATAGGAAAGTGGATTAATAAATGAAAAGAAAAGTATACAGACTATGATGAAAGAGCAGGTATGCAATGTTAATTAGATAGCACTTTCAAATAGATGAGCAGGGATTTCTAATTCACCTAGTGAAATTGCTTACAATTCTAAAACCTTTATTAACTCTCCTATCCACTTCTGGTCTATTGGAAATAGCTTCAATATTTCAAATCTCCTTTTATAATGATAGGTTTATGTATTTCTGCTCAAAACATTGGAATATTGTGAGGTTGGCCATTGACAATATTATAAGGATGCTCCCTTTCATGACATGCTCAAGAGATAACAGGGAGAAATGTTTCCTATGCAAAGGTTTTTCAAATAATTGTTTGATTAAATGTGTTAATTTATAGAAGTCATCTACATAATACTTTAGAATATGCAGCAATGCAACAAATGTATGAGCTCTATTAAATTTCCAACATAATTAAAATAGTGAATGGAGATTGTAATTTTGGGATCACGTGTGTCTTTACGTGCTCCAATTAATTGCAAGTAATGTGATACTAACCTGATGTACCATATACAATTTTTAGTTCTACTTTATTCATAATCCATTGTTTCTCTTTTACATGCCAGAGCCCTGTTACAAAGGGAAATTAATTACTGATGTCAAAAAAAAAACGCTGCTGTCTCCCTGGAGGATGTGGTGGTGTTGAGGTAATGTTAATGGATTCTTAAGCCATCCAGCTCTGAGGCTAATGTTCTGGGCTCAAGCTGTACTGTGGCATATGCTGAAATTTCAATTCAATAAAAAGAAACTTGCTTAATGTCGCTTGTTGCAAAAACCTATCTGGTTTGCTAATACTCTCTAGGGAAAGAAATCTGATATCCTTACCTGGTCTGCTCTGCTTGTCACCAAGACCCAGAGTAAGCTCTCCTAATTTCCCTCTGGATGATTAGGGATCTATTACAAATGCTGGCCTTGTGAGCAGCACCACATCCTGTGAACAAATTTAAAAAGTGCTGTATTTATTTTCTGAGAAAGATGGTATAATGGTAAAACGTTCTGAGGAAGGGTCACCGGACTCGAAACATTAACTCTGTTTTCTCCTTCACAGGCGCTGCCAGACCTGCTGAGCTTTTCCAGCAACCTTGTTTTTGTTCCTGTTAATGGTAAAAGTCACTGTTCTTGTAATCCAGAACTTCACACTAATGTTCTGGCTGTGTGGGTTTAAGTCTCACCATGGCAGATGGTGAAATTTGAATTTTTTTTAAGAAAGGGTTAGTTCTGCCCCAGTTCTGGATGGTGATTAGGAAGGGAAAAAAACAAATCAGTGTTTGTATTGAATTGACAGATGTAAATAAGCAGGTTTTTGGAAGAGAAATTTCCTGCTCCAACTCCAGTACAGGAATGAGTAGTAACTTGATATCCATAAGAATCTAGGTATAGTGCATTGTGACTACAATGCAGATTTGCCTTTTATTTGAGAGATCATGAGTGCTCACCTTAAAGTCCAGATGTAAAGTTCCAGGAAATAGAATATATGGAAATCCTTTGAGGTTGATCAGAATTTCCTCACCTACCTGCCACCTTCCTCATTCCCCATTCGAGTAATGGTGTGTTGCTGTAGCAAAGACAACCAGAAAACAGAAAAAAGTGATACATATATGACTTCCCTTCTAGGCTATGTGGAAGTAGGCAACACATAGTAGCCGCGTTTATTGGCTCTAGTGTGCTCCGGCACTAGAAATTACATGCAAGAGGCCCAACAAGTTCTGAGGTCTCCAGAAACCTGTTTGTAGTTGACCATGTAGCCTTTGACCATGTTCACCCTATTGCCCACACTTCTGTCATTACTTCCCCTTTCTTCCTGTAGTGATTGGAACCAGGTGGATCTTATTGACTATGACATCCTTGATAGGGGTTATTAACCTGGGTGAATCAGGGAGTCCTGGCTGACTAATATAAACAGTGGGTTCAGAATCTCCTCACTCCAGGGACTGACTCTGAGCTGGCTGGCCACAGCCAGTGTACTGTGCATATGTAAAGAAAGGGTAACTTGATGATGGGATACCGGCCTCTGAGCACTTATTTTACTTCCCAAATGAAGAGAGTGTTCCCCTTGTTCTTATCTTCCAATGCCATCGCCTCCATATTTATTGGGTCATCCACTGTCATTTCTTTCACCTCGAATTTCATATTCACCTCTGCCACCACTGAACCCATCTTTCTTGATACTTCTAGCATTTCAAAGAGGCTGTTCCTTCCTCAGGATCTTGGCTCACTCCTCAATTACCTATTCCCCTTCACATACCATCTTTCTATGCAAGTACAAGAAATGCCAAACTTGCTCTTTTACGTCCTCTCTCCTCACTATCCAATGTCCCAAATATTCCATTTGGGCAATTTACATGTATGTCGTATGTTGCATTCCCTGTTGAGAATAAATTCTGCCCTACACTGGGGAGAGCAAACTCAGAATGGGCGCCTGCTCCATTTAATCCACAAGCATGACCCTCAACTTCCAAACACCATCATTGTAATTCTCTGTCTTACTGTCACACTAATTTCTCTGGTTCCTACAGTCTCCTGATCAAGCTCAGTATAAGCTTGAGGAAAAGTATCAGAGATAAAAGGTACTGCAGATGCTGGAGAATCCGAGATAACAAGCATGGGGCTGGATGAGCACAGCAGGTCCAGCAGCATCATAGGAGCAGGAAAAGTATCTTGCCTTTTGATTAAGTACTTTACAGCATTACAGATTCTCTATCAAGTTTGACAATTCCAGACCCCAATTTTGGCCTCCATTTTGTTTCATTTTCTTTACAAGTTTTACGCTTGTTTATTTCTTGGTTTTGTTGAGGAATAACAGCTGTTCATTGTTCTGCTGTTAATCCCTCTTCCAGATGCATGTTTTGTTTTTATCCTTGTTAAATTACCATTCCTTTTGGCCTGGTCAAACCTGGCACTTTTTGTATTTAATCTCTCCTGTCTTCCATCCCAAAGCAGGTCTTCGCTTGGGTTCTTTTTCCACCTTTCTCTGTATGTATTATATTCCAAATGTCCCAGATGGGCCATTGAAATGTTAATTAATCTAAATTATTATGTGATCCTAATGGAAGAAAAATTATTATGAAGTGTTAGTTGCTAACTTTAGATGGTAATCAATAATTTGGCAAATGAGCACACCTACTAAAACTTGTTCTTTTCTCATTTCTTGTGAACATCTGCTCTTCAAGGCAGCCATTTTCTAATCTGAGCCCCATTGTCCAGTTGGTGAGCGATGGCCTTGTAAGACTTGCTATCAGTATTGAGCTGAACAGTTTATAGTCTGATAAATAGCTCAAAGTATCAAATACATTTCTCTTTCAGATTGATATTTTGCTTACAAGTCGAGCCTTCCTAGTCACCAATTGATCTTTTTGGAATTGGCCTGAGACATGTCTACAGTCTGTTGATCCCTGATAATCGGGGTGGCACTTGCATTGTGGAACACTAGAAAGTCCTGCTATGCCTCCTCTACAATGTGTGACACATGGACTTTCACAGACGCCTCATGGGTTGGACTCAACAATAGTCATGCTGTCACTGCTAGGCGTTGAAAAACAAGAATTAAGACTGATGCAATCAGAACTAGCAAAGTACTTAGCTGAAAGGAAAGAGAAAAGCAAGACAGGAAAGCATTCTCACAAGCCAACATATGATTAATGAATGGAAGCTTACACAACGCAATTGTCACTCTTCAATCTACGCTTTTCAATGGGGATAAGCATTGAACCATGAGGCAGAGGTTACTTAAATTAAAAGTTAAGTTTAAATTTGGGTTACAAGGCACTCACTCTTAGAATAAGGGAATTCATCAGCAGGAAAGAGGATTTGGAAGGCGAAAGAGATGGTGGGAGATGGCTACAGGATAAACAGGCATGTCAAGAAGCTCCCGGGGGATCAGTCCATCCAGGAGACATTGTGACCCTGATAGCTGAAAAGCATCAAAGTCTCTGCAACTGATGTAATCCCTGGTGAAATTCACATGCACAGCAAAGATACAGCCCTGGCATGGTTGCACAACCACAAGTCTCCCATCTGGGGAGAGAAGGGCATACTGGAGGAGATCAATGACTCTATGATCATGGCTATGTCCAAGAAGGGAAACAAATTTGATTGTGATAATTACAGAGGGTTCCCTGTTATCTGCCATGGAAAAACCAGTGCAAGTATCAGGGCAATTAAGGATAGGCAATAAATGCTGTCATTGCCAGCGACACTCTCGTCCCGTGAATTAATTCAAAAAAAGGAAAAAAGAAGCCATAGAGACACATAGCATAGAAACAGACCCTTCAGTCCAACCAATCCATGCTGAACATAATCCCAAACTACACTAGCCCCACTTGCCTGTTCCTGGCCCATATCCCTTCAAATCCTTCCTGTTCATGTACTTATCCATATGTCTTTTAAATGGTGTAACTATGCCCACATCCACCACTTCCTCTGGAAGTTCGTTCCACACACCAATCACCCACTGTGTAAAAGAAATTGCCTTCGTCTTTTTTAAATCTCTCTTCTCTCACCTTAAAAATGTGCCACCTCATCTTGAAATCCGTCATCCTAGGGAAAAGACACCTCCCATTAGCCTTATCAATACCACTCATGATTTTATAAAACTTTATAAGCTTACCTCTCAACCTCTTACGCTCCAGTGAAAAAAAACCCAGCCTATCCAGCCTGTCTTTATAAGCATCCACATCCAACAAAATCCTGGTAAATCTTGTCTGAACCCCTTCCGGCTTAATAGTATCCTTCCTCAACTGCTTCGGCACAGTATCTGAAGAGGTCCGTGCAGTGTTGTTGTGAAGTTGTCATCCATTGGAAGGCACAACAGGCACAATCTTCATGTGTAGAAATTTCAAGAAAAAAACAAGGAACATCAGCTACTGTATATAGTTTTATTTTGACTCTTTCAATCATGAAATCTGTTGGACTATCCTCTTCAAATTTGTTTGCCCTCAGCCATCTTCCAGCTTCTCCAGGATGATATGCAAGCAATGATCCTCAATAATGGAACCACCAGATACTCTATCTAATTGATAACCGGAGCCAAACAAGGTTGCACCACTACATTGACCTGCCTCTCCATTTTCCCTCATGCAATACTGCGTCTCACCTTCATCAAATTACCCATGGGCATGCACATAATCAACAAAACTGACAAAGAACTATTCAATTTTTGCTGCCTTCAAACCAAAACTAGAACATCTGCTCCCTCATAGGAACATGGAATATAGGAGCAGGAGTAGGCCATTCTGCCCTTTGAGCCTACACCATTCATTATGATCATGGCTGATCATCCAACTCAATAGACTGTTCCTGCTTTCTCCCTATATCTTTTGATCCCTTTAGCCCCAAGTGCTATATCTGACTCTTTCTTGAAATCATAGAATGCTTTGGCCTCGGCTGCATTCTGTGGTAGCTAATTCCACAGGCTCAGCACTCCCTGGTGAAAAAAATTTCTCATCTCATTCCTAAATGGTTTACCTCGTATCCATAAACTGTGACCCCTGGCTCTGGATTCCTCTGCCACCAGGAACATCCTACCTGCATCTAACCTGTCTATCATGATAGAATTTTATAGATTTCTATGAGTCTCCCTTTGTTCTTCTGAACTCCAGTGAATATAATTCTAACCAATTCAACCATTCCTCATACATCAGCCCTGCCTTCCCAGAAATCAGTCTGGTAAACACTCTCTGCACTCCCACGATAGTAAGAACACCCTTCCTTAGATAAGGAGACCCAAAACTGCACACAATATCTCAGGTGAGGTCTCACCAATTCCCAGTATATTTGCAGCAAGACATCCCTGCTCGTGTACTTGAATCCTTTCCTTATGAAGACCAACACACCATTTGTGTTCTTTAGCACCTGCTGCACCTGCTTGCTTACTTTGCAAGACATGGTGTACAAGGATATCAGTTCTTGTTTCACATCCCCCTTTCCCAAATTATCACAGTTCAAATAATAGTCTGCCTTCCCGCTTTTGTTACCAAAACGTTGTACATATCTATGTTATATGGTGATTGCCACTCATTTGCCTTCTCAATCAGCTAGTCCAAATTACAAAGAATGAATTATTTCTGCACCTTCCTCACAGGTCACCCTCCCACCTAGCTTTATGTCATCTGTAAATTTGGAGTTGTGATACAAAGTTTCCTCATCAAAATCTTTAATATATGTTGTGGATAGCTGGGATCCGAGCACTAATCCCTGCAATACCTGATTGCTCACTACCTGCCGTTCAGAAAAAAAGACCTGTTTATTCTTACTCTTTGTTTCCTGTCTGCCAATCAGTTTTCTATCCATCTTAACACATTACTCCCTACCGCATGTACTTTAATGTTACATGTTAATCTCCTATGAGGGACTTTGTCGAAAGCCTTCTCAAAGTCCAAATAAACGACATCTATCAGTTCTCCTTCATCAACTCAACTAGTTATATCCTCAAAGAATTCCAGTAGATTTTCCATCCATGATTTCCCTTTCATAACTCTATGTTAATTCTGTCTAAACCTGCTGCTGTTTTCTAAGTGTTCTGCTATTAATTCTTTCATAACGGAGTCTAGAATTTTTGACACTACTGATGTCAGGCTGACTGGTCTATAATTTCTGCTTTTCTCTCTACCTCCCTTCTTAAATAGTGGGGTTTCATTAGCTACCCTCTAATCTGCAGAAACTGTGCCAGAGTCTATAGAATTTTGGAAGGTACCCACCAATCATTTACTATTCTTAGGGCTGTAGATTATCAGGTTCTGAGAATTTATCAAACTTTAAACCCAATAGTTTCCCCAACACCATTTCCCTACTAATACTGATTTTCTTCTGATTTGATTTATTGTTGTCCCATGTACCTAAGTACAGTGAAAAGTTTTGTTTCTTGTGCCATATAGGCAGATCATAGCACACAAGGACATACAGATCATAGAGATTCAGTACTGTACTCTCACTAAACTCTGTGTTACCCAACATTTCTGATATGTTATTATATGCAATCGCAGAACAGAAGCATGTATGTAGTTGTTCAGCCATTTCTTTGTTTGCTATTATAAATTCTCGTTTCTGATTGTAAGTCACCTACATTTGTCATCACCAATCTAGTTTTCTTCTAGTTTTCTTACTATGTTACCTATAGTAACATTTACAGTCAGTTTTTATATTCCTCTCACGTGTTCTTTTATGCTATTTTCCCCTCTTAGTCAATCCCTTTGTCGGCTTTTGCTGAATTCTAAGTTGCTTCCACTCCTCAGGTCTGTTGCTTTTTCCTGGCCAATTTGTATGCCTCTTTCTTAGATGTAAATTCTCAAGTAATTGATCTTTAGAGCACAAATATTATTCACTCAAAAGCTGAGTTCCAAGTTGCAAGAACACAGAGGTTGTAACACACAAAAGCAGGAATAGGCCATTGAAGACTAAATGGTCCCACAACCAATATATCAGATATAATCAATGCTGTTCAGTCACACTGCGTAGTGAATAATGGTGAATGATTAAACTAATAACAGGTGAAGACTTCATAAACATCCCTATTCTCAATGATGAAGGAGCGCAACTTATCAGTGAAAAAGACAAGGCTGAAGCTGTTATGTTGGTCTTCAGCCAGAAATGCTGAGGGGATGATCCATCTTGGCCTCTCCTTAGGTCCCCAAAATCTTCAAACTTTAGCCAATTTTAAGAAATATCAGGAAAATCTGAAGACACTGGATGCTGTAAAGGCTATGGGGCCTCAACAACATGTGCTCCACATCTAGCTTTGCCCTTAACCACATTGTTCCGCCATCACAGTAACACTGGTCTCCAAACAATGAGACGGAAAATCGCTCTAATATAATCTGTCCACAATAAGCAAGATAAATCCAATGCGACCCAGATCACCCTAATTGTCTAGTTTTGATCATCAGCAAAATGGTGGAAAAAGTCTTCAAGAATACTATAAAGCAGCAATTAAAAAAGAATAATCTGATCTTTGACAATAATTTTGAGTTTCCCACCTCAACCAATGGAGAGTCTTCCCCTGATTCCCATTGACTCTTGTTTTCCTAGGGCTCATTGATGCCACACTTTGTCAAATGTAACTTTGATACCAGGGCAGTCACTTTCACCTAATCTCTAGAAGTCAGTTCTTACATCCATCTTTGAACTAAGACCATAATGAGATCAGGATCTCGGTAGCCCTGGTGGAATCCAAACTGGGCATCACTAAGCAGGTTATTGCTGAGCAAGTGCTGCTTGATAGCACTGTTGATGGCACAATCACTTTACTAATGATTAAGAATACATGGATGGGGCTACTTCTGGTAAGATAAGGGCAGAGTAGAAGGCTTCAGCCAGAGCTTGTCCGCTCTGACCATTCTTTTTCTTTTTCTCTCCCTCTTCCTCCCTTTGGCGATTTTTCTTGTTCTCTTCTGGCCCAACCCCGGCCTCCAACCCCTGGCCTCCAAAGCGGTGTCAATGGACCAGAGCATGGATGCTAGCAACCAGCATGCCCGAAGTGGGGAAGTCAGTGACCAATGTGCCCGAAGTGGGGAAGGCAGTGACCAATGTGCCCGAAGTGGGGAAGGCAGCGATGAGCGTGCCTGAAATGGGGAAGTCAGTGACCAATGTGCCTGAAGTGGGAAAGTCAGTGACTAATGTGCCAGAAGTGGGGAAGGCAGCAATGAGCGTGCCTGAAACAGGTACGCCAGTGACCTGTGGTCTACTGCGGGGTCGGGGGGGAGGTCAGATGCCCAGTGCAGAGCGTGGCAGCAGCCAGCATCAGACCATACGGAGGCTCCCTGCACTGGTCCGCTACAGAGGCCCCTTGGAGAGAGACTGTGATTTCTGTCTTTTTGACTTGTTTCTTGCTTTTTCTGATCTGTGGTCATACTTTGTACAGCTGTAATATTACTTTCCTTTTTTCATTACTCTCTTTCTGTACCTGGGGATTGTACCTATGTACTCTCTATGTAAGATGCATTTCTATAACTAATGAAGCTGTATCTAGGTACCTTTGTACCTAGGATGGCACTGTAAGTGGCAACTTATAAACTCTCCACTGTAATCATTTGAGTGTGTATGACAATCAAGCTAATTCAATTAAATTCAGTAATTGCCTGCGTAGGATTTTGTCTACTTTTGTTGTTTATTTGCCTGTAGGGCATAACTGGGCAATTTCCTGACATTGGTGGGTGGGTGCCAGTGTTGTAGCTGTACTGGAACAGCTTGGTTAGGGGTACGGCAAGTTCTGGAGGATAAGTCTTTAATATTATTGCTGGAATGTTGTCAGAGTCCATACCCTTTGCAGTGTCTTCTGTGTCTCCAACTGATTCCTGATATCACATGAAGTAAGTTGTGATAACTTATAATCTGTGATGCTGCAGACATCTGAAAGGAGCCAAGATGGGTCATCCACTCAGCACTTTTACTTGAAGATTGTTTAAAGTATTTCATCCTTATCTTTTGCTGAGCACCGATGGGCTAAGTACTCAAAAAATAGGCCCACTATTGGGTGCATATAGTTTGTATCCCAGATACTGGACTCTTGAAACAAATGTTCTATTTGGAATTCAGACACAGCAGGAGACTCCCTGTAGAAAAGATCAAACAACCACCCAGGAGTCCCTAGAGTCTCTATTCCCTTCCACCCAGTTCTACTCCCTTCCATCCTCTTCTGAAAAACAGAAGATATAAAAGTTTGAACACACATAGAAATACATTCAAGAACAGCTTCTTCCCTGCTGTTATCTGATTTTTGAACAGACATCTCAACATTGCTTCTGATTTCTCTGTCTGCATCCTCCTTGCAGCTGTAACACTGTATTCTCTACTCTGTCCTGCTACCCTGATGCATTTTGTACGGTACAATCTGACTGTATAGCATGCAAAACAACACTTTCCACTGTACCTCGGTACATGTGACAACAGTAAATCAATCAATCAATCCGATATGACCGCCAATAGACTTTTGTTCAGGAAAGCACTGAACATAGGAACATACAAAGTGAAGCCAAGGGAAGGTACAATTTCCAAACACCTTACTTGCTTAACACTTCAAGCACCACCAGTCCCAAATATGGCAGAGTCTGCAGATTTGTTAATGATTTTGTTCTACTTTGAGTACTATTTGAGTATCTGTTTTGGCAACTTGTAGCCTTTGTTGGAGTGAGAAAGTACCAATGAGTATGCTCTGGGCTTCATCCTCCACTAGGTTTCTGCAGAACTCTTTTATCTGTACTGTAGCACATTCTAACCTTCTGGGTATAAGTACATCTCTACCTGGAATAGACTATTCCTGCTCCCTCCTCAGTCTCGAGCATAGTGTTGCTAATGTCACTGTTACATCAGTTCACACGTTACTGTTTGATTACCCTATAAAGATCACTTACCAAACAAGTCTGAAGCCATTGAGCCAGAGTGCAAACAAGTTATCCTAGATCCTGAAATCTTGGCTTGGAAAACCTATCCAAAACAGCAGTAACCAGGCACCAGTATAAGGAAAGCAAAGTACTGTGGTTATCGGAAATTTGAAAAACAGAATTTGTTGAAAATATCAGACAAACAACATCAGGAGAGAGAAAACAAGGTTAATGTATTGAGTTGACAATGCAATATAGTCAGAGATATAACAGCTTTTAAGGAAATACTGACACAGAACGTGGAGCATGTGAGAAAGATAAGAGTTTAAATCACAAAGGGTCGATCATACGTGGCCAACAATATGTGAATGGGAAAAGTGAAGAAACAAAAGATGGATCTAGAGCAGGTGCATATGGCAAAAGCAGGAACTTCACCTACAACTGGGATGCCTGAAAATGCATGGACAGTAGTTATGGGACGAGATTATTGAACTCAACTTTGAGTCTGTAAAGCTGTGAAGTGCTCAGTTGAAAGATATGGTTCCTGTTCCTTGAACATCCACTGAATTTCAAATTTACAGGCAGCTGAATTGAAGCAAGGCTGGGATGGAAAACAGTCACCAAAAACACTGGAACTCATTGCTTGCCATTTGTGAGTTCTAGTTAAAGCATGTCCAGTTAGTGATTATTGGAATGCATTTTCAGAAATATTCAGTGTGGCTAAGATAAGGCGACCCATAAAACATTGGGTTAAACAAAAGTCCCCATTTTAATCAGAAATAGCAGTCACGCTTCTTAAGAAATAGAAGTGACAGATATGATCAATTGATTACATTTCATTCCTGAATACTCATGGGTGACTGATTGCAATGATTCCCATCCACCTGTACGCTGTTTGCAAATTTTTCAAAATACAAATCCATCAGGCATTCAAAAATGAATGGCAAACAAGATAGCAAACTTTACTCCACAGATCACCAAGCCTCACCATGATAGGATTTTCTGGACCATCATAATAGTGTTCTCAGTATGTCTTAATTTCCATGAGGTTATTTTACTCACAAGATAGTGCAGCCATTTGCGGAAGATCCTTCTGATTTATTTGGAATTATTAGTATTAAAAGAAAGATAATGCTAATGCGGCATAGATCTTTTATGGAAAAGATCTTGAGACAGGCTCAAATTCTTCATTGTGCTGGTATGAATCATCCTGCACCTTATAGATGCACACTTATTATCTGTATTATTCAACTGTCAGAGATATACTAAGTAAGATGAGTTGTGAAGTGAATAAATAATATGCAGCCTAAGGGATATTATTAGAAGACATCAGGCTGAATTCAGTTTAACCAGATGTGACATTTTCAGCTGTGTTTCACTAGCAAAAGTAAAGCACAGGAATACTCTCCAAACTGACATAGCTGCCATGATGATTTTCATGACATCATAATGTTCCAATTATGTGTCCACTAGGTAGGAGGCTTCCATTAAGTTTATTACAGTTGCAAACTGCATATATATTTTAAAATAATTGCAGAAAAACTTCCCCTTGTCAGTGTTTCTAAAGAAATCATATTGCAAGACCATTTGCAATTTCAATAGAAACTGCAGCTGGAGGAAATCTTTTCCACAGGTTTGTGGTTTGAAAGTGAAAGGTTCAGGAAGATGTTCTATAATCACCGTGGGAGTCACTTTTATCTGCTTTGAACTTCAGATGCCACAACTCTTGTTTAGATGGTTTGCTTGACCTATATTTTGTAAAACATGTCAGGAAGTAATATTCAATCACTGCCTGGGCTGTAATGTGACAGAATGGATTGCCCACCCTTTATCAATGTTCATTCCATTGATTTCAGGCTACAGACTATATGAAGGAAAGATAATCTGTCTTAATGCATTACCACCCAAAGGGCAATGTTGAAAGTAACCCACCTATAGTCATCTGTGTTAAGTCATGTTGAGGGACATCTTTATCATTTGTCCCAGTTTCTTCCACTTCCCTACTGCTGTCTGATCTCTTGGCAAGGCTATAGATCTGTGTGAGAATAGACTCCTGAACAGCAATAAGATTGTTGAAATGTCAAATCCTGATTGATTTTCAGCAGAGAACTCCTGGGTGAGAGAAGCCTCACCTTTAGCACACTATTTGTCTTCAAAGCTTGGGCAGGCATTATACTGCTTATAAAACAAGATGAAGGCTGAAATGGCAGAGACCTCTTGAAGTAATTGGCTTTTTCTGTATTTCATTGACAGCTTCCCTGGTCTACTGCCAAAATTACAGCATGAGGATGTTTGAAACCCCTGGGATTCCAGAGGTTACATTTAGCAAGATTAATAGCTGTGTGCTAGGGCTGCTAGACATGTATCATAATGAGTAACTTCACAGCCTGTGCTACTCTCTATTGACCATTTGATTACACTAATGGTAAGTCATTATTTTCCTGTTGAGTGTCATCTTCCATCAAATGGAAGGGCAATGCATGCAGAGAGTAATAATACAACCTGGAAGGATGCTGGAGGCTAGTAGAATAGGATGAATTGATGAACATCATGTTTCAGGAGAGGTATAAGGGTTTGCCATTTCTCGTTCTATGCCACTGACTCCATTTTAAATCATGCTGAGGAACACCACAGGGTGGGGAACATGTGCAGATGCCCCTGAGATGTTGGTGCTGGGTGCCCAGTATGAAGGTGCAGAGGAACAAGTAGGAAGATCAAATCGCTCAGTTCCTGCTTAATCTTTCATTCTTGACATCTAGCTTCGATCTGGCAGGTAGGAGCGTAGGAACTTGCATAGTAATAAGATAACATCAGATAATAATGGGCGAGAGTCTCTTCTCAATATCTGTAGCATTATTGGAAAATGGGGCCTTTTGATCTTGACATCAAGAAGGGCCTCACTTGACATCTCACCTGATTTTCCCAAATTTCTTGTTATAACTCACATGGTTCAGGAGCTGGGAATATTCTGTCCTTAGCTAACATTGAGGCTACAGCTTCTTAAATCTTTCATCAATAATTTATCTCCAAAGAGTTCATTCACTAATCACAAGAGATGGGTAAAAGCAGAAGTGGGTGACTTTGAGTGGAGTTGGTTTCTGTTTGAGACATACCACATTTTATTTCTTCAGTGACCCATCCAATCTTTTGTTACAGGCTGAGACAAAAGGAGGTGGAAGTAAAAGGTAGACTGGTGGCGGTGTGTTATAGTTCACATAGTCATAGACATCTACTGCACAGGAAAAATGCCCTTCAGCCCTTCCAGTCTGTGCCAGTTAAAAACAACAAGCCAACTTTACTCGAGACCGGATTGCTGCGGCAACATCCAGTTTTACAGACATGTTACATGCTGGAGCCACGCATCATGATGGTAAAAACTCCAAAATTCTTTCAATGGCATGGCTGACCAGGAGAATCTCCCACTCTTACTGCCTGCTGTTGGTGTGATATGTGTTGGTAGATGTTGCCATTTTATTAACACACATTCATTGGCTGTCAAGTCATGGGGCGAGACTCAAGCACAGATTTTCTGGCCCAGAAGCAGTGTTGTAATCATTGCACCAGAAGACATCCCTCAGTCCTGGGGTGCAGATTCACATCTCATCGAAGTAAGAAGGCATATTGACACAGCAACCAAATGTACAAACAATGCACTGGATTTAATTTCTGGAAGCACTTTTAAGAAGGAGTTAGATATAGTTCTTGAGACTAAAGGGTCAAAAGGTATGAGGAAAAATTGAAAACAGGGTAGTTATATTGAATGGAAGAGTAGGCTAAAAAGGGCCTAATGACCTAAGCCTGCTCCTATGTTTTATGAATAGAATTGAAAATTAGAAAAAAAAGTATACAACACTGAGTGATCTCCATATTATTAAAAAGATTTCATGCCCATTCGCTCACTATACACTGTAGAGAGGCAAAAAACACTATTGAGGCAATTGTATAAGTGAAACAAAAGCTTTAGAAAGAAAACATCATTCATTCATAACTTTTTATTCATAAACTTTTCATTTAAAAATAAAACTCCTTTTCAAGACAGGTCAATAAACGTGTCAATCATTCTGGCATTTTAACGTTTCAATGCTTGATACTGCAAGGCACTTGAAATCACTTAAGCGTGCAGAAACTAATACTGTGAATTTGGAAGGAAGAAAGGACAGCCAGAGCTGTTAATCAAGCAGGGGTTTAGGTATTTTAGCTGTCTAATGGTTATCTGGACTGCCAGCTTAGCCTCCATGTATTCGTGGCTGAGACCCCAGGCAAGCAAACACAACAATCAATGTTATGAAAGAATTGCTTTCTTAAAAGTTTCTTTGTTTAATTGCTTCTATATGGTTGATTCCTTCTTTGTAGTATCTAAAAAGTAAATAGGCATGGAATCCCACATCATCATGAGAGATCACAGGAATTTTTGAGGATGCAAACTTTGTCGTGGGGTACGTAAGGGACAATGGGGTTGTTTTAACGACATTTTCTTGGCATGGGGTTATTTGGGGAGGGCATAACTTTGCACATGGGGCATAAGGAAGAGCTTTACAACTCACATTTCAAAGGTTGCCTTGTGCAGACTATGGATCCAAAGACCCTGCAGTACCATAAACTTGAGACTCTAAAGACCTGGCTGACTTCCATGAAAATTATGGAAGAGTGGGTCATGTCTATCTCGGCAGTGGAGTCATCCAGGATGGGAGTGCTGGATGTGAGTTCAAGACCTGAAGAAATCTGCACGAAGAAAAGTCCTCATTGAAAATCAGCAAGCCCAGGAATAGTATTATGAATCTTGGAATTGGTTGCTATTTTCACTCATCGTGTCATCCTGACTTGGTGAAAATCTGAACCAATCTCTCCACTCGTGGGAGTCTAAAGCTAATGACCCTCAAAACAGGGTAATTACTAATAAATGCAAGAAAAATTCAGGAGACATTTATTACTCTATGAGTGGTGTACATGTCGAATGGAGGCTAGATACCAAGGAAGAATGAAAAGATACGGTTATATGCTTTAGTGAAGACAATTAGGTAGGAGTTTAAACAGATGCATGTAAAACAACAGAATGAAATAGTTGGACCAGAGTGGACTGTTCACGTGTTTTAAATTCTGTTTAACAGTATGTGAGTGGCATTAGCAACAAAGAAAGGGATCATTAATAGCACCACACCCACAAACATTTATTCCTTTCACAATCAACACTCAATAGCAGAAGTGTGCACCATCTGAAAGATGTACTGCAGAAATTCACTAAGGCTCCCCTTTTACAGAACCATCCAAACCCACATCCACTACCATCTAGAAGGTCAAGGGCAGCAGGTACACAGAAACACAACCGCCTGCATTCTCATCTCCAAGCCATACAACATCCTGATTTGGAAATATATCGCCGTTCTTTAATTGTCACTTAGTCAAAATCCTGGAACTTCCTCCTTAACATCATTGTGGGTTGGACTACACTAAATGGACTGCAGTGATTCAAAATGCCAGCTCACCACCAGCTTCTCATATTGGATTGAATAAAGATGAACACATGCACAATAAACTTGATGTCATATTTATGATCTCAGAACAAGTACATCTGTGACTGCTGATTATGGACAATTCTTTGTTCTTCCAATGCATTTAGCATTGACAAGGGAAAAATACTCACAGCAAAAAGCCAGCAGTTACTAAAGCAGCACTGCATGTAGGATGTTAGAGATTTTTTTTGTTGTAATATGTTGGTGTATTGTGCTTAAATACTGAAGCTTTCATGCCGACAAGTTTTCATTAATTCTCACTAATAAACACCTACTGCCATAAAAAGAACCATCATGCAAGGTTGTTTACAATCCTATTTGGGCAGTTGCATTTGTGTGAAACAGTGATGTATGAAACAAAAATGAACAAATACTGTAGGTCTATTAAAAATAAATAATTGCTGAAGAGAAATAGATAACAAGGTTAGTTTTAATTATTGTCTTCAGTTTAACACACTAGAAAGTTATTAAATCAGTATGGTGACAATGTACACTGGCACCTGAGTTTCTTTCTGCCATATAACAATATTATTAGATTACTGAGAACATGAAAGAAGATTGTTACATTTATCATCCTGTCCTTTTAAATTCAGAAATGGTTCTGTGAAAGCACAGATTTTCAGTTTGCATCATTTTCTAAGCATGTGGGCAGAATACATGAATACAAGACTGATTAATCTATTGTCAGTACTTCTAAAAAAATGAGAATTATTGCAAAATGCATACATTTTAACGGTTTACACCAAACAGGCAAAAGTCCTAATACACTAAGAGGTCAATTGCCTCTAAGTTCCATTCCCCTATCTATCCTAAGCTTGCTAATTAATATTAGACTCCAGTTGAACAATACCTTAATTTTAAAATTATTTTTGTTCTTAAATTCACTCCTTGCTAATTCTGTAACCATAACCAGGACGAAAACTCTTAATTTAAGATACAGGTGGTTTTCTAATACTGGCTTCTTGAGCAACCCTTAATTCAATCTCATCATTTTTTGTAGCTACTGATGTGATGTTGTTCACAATGTGTTATTCCACGTAACATATGACCCAAAGAATCTGATTCTTATTGAGGTGGATATCTGGAAATTTACTAACAATTGGCAATATACAGTAAAATGATATCTCATACATAATTATACTGCTGTGTTATAGATATTTTCTCATCAACCTGTTGAGAGATGTTATTACACACCTCTGGAGTAGGTGAATTCAAACCAACCCACACTTCCTGGCTCAGAGGTAGGGATATTATCACTACACCACGAGAGCTCTGCCCCTTTTTGGGTGTCATACCTGTTTCAGGTGTAGGCCTTAGATATCTTCAATCAATTCATTCAGGCACGCTAAAAATAGGCTTGGAACAGTAGAACTTGAACCTGGGCCTTCTGGCTAGAGGTAGGGACACTTCCACTGCATCACAACAGCCTCAAGTTTGGTTATATGCTTAGTTAGATAACTTCGACATCATTGACTGATTATTCAGCAGACTGACTAGCCATTGGTTGTCTAACAAATCTGACTAACAGGCTGGCTATCTATCCAAGTTACTGGCTGCTTATTTAACTGTACAGTAAGATGGAGACCTTTTAGTCTAGAACATCACATATCATGATGTCATCTGGCTGCCTGAAGGTAATATGTCTTTCTGACATCTGAGCAATAATACAATAGTCATGTTTTGAGATATCAAGGCACTAGACTCTGAAATTCCCTTCCACACTTCTCTACATCTAGGTTTCTCATTCCTCCATAAAATTTATATCTTTAACTAATCTTTTGCACATTTGTTTCAGTCCATTTGACCGGATTTAAAATATTTTCATGATGCTGCTATAAAGTCTTTTAGAATGTTTTATTGTGTGAAACGTGCTATAAAAAATAAGTCATTGTTGTTTTTATCCAAATTAAATATTGATATAAGGGGACAGATGTTGCATTATCGTCTGGTTTATCAGATTATCAGTCTGTAGAAATGTAAACAATGCCATTATACTATACAAGCATGACGCTACAAGTAGGCCTTCCCCAAATTAGCATTTTCACTCAAGGGCTAATTAAATCCTCATCCATAACTATCTTAAAATTTATGGAATTATGATCACTGTTCCCCAAATGTTCCCCCACTGAAACCACAATCACTTGGCCAGGCTCATTCCCTAATATGAGGTCAAATATGGCTCCTTCCTCACCATTAATTCAACATCAATTCAGTTTCTCTCTCCACAGATACTTCCAGACCTCCAGATTTTCTCCAGCACTTCCTGTTTTTATTTGAGATCTCTAGGATCCACAGTATTTTAAATTGGTAGGCACATCGCCTACTCTCTATTCCTTGAGAGTGTTAGATCTTTCTTGTGAATTTTACAGTTATCAAGTTGAGGAGGGTGAGAGAACAGAGGAATTTTTATTTTGTTGCCAAGTCTAGGTTTTACATGTTGTGTGTTGACATTTGCTTCTGTCCGTCTAATTTTCTTTAGTGGCCTGCACCCACCCAATAAAATGTACATGGTACAAGAAAATATGCTTCTGTAAATGCCCTGCTGTGAATTTTCTTTCACGTTAGTTGCTGTTGAGCAGACTAGGGCTGCAGTAATAAACGTTCTTCTTTTACATGTTTTTTTAATCAACTTGTCAAAATATGTTATGACCCAGCTCTGAGGCAGATGGGACTTCAATGAAGACCTCCTAGTGCAGTGGCTGTGCCCTGTAGAACCCATTGATGCTATATTACTCAGGCTCCTAAAAGTGCTTTTTGTGACAATCTTTGCTAATATTCTGAAGAAAACATCAGCAGTAACTGATAAACATCTGCTTGATTCCTCATAATGTACACAAACAACAGTCGATGAAATTGATTCCATGGAACTTAAAAACTTGAGAGTGGGATAAGTTTGTATAAGGCTTGTTAGGCTAAGCAAAGGAAACTGTTTAAAGGTTTTGAGAAGACTTGTAGCTCAGGTTGTGGATGAGGTTGTAGACTTGCTCGCTGAGCCAGTGTGTTTGGTTGCAGATGTTTCATCACCCTGCTAGGTAACATCGTCAGTACGCCTCTGGTGAAATGTTGGTGTTCTGTCCCACTTGTTATTTATATGCCTCTGTTTGCTGGGGCGGTTGGCTTTACTTCCGATTCTGCTTTTTAGTGATTCGTATTTCAGGTCCAGCTTAGTGTGTTTGTTGATGGAGTTCTGGTTGGGATGCCAGACCTCCAGGAACTCCTTGGCATGTCTCTGTTTGGCTTGTGCTATTATGGATGTGTTGGCCCAGTCAAATTTGTGTCCTTTTTTGTCCGTGTGTGTTGAGACCAGTGAGAATTGGTCATGTCTCTTGGTGGCTAGTTGGTGTTTGTGTATCCTTATTGCCAGTTTTCTTCGATTTTGGCCTATGTAATGTTTCTCACAGTCCTTGCATGGAATTTTGTATATTACGTTAATTTATTGGTTGTGGGTATGGCATGTTATGTAGCTAACACCTTTGTAATTATCAAACACACAAGACTGAAAGAAACCGACTGACACATAAACAACATCCTCACCGGAATAAAACTCACAAAAGAAGAGAACGATAACCGATTACCCTTCCTAGGCATAATGGTAATATGTTAGAACAACGGGGAACTCCAGACTAGCGTATACAGAAAGACAACACATACGGACCACATACTTAATTACACCAGCAACCACCCCAACGCCCAGAAATGGAGCTGGATCAGGGCATTATTCAAATGAGCCACAACACACTGCAGCAACACAGAATTGCACAAAGCAGAATAGGAGTTTTAAAAAGGAATGGTTACCCGAAAAGCACAGTCTGCCATTACCTCAGCGACAGGCCACAACAAGAAGACACAACGCAGCCAGACACACTAGTCACCCTACTGCAAATCAGACGCATATCAGAGATGACCACAGGATCACTCAGGCCCCTAGGTATCAGGGTAGCCCACAAACCAGCAATCACACTAGGACAGCTAATAACGAACGTAAAGGATCCCATACGCACGACCAATAAAACTAATTTAATATACAAATACCATGCAAGGACTGTGAAAAACATTACCTAGGCCAAACTAGAAGAAACCTGACAATAAGGAAACATGAACACCATCTAGTCACCAAGAGACGTGACCAATTCTCACTGGTCTCAATTACACATGGACAAAGAAGGACATGAATTCAACTGGGACAGCACATTGATAATAGCACAAGCAACAGAGACATGCCAGGGAATTCCTGGAGGTCTGGCATTCCAACTGGAACTTCATCAACAAACACGTTGAACTGGACCCAACATATAAACCACTGAAAAACAGAACCAAGGTGATTCCCACCAGCCCAGCAAACCGAGGCAAATAAATAACAAGCAGGACAAAACACCAATGCTTCACTGGAAGCGCACTGATGATGATATTCAATAGCAGGGTGACAAAACATCTGCAACCAAACACACTGGCTCAGCGAGCAAGCCTACAATCTCATTCACAACCTGAGCTACAAATCTTCTCAAAAACTATAAACACCTATGGGCGCCACACCCTCAAACTGGGATGCAGATGGGAAACAAATGCCATCCGGCTAAGCGTGACCCGTGAACAACTATACTTCCTGCACGAATGCCTCGGAAAACAGTTACCGCCACCAAGCTTAAAATATAAAGCACTGATCAACAATAAACATGCACGAAGTACAGCTGTACAGAACGGCCGCAGAATGATAAGGGTTATAATCAATGGTACCTACAACTACTTCCACAACTACAAGTGGGAAATTCTGGGCCAAAAAACTTTACACTCCAACGCAACAGACCAAGAATGGACAACCACTGTGGAACAAGCTATCATCATTCAACAACAAAAGACCAGAACAAAAGAAATGAATATCCCTACAAGACAAACTATCCAAAATCACCCACAACAATGACATAGACAACACAGAAACATGGATCAAGAACATCTCAGACTGACCACTTATGGACACTGAGAAGACCATCCTAGTATGCGGACTGAATTATAACTACAGAGACACCAAAATAATACTGACTCCCTGGCTGCACTAAAATCAACATTAAAGAACAATGGACTCATGGACGAAACGCAACAGACCATCAGACAGACAATAGTCCCAACACTGAGCAGAAAAGGTAAGTGGAACACATTCAACACAGAGAGAAGAAAGCCCTGGAAAGACTCAAGACAGACAGAAACACCATAATCTTACCAGCGGACAAAGGACGCGTGATAGTAATGCTTAATAGAGCACAATACATTGAGAAAGCTAACTCACTACTAGCAGATACTGTCACCTACCAACAGATGGCGATAGACCCAATGCCACAGCTAGAGAACCGGATCAAAAGGAAGGAACTGAACAACTCGGGAGATATTACCAAGACAGACTACCAAAATATGTAGCCAAAGGGATCCAACACACCCCACTTCTAAAGACTCCCCAAGATACATGAACCAGGGATACCCCTCAGATCCAATGTTTCACTACCAGGCACACCAACATACAGACTAGCCAAAGAACAACAAAGGAAACTGAAAGACTTAGTTGACAACACTACCCACTCCATTCACTCCTCTCAAGAATTCCTCAGCATCTACCTAGCCAAAGAGACAAGTGACACACTGCTGGACAAATCAGGAAGGCAGGCACCCCACGACACTAACAGCATCAACAAGGACAGAACCCTGAAATTGCTGGATACGTGCCTCACAACCCACTTCACCTTCAACCATCATATATTCAAACAAATCAACCGAACACCAATGGGATCCCCAATATCAGGACTGAAAGCAGAAGTGGTAGTGCAAAGGTTAGAACACACAGCAGTCCCCATTATCCAACTCAAACTCCTGGACAATATGTAGCTAACACTTTTGTAATTATCAAACGCACAAGATTAAAAGAAACCGACTAACACGTAAACAACATCCTCACCGGAATAAAACTCACAATAGAAGAGAACGATAACCGACTACCCTTCCTAGGCATAATGGTAATATGTTAGAACAACGGGGAACTCCAGACTAGCGTATACAGAAAGACAACACATACGGACCACATACTTAATTACACCAGCAACCACCCTAACGCCCAGAAATGGAGCTGGATCAGGGCATTATTCAAATGAGCCACAACACACTGCAGCAACACAGAATTGCACAAAGCAGAATAGGAGTTTTAAAAAGGAATGGTTACCCGAAATGCACAGTCTGCCATTACCTCAGCGACAGGCCACAACAAGAAGACACAACGCAGCCAGACACACTAGTCACCCTACTGCAAATCAGACGCATATCAGAGATGACCACAGGATCACTCAGGCCCCTAGGTATCAGGGTAGCCCACAAACCAGCAATCACGCTAGGACAGCTAATAACGAACGTAAAGGATCCCATACGCACAACCAATAAAACTAACGTAATGTACAAATACCGTGCAAGGACTGTGAAAAATATTTACATAGGCCAAACTCGAAGAAAACTGACAATAAGGATACATGAACACCATCTAGCCACCAAGAGACACGACCAATTCTCACTGGTCTCAATTACACATGGATAAAGAAGGACATAATTTCGAATGGGACAACACATCCATAATAGCATGAGCCAAACAGAGGCATGCCAGGGAATTCCTGGAGGCCTGGCATTTCAACCGGAACTCCATCAAGACACATATTGAACTGGACCTGACATACAAACCGCTGAAAAACAGAACTAAAGTGATGCCAACCACCCCAGCAAACCGAGGCATATAAATAACAAACGGGACAGAACACCAACGCTTCACCGGAGGCGCACTGACGATGTTACCTAGCAGGGTGACGAAACATCTGCAACCAAACATACTGGCTCAGCGAGCAAGTCTACAAGCTCAAAGCAAGCTGTTCTGTGTGACCATTATAATTAAACTTAAATTGCACTTTTACAGGGAAAAGTAGTTGTTATACAAGCTAGCCTATAATTCAAATAACTGAAGACAGCTATTTATTCTATTAAAAATGGAAACTACTTAATTAAAGTAGGCAGTTGCATTTGAATTTTTGCTTAAGCTAGTTTATTTACTGCTTGATCTGCATTCAAAATTGTCATTCATCTAAATTTAATGGGAAAAAGGTACTTACAAACAAATTGATGTGATATCTATGACAGTATCTAACTATATTTTTATAATGCTCTTCATGTAAAAGAACCTCAAAGCATTTAGAATAAGAGAGTAGAGGATCTGAGCACCAGGCTAGAATAAAAAGAATGAAGTAAGAGTTTGAAACCATTTATAAGCATTGGAGTTTCAAGATGCTTTTGAGTGAGTGGATGATGAGATAATTTCAACTGAGCTTTCTCAAGTATGGCTATGTAATATTCAATATTGGTTTTGGGGAGCAGAATCCAAGCAATAGTCCAGTTTTAGAACAGTAGGGACTTCACCCTGGCACATATAGGACGTCCCTCTCACTCCTCCATCAAATTGGGCATCATGACTTTGGGCAAGAAATATAATTATCATGATGCCCACTGCAATCATGCGAACGGTGGTCAGGGCGTAAAATCAAAAGTTCAACCCATGTTCCAAAAATGAGTGATTATCTGCTAATTAAAGCTAAAGAATAGAAGTTGTACATAGCCTGTGCAGTTTCATTATATGTACTTGGACCAAATCGGAGAGGGGAATGGAGTGGGGACCTTAGCACACAGGTGAATGGGAATGGAAGGGAACTCAGTCTGTGAATGTGAAGGCAGCACCTGAGTGTTTCTAAATCATGGCATCATAGAGGCGATGAATATTTGAATTTTAGATCTCGGCACAATTTTCCAAGGTGATACATTGTGAAGGAACAACTAGAGAGGAATCACTGTACATGAGACCTGGAAACACTGAGGTATCTCAAAAGGAAAGGGTCAAAGCTGGACATCAGATTTCACTGTCCTCATACATATTGTGCACTCTAAAGGAGGCTCTTCCAGTGAAGGTGAGGCGAACAGGAGACAGAGGAAGAGGAGGGCAGTAATCTGGTGAAAGATATGCCCCATGACCAAATGTATGAGAAGCCTGGTATTGTTGAAGGAGCGCAAAGCTGCAGAAGCCATTGTCAATGAGATTATCCATGACTTACCCTGTGTGAAATGTTTACAGACAGTGCGGAGACTATCTGTGACTGTTGAAAGGCAATGTCTTCACCAGCTTATTTCTCCTGGCAGACTGCCACATGTCTGTGTAAGGTACAGCAGGTTCAAGTTGCAATGGCAGCCATTTATTGAGCTCAGTCAGACTGAGATAACCAGAGCATTTGTTGCCATCACATGGTTTCTCAAATTGAAAGAACTCATCGACTGCATGCCTATGTCAATCAAAACTCTTGTGGACCAACCAGGGGCGTTATGAATCCACAGGATGTTTAGTTCCCTGACAGTGCAACTGGTGTGACAACCAGAGAATTGTACAGGACTGAAATTGGTGCTTGGGAACAGATATATCAGATATTCTCACGAACTTCCAAGGTACAGCTAATCTCTCTAACAATGCTATTACAGGGATGATACTTGGCAACAAAAGTACCTTTATTGCCTATTCTTAGTTGCATGTGTGAATGAGGTGGTATTAGCTTTACTCAACTGCTGCAGTCCATTTAGTGTAGGTACACCCCCAATGCAGTTAGGGTGGGATTCCTAAGATTTTGACTTTGCATCAATGAAGAAATGGCAATATAATTATAAGTCAGGATGGTAAAGGGAAACTGGTGAGTGGTAGAATTACAATGCTGTCCTTTGTATATAATACACTTGCTGCTACTGAGTGTTAGTGCTGGAAGAAATAAATGCTTGTGGATGTGATGCCAATCAAGTGCTTTGCTTTGCCCTGGATGGTGTCAAGCATCTTGAGTGTCTTTGGAGCTGCACTCATCCAGAGAAGCTTGGGGTCTTCCATCACACTCCTGACTTCTGCTTTGTGGACAAGATTTGGGGAGTCAGGAGGTGTGTTACATCCTGTACGATTCCTACACTCTGACCTGCACGTGTAGTCACTGTATGTATATGGCATCCATATCCCATGAGTAAATTTAAAAAAGAGTTCAGTTCTTGTTCCGGTCAAAGGTAACTGCCAGAATATTGATAGGGAAGGATTCAGTGATGTTATTGCCATTCAATGTCAAGGGATGATGGTTAGATTCTCTTTTGTTGGGGATGGTCATTGCCCATTACTTGTGTGGTGTGAATGATATTTACCATTTGTTAGCCCAAATCTGGATATTGTCTAGGTCTTGCTACATCTGGATATGGATTGCTTCAGTATCTGAGGAGTCGTGAATGGTGCTGAACATTGTGCAATCAGCATCAAACTTTCTCAGGTCTGACCTTACGATGTAGGGTAGGTTGTTAATGAAACAGCTTAAGACATTATCCTGAGGAACTCCTGAAAAGCCATGGATCTGAGATGATTGACCTCCAACAACTATAGCCATCTTCCAAGTTGCCATGTGTGGCTCCAACTAGCAGACAGTTTGCCCCAAAACCCATTGATTCCAGTTTTGCTCGGGCTTAGTTAACTGTGGCCTTGATGTCACAAGCAGCCACTCTCACCTCACTTCTGGAGTCAGGCCTTTTGTCCATATTTAGACAAGATTCTTTTGTGTTCAGGAGCAGAGTGGCCCTGGTGGATCCCAAACTGGGCATCAGTAGCACATTATTGCAAAGTGCTACTTAATAGCACAGCTGATGACTGCTTCTGTCACTTTATTGATAAGGAAATCGGGACTGAGTGGGTGGTAATTAGCAAAGTTTGATTTGTCCTGCTTTTTGTGTACAGAACATTCCTGATAAATTTTTCACATTGTTGGCTAGATGTCAGTATTGTAGCTGCACTGGAATAAATTGGTTAGGGGTGCAGCATGTTCTGAAACTCAAACCTGAAATGCTACTGCTGGAATATTGTTACAACCCAAAGGCTTTGAAGTATTCACTACCTTCAGCCATTTCTTGATGCCACAAGGAGTGAATCAAATTCCTTGAAGACATCCATTTGTGATTCTGGGGACCTCAAGAAGAGGCCACATTGGATCATCCACTCTGCATTTCTGGCTAAAGGCTACAGCGAGTGGTTCAGCTTCATCTTTTCATGGATGTGCTGGTCTCATCCATTAGTGAGGATGGGAATGTTTATAGATTGTAGATTGCACTGGAGCACCATTTTCCTGCTTTGATAGCCCATGGTGTTTCATGCAGCCCAGTCTTGAGCTGCTAGATCTATTTGAAGTCTGTCCCATTTAGCACAGTGATAAGCGCCACACAACGGACGGTATTCTCAATGTGAAGATAGGACCTTCAGACCAATTAAGAATCAATCACATTACAGTAGGTTTGGAGTCACATTTGGCTAGAATAGGTATTGACAACAAATTTCCTGCCCTAAACAGCATTTGTGAACTAGATAGATTTTTACAATTGGTAATCGTTTCATCGTCATAATTAGGCTTTCAATTCCAAATATGACTTTTTGAAATTAAAATTCAAAGCTGGGTTGCCATTGCATTACTTGATGTCTGTGACAATACTGCAACACCATTACCTCCCCTGGCAGAAGAGAATGTAATCTGCATTCTCAGATGATGAATCAGAAGAGGCTTCGAAAGCAGATCCAGACCAGTCTGTCATTCTAACAGTGACTGGGTGGGACAGAGAGATGAGAGTCTCTAATCCTAAGGACAATTTCTTCAGGCTGTGGCAGCCATTCTACACTAAGTTCAATGCTCCACAATCTTCTGCTCTGCCACTGCACATGACTATTCCAACCAACGTCTTCAAGGCCAGCATTGCCTATCCTATCAGTGAAGAAACCTGTGAAGACCCTCACTGACATAACCATTACCAAATAGCCATGGGCTAGAAGTGCTTAATGCTACTACAAGAGCCCTCAGAGCAATGACAGAAGCATTTTTGATCACAACTGTTCAACAAAGATTCCCAAGACAATTTCTCATGCCAAATTCTGAATAAAAGGACCACCCATGCAGACTCATGTCTATTCATTGTGATTGTTCAATTTTTCTTCATTGCAAGTTGCTCTGGAAATAGGCTGCTTGCCTACTTGCCTGAGATGACCTTGGTAGGTGTCTCATAGGCCATGAATGGTTTCATTGGAGTGAGGGAGTCCTGAAAAGTGATAAGAGCTTCCTCCTCCACCATGGCACTCTGAGGTGCTGATGTGGCTAGCAGAGAGGCAGAGGAGCCTTTTTTATCATCAGGAGCACCCTGAGAGGAGCTCACAGATGCAGAAATTTCTGGCTGATACACAGGTTTGCCAGCTGGTGGTCACTCTGTTTAAGTGGCGTTCTCTGGATAAGCATTTATTATTTCTATATTGTATAACTTCCACTGGAGTTACCTCCAATTCTTTCCTGGATCTGCCATCTCCCCATTACCCCATCTCTAATCCTGGACATCACACAATACGATGCATCTTAAGAGGTTGGAGAAAGCACACAGGAGATCAAGCAGATTGAAATCTTAGCCAGAAAGGTTAAGGGGCCATTTGCAATCATATGCAAAATTATGAAAATTTTTGAGAGAGCAAATAAGGACTATGTATTCCACCGGTATGAAGGTTGGCAATTAGATGATCCTGATTTAAGTTTATTGTCAAAGGAACCAAAAAAGAGATGAGAATGGAGTTTTACGCAGGAAGTTGTTATGATTTGAAATGCATTTTTCTGAAAGTCTGTCGAAAGTGGAGTCAATCATAATATTGAAGTGGGAATTGTATGTAAAACTGGTTATGTGGTTGTGAGCTATCACCTCCAGGACTGTTACAGAAATATTGACATGTTTTCAAGACCATTGATAAAAAAAAGTCTAAATGTGGAAGGGGTAGTAGGAACTGCTGATGCTGGAGTCTGAGATAACAAGGTGTAGAGCTGGATGAACACAGCAGGCCAGGCAGCATCAGAGAAGCAGCAAAGCTGACGTTTTGGGTCTGGAAATGATTTTTGAAGACGGGTCCAGACCCGAAACGTCAGCTTTCCTGCTCCTCTGACGCTGCCTGGCCTGCTGTGTTCATCCAGCTCTACACCTTGTTATCTAAATGTGAAAGCCAAGTTTAAACCTGGCCAGACTTTGCAGTTTGCCACAAAAACTTAAATTGCTGCAAAAGCTCTGCAGGCCTGGTAACACCTGTGGAGAGAAATCAGAGTTAACATTTCTGGTTCTGAAGAAGGATCACTGGACTCAAAAAATTAACTCTGATTTCTCTCCACAGATGCTGCCAGGGCTGTTGTGCTTTTGCAGCAATTTCTGTTTCTGTTTCTGATTTCCAGCATCTCCAGTTCTTTTGGTTTTATTATCTGCAATTTGCAAACTGCAGAGCTGGAACAGACAGTATTCATGCAGCCAAGCCTTGGACAATCAACTTCCCGTCAAAACCAGACGGGCCTGGAACTACCTGTAAAGATATTGAAGATTATTTTTTGCACGTATCAAACTGAGGAAATTTGAACCGTACCTGTTGTATAAACTCATCAGACTTCACACGTTGCTTGTTATTTAGGCTAAATGCCTTCAATTACAGTTTCACTCTCATCCCAGTTGATATTCAGATTGGACCGAAATCCTGTTATTTTGCAGCTCTGTCCACATGTAAAATAAGCCAGGTGCCACATGGCCCGTACTAAAACCTTGATTGATGTACTGGCCATATAACATTGATACAGTTGAGGGCATTTGCCACTGTACACGTCAAACTCTTCTCCCTTCCTGCCACACGTAGATGCTGTTACAATCTTCAAATGACCCTTAACTGACATGACATGTCAGAATAGATTACTTCGCATGACAATTTTTACAATGGTCTTTTCCAGAGCCTTCAGAACACAGCAGGAAATCAGCAATGTCTGAATTATTCCACTAACAACAGACACCGTCCATAGCAACATTGTACTGACGTATTGATTGAGGCTGTTTTAAAATCAGTAATGTGATCACGGGGATTATGATTGAAATATTTGGGATTTACTGTACCAGTTTATGGCATTGTTAAAATCCAGCAGTCGTGTTACAGTCTCATAAAATATTGCAGCTAACTGTTATTTTACATGATTCATGGTTTGAATTTGTAAATCAAGAGTTTGACTTGTACCCTCCCAATGCAGAGCCATGGTGAGTACATATCTTGCTGTTCACTATTCTGCTTCCGTTTATTTTAATGGGTGGAAAATGACGAAGAGTGCAACCATAATTTCCTGGTATGATGGTGCTTTAGATTCAATGCTGGAGTTTGCAGGAATAAAAGTGGTATTGTCAGGACTGTGTTTGGGTTTATGACAAGAAACATAGCAGTTTTGGAAATGTTTTAAAGGCAAAGTTTTGTAAGGAGAGGATGAATGGAATTGAAAATTGCTTTGTTTAAGTTGCATAACTTTGTCCAGGCTGGAATAAAACAATTGAAATATAGTATACATCACTGCTAAGAACTGTTAGTCTAATTAAACACTCAGTACTGTTACATTTCTTGCATGTAAATCTTAAACTGAGTAAATTTAGACTTACGTTGGAAAATAATGACTATAAAACAACGTATGTTTCCTTTTTCTGTTTCATTCTTTAATAAAAATAACTAATGTGCTTGGAGCAATAAACAGATAAAAGAGTTTTTCATTAAACATCCACTTAACTGCATAAGCAAAAAGAAATAGCATTGGTCTTTGGCAAATAACGTAAAATTTATCTTCAGATTGATGTTATTGCCTGTATTTTTAAAAATTAATTCATGGGATGTGAGCACTGTTGTCAAAGCTGGCATTTATTGCCTTAACCGAATTGTCCTTGAGAAGGTGGTAGTGAAGTACCTTTTTGAAACACCCACAAGTGCTGTTTGGAAGGGAGTTCCAGGATTCTGATCCAGTAACGTTTAAGGAAATTTGCACCTTACCTGCTGTATAAACTCATCAGACTTCACATGCTGCTTGTTTTTACATGTGGATTATTTTACATGTGGACAGAGCTGCAAAATAACAGGATTTCTGTCCAATCTGAATATCAAAATATTTCCGTATCAGGATGGTATGAGATTTGGAAGGAAATTTGCAAATGCCAGTATTCCTGTACACCTGCTGCCATTGACCTTCTAGATGACAGATCTTGGACACTTACTGAGTTGCTGTGGTGGGCTTCTTGTAGACCATACTCGTTACTGCCACGATGCATCAATAATAGAGGGATTGAACGTTTAACCTAGGAGGTACTGATCAAGCAGGCTGCTTTCCACTGGAGACTGTCATGTTCGTGAGTGTTGTTGGATTTACATACATGGAATGAAGGTAGAAGAATTTCATCACATGCCTCACCTGTGCCTTAAGGTGATGAACAAGCTTTTAGCAATCAGGATTTGAGCTGCTCACTGCAAAGTTGCTAACCTCTGACCAGCTCTTATAGTCACATTATTTATATGAATGATTAATTGATTAGGTTTCTAATCAATGGTGTTATGATCAGGTGAGGAATAAGATTCTAGTCCTCACTTGTGAAACCCCCTTCTTGGTCTGTAACAACATGTCTTTTTTTAAAAATTTCATTTAGCAAACAGCTATATCAAACATCAGTTAAAGATATGGTTAGTAGATCAAAATGAAGGAGCCAATTACAAGGTTTTTCTTGTGTTGAAGAAGAAAGGAATGATTTACTATACTAATCCTGAGAAAAGTAAGAAGAACTTACCATCAAACCCACACAATAGGTAGCATGTTTCTTGGCAGAGTGCCTGCTACAGACAAAAAAGATAAAGGCTATTCATTTAAAGTCTTTGAGGTGTTAATATTTTTGAATTTAAGACCACAGTTTTTTTTAACCGTTGACTGGTATCCTCAGCAATGATGAAATCTATAGATATCTTTCAGTTCTCACTGAATGGTTGTTCTGATTGTGGATGATCAGCCATGATCATAATGAATGGTGGTGCTGGCTCGAAGGGCCAAATGGCCTACTCCTGCACCTATTTTCTATTGTCTATCTATCTGTCTATCTACCTATCTATCTATCTATCTACCTATCTATCTATCTATCTATCTATCCATCTCCTCCTTTTCTCTCTCTCTTTCTCTGTCTTACCTTCCCTCTTTTCTCTCTTTCTTTCTAGCTTTTTCTATCACTTTCTTTCTCACTCAGTTCCTTTCTACCATTCTCTCTCTTTTTCTCTGTTTCTTTCTCATTCAGTTCCTTTCTACCATTCTCTCTCTTTTTCTCTGTTTCTTTCTCACTCTCTCTCTCTGTCTATCTCCCTCTCTCTCTCGCTTTCTCTCCTCCACAACGCAAAAGGAGCTATTGAAATATAATTTAATGTTTATTCCTGAGTTAAGCTCCATGACTTCCTAAGCTGGCTAACTGGCAGGTCAGCCATTCATTTTCCAATTTGTGAAATTATCATACAATTGTAAATTAAAACAGAGGACACAATTTTCTTGATGCTGACTCAGATGCTGAGTTTCAAAATCTTTCGAAACAGCTTGGCGAGAGGATTGGTGGTTCTGGAGCATAGAACTTTAGCACCACAGCTGAGACATTGCCATAGTCCATAAGCTTTATTGTATCCAACGCACTCACCTATACATTGCTATCATTTCTATGTTTCTGGTGTGTAACCAGTTATTTGCTGATCTCTAAGTGGTTCAAACAGAACCCTGGTTCTGGACACTGAACTTATTTACGGAATGATTTGGTTCGAATTGATTTGTTTTATTGTAGTCCCATTTACTTAGGTACAATGAAAAGTTTTGTTTTGTGACCAGTACAGCCACATCATAGCAAACAAGGATACACAGATCATCAATGGAGCAGAGTTTGAGAGGGTTGGGACCGTAAAGTTCTTAGGAGGGATAATAACCGACAACATGTCCTGGACTTCCCACATATATGCGATGGTCAAGAAGGCACAACAATGCCTCTTCTTCTTCAGGCGGCTCAGGAAATTCAGCATATCAATTAGGATTTTCACCAACTTTTACAGGTGCACCACAGAAAGCATACTGTCTGATTTCGAAACGGCCTGGTGCAGCAACTGCTCTGCCCAGGACTATAAGAAACTACAGAAGGTTGTGTGCACAGCCAAGACCATCACAGAAGCCAACCTTCCATTTGTGGACTACATTTATACTCCTCGTTGCCATAGAGAGGCTGCCAACATCATCAAAGACCCCTCCCACCCCGGTAATGACCTCCTACAACCTCTTCCATCAGGTAGAAGATACAGAAGCTTGAGTACACACACTAACAGGTTCAAGAACAGCTCCTTCCCTGCCGTTATTAGACTGATGAATGGACTCTCTAACTTCAAATTATGTTGACCTTGTTAATGTTGATCTTGCTTCACACATCTCTTGTGCTGTGTAATCTATATGCCTCACTCTGGCTAAACATTCTGCGCTCTGTATGTCCTTGCTGACTATGATCTGCCTTGTACTGCTTGCAAACAAAGATTTTCACTGTATTTAGGTACACATGACCACAATAAATCAAATAGGGTGTTAGCTTTGGACATGCTGAATTTCCTAAGCCGCCTAAGGAACAAGAAACATTGTTCTGCCTTCTTGACTGCTGCATCTACATGGGTCAGATTGTTGGTTATCATCACTCCGAGGAATTCGATGCTTTCGACCTCAGCTCTGTTGATGTAGATAGGGGTTATCCACCTCCTTTCTTCCTGAAGTCAATTATCAGTTCTTTTGTTTTGCCGACGTTGAAAGAGAAATTGTTATCATTGCACCGTAACACCAAGCACTCTATGTCCTTCTGGTATTCTGACTCATCATTGTTTGATATCCGGCCTACCATGGTGGTGTTGTCCGCAAATGTGAAATGAAGAGGTAGTCAATTGATGTTTCAGGGTAAAAGAATCTCTGCGTTCATTTAAAATACAAAAGGTAACTATAACTCAAGAAAATAGGTAATGCAATAAATCAAGGAAATTGACAATTATACAGAGAACAATCATACTTTAAATACTCTGTCAACTGAATGACCACTATAAGAACACTATCCTACTGACAGACACAGAAAATAACAGTGTTTAATTTCAGACTCTTTAATCAGAATTCCTACCTTTGGGGTCCCAATGCACCATCACCGCCTGCCTTCCCCTCCCTGCTGATTAGGTCAGAACTTTGGGGTGTCAAGAGTTTAAGCTCACCACTGAGAAACACAGTTTTGAAGTGCACCTGGCTGGATGAAGACTTCGGGATTTTCCAGTTTGGGTTGAGTCTGCTGATGCAGTAAGAGTATTGGATCTATCAATTAAGTACCTGGTTTTCTTTACTTTCTGCTGGCTTTGCAGGCCTGGTTTTCACCTCAGTTTGTGTCTAAGGACTTGTGGTGTTGGTCGAGTTGGTTGTCTCTCAGCGTTGTTGGTCTTTAATTCTGCTGGTCATGGTCAGTTGCTGAGGTCCTTGCCATCAGTCCTCTTGGTTTGGAACAGGCCCATGTCTGGAAGCTCTTGTTCTAAATTATTAGGTCCAGCATTGACAACAAACCTCCTGCTGGTTGCCATCTACCACCTTCCCTCAGATAATTATCAGTATTCTTCATATGTAACAGCATTTGGCAGAGGAACAGTGTAAAGGATAAATCCGCCAGCTGGGCATTCGACAGGTTGTGAGAAAGTGAATGGAAAGGAAAACCAATTTGACCTTGTTATTGTTCCTGCTGAAGGAGTGATCCTGCACATGTCTTGCGGTGATGAAAACCTGTTTTAACCCTCAGGCCTCATTGGTTTCCTCCTCTCAGAGATCCTTGGTTTGGCTTCCCTGACCTCAGCCTGTGTGGTTCTTGGTTCTGTAGCTGCTTGTCAGGGGAAGCTGGTGGGGCTGCTGTTCATGCGGAAATTTGTTGAAAAGGCCTCTCAGATGACATCGGGACTGGCAGTTATCCTGACTGTGAGCCTTGTTACTTCTGCTCATATCTTTAGTTTTATTGAGCTCTTGATGTTCTCTTCTGAATTTAATTGGCTATCTGAAGATTAGAGTATGTGTGAATGGGTTTTGTTCGAGTCTGTCTGCGCTGTGTAGTCCGAGATGGAAAAGCCGTCTCGGACTAGGGTCTGTTGGTTTCGGTTGATTGTGCCTTTAGACAGGAGGAGTAAATTGGGATTCCAGGCTGAACAATAGTCCCAGACAGCAATCTCCACTCCCAGGCCTTGCTTGTTGTGACTGTCCTGCAGACTCATTACGGCTTCTATTTTTGTTTTTCAAAGTTTTGAAAGTCCAGGACTCTGTCCAGAATCCAGGGTTTTGTCCATATGTTGGAAATTTTTGCTCAACCTTACACACTGGAGTGAATCAAATTGGTTAAAGACTAGTATTTGCAATGTTGTGGAGCTTATTACCACAAAACTTCAGTCTCGTTCTTTCTACCAATACAATATATGTTCCACTGTCATTGGGGAGGAAAATGTGACTAGAGTCCTGGTCTAATCAATTGTTTGCTTGTCCATCATCATTCACACTTAAATCTAAGCAGAATGCAGGGATTTAGTCTATTGGTTGCAGAAAATCTTCACTCTATCAACAACTTGAGGTTTTTGATGTTTAAAGTTCATTGGAAACTTCATAAGGTTGGTACCTTATTTTAGAAATGATTGGTATTCTTGTGTTATGCTTTCCTACACTCCTTGTTGAATAAAAGTTGGTCCCTTAACTTGATCAAAACAGTAATTTGAACAATATGCCAACACAAGGTTACGTATCAAGCTGGAATACAATTTTGCTGCTGCTGATGGCCAAGACCTGATTGATGTCTTGTTTTGAGCTGTTATGTCTGATTTGAATCCATCTCATTTTATATGGGTACATTGCCAAACAAAACAGTGGAGGGAGACCGAAGGGTTAAAACAGGTTTAAACTATTCCTCTGCCAAATGCTGTTACGTATGAGGAATCTGATAATTATCTGAGGGAAGGTGGTAGATGATAACCAGCAGGAGGTTTGTTGTCAATGCTGGACCTAATAATTTAGAACATCATGGAATCCATATATAATGTTAAGCACTTCCAAGGCCACTGTTCCATGATTTCCCACCACTCTACTTCCACCTTCGGTCAGGCTATCCTGCCAGCTATTCCCAGGGTTGGAATGGAAAAGTTTGGGGCATGACCTGGAGGATATGATTGGTGAGCATGGCTATATCAGCATGTTACTTGACATGTCTGTGGGACAGTACTTTTGACACAAATGCTCAGGTCTTAGCAAGGAAGACTTTACAGAGTTGACTGGGCTGTGTGTGCTTTTGCCATTCCGGATGTTGAATGGTCTATTCTGTTTTATTGTTTCTTGATTTTCTGTTAGGGCTGCGAAAAGGCTCCAATTTCCAAAGAATGTTTGGGAAAGAAGGCTGACAGCCAGCATATTATTTACTCAGGTTAGTTTCTGTTTACACAATGCAGCTCTTGACAAAATTAATGTGGGATCTTCGGGAACAGGAATGGATTTTTGTGACTATCGTTTTCTTTCCTGTAATAATTCATGACAATATTATCTATAATAAAGCAGCAGTGCTCGTAACTAAATCTATTTTCTTATTATGCCATTTACTTAAATAACATACATGCAGGAGGACCATTGGGTATAATTGAGAAGAAGCTGCTTGACTTAATGAGAAAGCTGCTGGGTCAAATCCTTCAATCAAACTGTCTATCTTCAATTACGGCTTCTGTACTCCCACATCCGTTATTACTAGTCAGTTACATTTTTATTAAAAAATGTTGACAGTTTCATTGTTAAGAGCAATAAATAGGTTTCGGTTGAAGGTCAATGCAGTTGGAGCTACTCAGAAGCAGTTAAAAAGTGTCAGAGAACTGTTATTTAGCTGACACACAGGCAGGATTTAGGGGTCAGCGGTGAACGAACAGCATCATTACATTTTCAGATGCCCACAAAAATTTTAATTGGCTTTTGTGTGCCCGTGCAGGGTAACTAGAGACCCTTTTCAGTGCAGCACCCTTTACTGCACATCTGGAGCAGGCACAGATGCAAATGCATGCATGGTTGCAATGCTGACATGATCCAGATATCTTCTGTATTTAACATATGCAAGTTGCAAGGCATACTTGAAGCCTTTTGGAACAGGAGATTCATTAAATATCATTAGCAAAGTGGCAACTGATTGAAGATTTAACCGCGCAATCTTATCCAGTTTAAGCAAGTGCGCTGGTTTCCTACGCTGTCTGAAACTTGTCTGGGTCAACAAGGTGCAAGTGTGGCAAGGCTTAGCAGCACTGTGAAATGGGCAGAAGAGAAAGCCCATCCATATTGTAACAGGACAGCTCATTCCTTATTTGTAAATGATTTTGCTCAGGGGACTTGTTCTGTATGTGTTCTTTCATTGTATTAGAGTGATTTCCAACACTTTATACGTCGTTTCTGCCATCTTAAATGCTATTGGCTTTGACTTGCACTTCCTAGCTGACATCCTTCACAACAGCAAGGGAGGAGATTATGTAGCTCCACCTCGGAGCATTTTGAATGGGAATACCAACACCATGAACAGCAGGAGCAATTTCGACAGCACAGTCTTCTCTTCAGCCACCCATGGGACAGACAGGTGGATCCAAAATCCCAGCTGAAAGGAGACAAAACTTGAAATATTCAACCACACTGGCAGTGTCTGTGGGGAGTGAGGAGGACTTAAAGTCTGTGACTGTTCTGAAAATAATGACTTGATGTTCGGTGATGGAATCAGGCTGCAGGGGAGGTACAAGTGACTATTGAAGAATTGGCACTCACCATCTGCCAGGTAAAGTTCCGTTTGCCAGATATCAACAGTATTACCCTTGCCAGCTCATTTGACTACATTGGCAGGGTTAAACCTGAGCAAGTTCAGAGGAAGACATTTGAAGTGAGTGAAGGGGAATCGAGATGGTTAATGTCACGCCGACAGCTCTCAAAGAAAAGATCAGGAGTGGGTAAGAGTCCAGAGATAGTGGTCCAAGTAGAGGGTCAATGTTTAAGATGGATGAATATTGAAGGAAGGACTCCAGATCAAATAAATGAGGATGGAAATATCTTGACCAGTAACATTAACTTTGTTTCTTTCCAAAGATGCTGCTCAAGTTGCTGAAAATGATCAAATTTTTCTACATTTATGTCGGATATATTTGCAGTAGATTGTTTTTGTTTCTGACAGAACTTGTCCTGAAGTCTGTTCCCCCTGCTTCACACGTGATCTCCGCCTTTTTGGGAAATCCTTTCTTTTCTTGCCGGCATTAATGACAATTCCATGGTGTCAGGTCTCCTTGCAGCATGGAAGCAGCTTACATCGACTCTGAACCTCTAATAAGAGCAAGAGGAGCGGAAACAACACCAACAACGGGAGCCATTGTCTGCTCCACATGCTTTTCTATGAGATGGAGGGGATGGTCATAGTCCATTAACTCAAAGGAGGAGATACTCCCAAAATAGGATCTATAAACCAAGGACCAGCCTCCTCGCCGATAGTGCCTCAATCCTGACATCTACACCCGCCTGGGAAAAAACCTTTCTCCCAGTGAACCAGGTGATCATGCATTGCCAGTGACCTTGTACAGGCCACACAGCCCTGAATTTCTACAGTTCCAGCAACTTTCTGGGATCTGATGGAAACATCCACTGGATTTCACAATCTGCAGTGATTAAGATCATCTCCCATTTGACAGCAACACTAGTTAAGTCCGTATGGTTACTGGTGAGGCCAGAATGAGACTGCTGTCAGATTTGCTGCAAAGGCTGACTCTCACAGGTACAGAACAACGTTCCCACTGATTGTCCATGACTATTTCTCAATCAGATGGAATCCACTCCATCAACTTCATTTGAAATATAGCCAGTGCAGGATATTCATACACCTGAGCATGATATTCTCGAACATGTCTTGATTCTTTCATCTGCGTGCCTGTGCCTGTGCAAAGTCTCCATGTAGAAGAATTCTAATGACAGGAGACAGAGTGCAGCTTGGTAGTGCAGAAGTACACTGTAAATGGATTGGAGATGTGACAAAGTGAGGCAGAGAGGCTGATGCAGGTCAGATTCCAGTGTCTGTGGATGTGAAATGCATGGAGCCACTGCCCATGGAGTGTACTCTGATACTTTGGTGCCAGGTATCTAAGGTGGTGGCCTGAAGGAGCAAGCAGTAAGCTGGAACTTGCCCTGGTACCTGCTGTGACTTTAATGTCAGAATTCTTGGAGCCTGGTTTCTATCTGTTGGGTGGTAATGTGGGAATCTGGATATGAATGAGGTGAGATTAAGTAATAATAAGGATGATAATGAGTGATATCCCCGTTCGCATATCTTTTGTCGGTCACTAGCAAAAAAAGTCATTTCACTGTCTCGGACTTGGTTAGAAAATGAAACCCATCAATATTGATGTCAAGAAAGGACTCACACAACATCTCACTGAATTGTGCCAAATATATCACCATGGCACACATTTCTCAGGGTTTGGGAAGATTTTGCCTAATAAGTTTTGTTGTCATTTAAAATGGATGAATTAAAAGAGAGAGAGATAGATGAAAGAAAAAGAAAGTGGAAGTCAAAAATTGTAATTCTTATTTTATTTTCATTTCCAACACTAGTTTGAATCTGAAGAACTTAGTGTCCACTCAAAGTTAATTTTGACCACCAGAGAGGTTGTTGATCCAAAATTAAGGAATAACACACTGGTAAAAGAAAATAACTTACATTTGAGCCCACAGCCCTAACTTTTCCTGGCATGTTTAGTGGACAGAACAATTCCATGCTTTTCTCCTATTGAAATCACAAATCTCTGTGGGGTAGAAATGTAGCAAAGGTTGTGGAGGAGCAGCAATATACCGGATAGCAATTTCCAGAATACAATATTTAATTAGGGATGCTGGTAGTTACTCTTGGATTTATACCTTAATAATAGTAATTGTTATTAACTTTATTCCGATTCCTCCCAAAACATTGGAACCGTTAGAATTAAGGTACAATGTATCTCATTTCTTGGTTTATTTGTGAGACCAACAAATGCAACTTACGCCTTCCAGATAGCAATGCCTGACATCTGTATCCACTGTCCTCCTATTGGACTAAACTTCTGGAAGGGTGTTGGGTCTTCTGACTGGCTGCAATAGGGGTACAGCGGACAAAGATGTTGGGCATTGCTATGTGATAGGGTTAGGGCTTGGGGAAAATTAGGGTATTGATAGTTAATAAATGTGTTGATTGGAAATGTGGGAAGGTCCAGAGCTGCTGAGGTTGAAAATGACTGCTATTCAGAATCATTTCTGATGAAGGGTCTAGGCCCGAAACGTCAAGTTTTCCTGCTCCTATGATGCTGCTTGACCTGCTGTGTTCATCCAGCCCCATGCTTGTTATCTCAGATTCTCCAGCATCTGCAGTACCTTTTATCTCCGCTATTCAGAATCAAACATGATTGTTGGGGGTAGCGTGGGAAGCAACTAGAATAACAGGTGGAACCTGCAACTCACTCTTAGGAGTCTGACCTGGAAAGCCTTCCTTGTCCAACCAAATCTCAACTGTGGGATAAACATGGAAAGGGCTGCCAGCACACCCACAATGGACAGAGTAAGTTTGTTTTGTTTGTCTATATGGGTGAGGCCCATCTATAAGTGAGGTCAATCCCGTTAGGGGGCAACTGTATTAATCAGGCACTCATAGGTTCACCATTACACTTATCTGCCATCAAAATAACCTGCATGTGCAGCTCATGCATTGGCCAGCAAAGCAGCATGTAAATTCAAAATCTTGGTTGCAGGCAATCCTGATCATATCATTGATCATGACAAATAAATCCTGGTAATCTCTGTGAAGCAGCAAGAAAGGTAAGTGACCTGTGAAGTATCAGCTGCAATTAACAATTCCCAAACATATTCCCAAACAGGCAGCACAAAGATGTGGAATTGCTTGCATTCCCATTGAGTTGAAAGTATGTCAGCACAGAGGCTTTGGTATGAAATACTGTGTTTCTTAGGTGATTTGGGGGTTGGAGGATGATGAGTCTTATTAATCCTACCTCATTTGTCATCTGTTAGTGTGTTGTGCAATACAGCTTGTGCTGCACATATTTGCATAAGGTTCAATCTGTTAAAGTCTTTCTGTTCCTCATGGAATGTGGACATCGCTACCTGGCCAGTATTTATTGCACATCCCGAGTTGCTCTTCAGAAAGCTGCCTTCTTGAACCACTGCAGTCCATGTAATGTAGGTGGACCCACAATTCCCTTAGTGGGGGAATTCCAGGATTTTGACCCAGTGACATTGAAGGAACCGTGATATATTTCCATGTCAGGATGGAGAGTGGCTTGGAGGGGAATTTGCAGGTGGTGGTGTTCCCCTGTATCTACTGCCCTTGTTATTCTAGATGAAAGTGGTCATGAGTTTTGAAAGTGCTATCTTTGGTAGCTTTGGTATCTTTGGATCTTTGGTAGATTTCTGAAGTGCATCTCGGAGAGAGTACACAGTGCTGCAAATGATAAATGGAGCAGTTGAAGATAATTGGGCTTAGGACATTACCCTGAGGAACTCCTGCAGAGATGCCCTGGAGCTGAGATGGCTGGCCTGACCTTTAGTGGCCACAACCATCTTCTATGTCAAGGCATCCCATGGACCTCTTTGGCAGAGACCTCCACATCCAATACATTGAGGCCTATGGTAAATTCTCGTTTATGTCTGCTGTGCCTGCTGACAAATTGCATCACTGAGAAGCCGTTTCATTTTGGACATTCCCGTAAGAGGCCGTGATGGCTTCATTCTATTATTACTATTACTATTATTATTAATAGTGGTATTATTACAAGACTATTAATCCAGACACTTAGTGGCAGATGGTGAAATCTGAATTCAATATAAAAATCTGGAATTAAGAATCTACTGATGACTGAGCAACCATTGTCGATTGTTGGGAAAACCCCATCTTGCTATCCAAAGTCCTTCAGTGAAGGAAATCTGCCATCATCACCTGGTCTGACCTATGTGTGACTCAAGAGATGCAGGAATATGGTTGATTCTCAACTGCCCTCAGAAACGGCCTAGCAAGCCATTCAGTTGTGCCGATTGCTAAGAAGAAAGAGTCTTAATGAAGAAATGAAACCCAGTGGGCCACCTGGTATCAACCTAGGCACGAGAATCAACAACGTTAAAAAACATCCTTGTCTATGCTGCAAAGTCCCCCTTACTAAGATCTGGGAAAGCTGTCTCACAGACTGGTCAAGCAACAGCCTGGAATCTACTTTACAGACAACGTCCCATACACCACTATCACCATCCTGGATATGCTCTGTCCCTCTGGCAGGACAAACCCAGTGGAGGTGGCTGCACAGTGGTATTCAGTCAGGAAGTAGTTGCCCTGGAAGTGCTCAACATTAACTCTGGACTCCAAGAAGTCTCGTGGCTTCAGGTTAAACGTGAGCAAAAAAAAATCTCCTGCTGATTACCACATATTGTCCTCCCTCGGATGATGAATTGGTATTCCTCCATATTGAACAACACCTGGCGGAACACCAAGGATGGCAAATTGTACTCTGGGTGGGGGATTTCAATGTCCACCACCAAGACTGGCTCGGCAGCAGTACTACTGATTGAGCTAACAAGCATGGGGCTGGATGAACACAGCAGGTCAAGCAGCATCATAGGAGCAGGAAAACTTGACGTTTCGTGAATCCATTTTCTGATGAAGGGTCTAGGCCCGAAACGTCAAATTTTCCTGCTCCTATGATGCTGCTTGACCTGCTGTGTTCATCCAGCCCCATGCTTGTTATCTCGGATTCTCCAGCACCTGCAGTACCTTTTATCTCTATCTACTGATTGAGCTGTTCAGTCCCAAAGGACATAGCTGTTAGACTGGGTCTACGGTAAGTGGTGAGGGAACAAACAAGATGGAGAAACATATTTGACCTCATCCTTACCTAACTGCTGGTTGCAGATGCATCTGTCAATGACAGCATCAGTAAGACTGACAGTCCTTGTGGAGATGAAGTCCCACCTTCACATTGAGAATACTCTACATCGTGTTGTGAGGCACTATCACCATATTAAATGAGATAGACTTTGAACAGATCTAACAAATCAAGTCTGAGCATCCATAAAGCACTGTGGGCTATTAACAGCAGCACAATCTATAGCCTCATGGCCCTGCACTGAACCATTACCATCAAGCCGGGGACCAACCCTGGAGAGTGCAAGAGAGAATGCCAGGAGCAGCACCAGGCATACCTAAAAATGAGTTGTCAGCCTGGTGAAGCTATCAAACAGCACTATTTATATGCCAAACAGCATAAGCAGCAAGTGATAGATGGAACTAAACAATCGCAAAACCAATGGAAAGATCTAAGTTCTGAAATCCTGCTGCATTCAGTTGTGAATGGTGGTAGACAATTAAACAGTTCACTAGAGGAGGATGGTCCACAAATATCCTCATCCTCAATGATGGAAGAGCCCAGCACATCAGTGCAAAAGATAAGGCTGAAGCATTTGCAGCAATCTTCAGGCAGAAGTGCTGAGTGGATGATCCATCTCGGCCTCTTCCAGTGGTCACCAGCATCACGGATGCCAGTCTTCAGCCAATTCAATTCAGTCCACATGATATCAAGAAATGGTTGGAGACAATGGATACTGCAAAGCCCGCAGGATAATATTCTGGCAATAGTACTGAAGACTTGTGCTCTAGCAGTCGATCGTCCTGCCAAGCTCTTCTAGTATAGTTACAACACTGGCATTTACCTGGCAATGTGCAAAATAAAAAGCGGGACAAATATAACCTGGCCAATTACCACCCCATCAGTCTGCTACCAATCATCAGTAAAGTGATAGAAGGTGTCATGAACAGCACTATCAAGCAGAACCTGCTCAGCAATAATCTGCTCAGTGACACCCAGTTTGGGTTCCGCCAGGGCCACTCAGCTCCTGACCTCATTACAGCCTTGGTTCAAACATGGACAAAAGAACTAAATTCCAGAGTTGAGGAGGGAGTGACAGCTCTTGACATTAAGACCATTTTAGACTAAATGTGGCATCAAGGAGTCTGAGCAAAACTGAAATCAATGGAAATCAGATGCAAACTTTCTGCTGGTTGGAGTCATACCTGGCACATAGGAAAATGGTTGTGGCTAGGAGTCAACCAGAACAAAGCAGCTCACTTGATTGGCACCAAATCCTGAATATTTAATTAATACACTACCAATGCACAGTAGCAGCAGTATGTACCATCTGTGAGATGCACTGCAGAAATTCACCAAAGATCTTTAGACACCACCTTCCAAACCCATGACCACTGTCATTTCGAAGGACAAGAACAGATACATGATAACACTACCCCCTGCAAATTCCCCTTCAAGCCACTCACCATCTTGTCTTGGAAATATATCTCTGTTCCTTCACTGTCACTAGGTTAAAATCCTGCAATTCCTTCCCTAATAGCATTGTGGGTCAACCTACAGCAGGTGGACTGAAGTGGTTCAAGAAGACAGCTCACCACCACCTTCCCAAGGGCAACTAGAGATGAGTAATAAATTCTGGCCAGCCAGCTATTCCCATACCTTACGTCCAACAAGCGAATAAAAAAAAGTTCATTGCAGTCACACTGAATGGATCCAGCAGTTTTATCATCATTGTTTCATTGTGTAGCAAAGCCAGAGAAACGTTGAGCAAGTCCAGGGTAAGACTGAACCTTCTTTGGCTGCCAAACTGCCTCCACATGAAGATGTCACTGCAGAAAACCCACAAAAGGCAAACAGCTCCTGTTTAATCCCAAAACCGGATGCAGATTTTCTTTTTGTTTGTGCTTTCTTCACTTATCCTGTTTAATAAAAGCTAACAATACCATTATTTGACGTTGTCACAGCACATGATGGTCCCACATTCAAGAATTATAGTGTGTAATAATATGAAGGACAATAGGGAAAAAGTAAAACTCCCTGAGACAGATTTATAAAACCGCTTGGATTTAAGGAAAACTAACTTCTCTTACGTGGATCTTGCTCCTACATCTAAAATGACAGTTGATCAGACAGGCGGAGCTTTAGAGGATAAATAAATCAGCATATGGGATATTATACTGACAAAGAAGGGTCACACATGCCACATATATGCCAGAGGTTTTCTTTCTCCTTTCCCTCCCAATATGTCTAAGTGCAGTCCCGGGTTCTGCGTCTTGGGTGGAGGGCCCTGCCCGATAGTTTAACTTGTGGGCATTGAAACATTGGGCAATGACCCTGGAGACAGTAATGGCTACAGGGCCCAGATATGGTGAGAGAACCCTGCCCAAATGCAGATTTCTCCCGCCCCCTTAGCTACATATTCAACAGGGATGGGAGGATGGAGGTGGAGGGACTAAGCTCCTCTGGAATGCCCTGGGAGGTGACTTCTGTATGACCTGGATATCGTTTCTCCGTCGTGGGATGTGGGGGCAGGATGGGTGCCTCAAGGTCTCTTGTCGCTCTGTCATCTTGGTTTTGAAGCTAAGGACTAATGGCCAAATAGATGGAGTGAAGGTCTGTGTACATAACTATTGATATTCTGCTCGAACTTGTTTTTCATGGCAACTACTAATCTGTCCACGGAGACAGCCAGACACATGCATTCCAGCAAGGAACTGATAACAATAGCCTCCAACCTTCAATCCTGAATATAGAGCATGTCTGACCTACCTGCTGCTCCTGTGCTTGTTTCTACAGTTGCGTGATTATTAATGGCTGACACCATGTCTTACTTTCTGTATGGGAGTGACCAGGAGCTCCGTCTCTGGCAGTCTTCTGAGTGCCTCAGGACCATGCCAGTGTTGTGCTCACCAGAAGGTGTTCCTAACTCTAACCCAGATCTAGTATCAACTGAGGTGAAAGTATAAGAGCTGTAATGGGTACAGGAGACAACTTTGGCAGGCTATCTTCTGAGGGATCTGCGGCTTCTTCCTCAGATATCCAGGAGGAGCTGATGTCCGTGAGGATGTATCACTTATGGTCAAAGGCAGTGTGGGTGCTGCTGGTACCTGCATAAAACAAGAGAGAGGAAGTGCATTTGTGCAATAGAGATAGAAGCTGGAACATGTTAAGAATACATTCACTTTGGTGGTAAGGGAGGAACAGCACGGAACAGTAGCAAGACAACTTACCTGATTGCTGGGACATGATGGTGCTAGAATAATCAAATGAGCAGTTTGGATCTCCTTCCATGAGCTCAAGGACTTTGTCTTTGTACAGGGTGAGTAATGAATGTCAGCTGCCAGAAATGGTCTGGGCACTTTCACTCCTGTTGTGGACTGTTTTCTCCTACAGTGAGACAAAGAGGTGTGTGTTGGAAACGGAGCAAGATGAAAGCAGCTAAAATAACCATTGGCCTTGCTACAGGGGCAGGAAAGTGGATGGAGTGTCTCAAGTGAGTGAATAGAAAGCACAATGGGCAGGAAGGCTTCGTAATTTGGGAGCATGAGGTGAGTGAGAGCAGTTGAGAAAAGATGGTGCATTGCATTATTGAAGACAGTAAACCATGGGCATGGTGGGAGGAGGATGAATGGCAGAGTTAGAGTCAGTATGTTGGAGTAGAGAGAGACGATGGTAGCATTCACCACTGTAGAGCTGAGAAGGTCATTAACTTCCTTGCGACATCATTACATAGTCTTCTAGATGCGGACACTGCATTGACCTGGTTGACTTTTTTAAACCATTGTTGCAAAGTTGGGTAGAGCACTTGTGGATTAGGAGACAGGAAGTTAGAATCTGGTGTTCGTAAGATGCTGTGGAAAGCAGTGCATGGTCCCTTTAAAAGATGAAGTGCTTTTCCTATGCTCAGAGATTCATAAAGTATGTCTGTGAGCAGTAGGTTGTGGGTTTACAGGTGCACAGAGAACCTGAATTGAAACATTTGTATAGTTAGCAGGTCAAGCAACAGTTTTATTTTGTTATTATGACAAAAAGTTTTGAATTTGGCCAATTAACTTGAACCAGGCATTTAGATATCAAAAACAATTAAATTTAAATCTGATGGTTTTGACAACATAGGGCCAATCCTATTGCAAGAAATATTGATATGTCATTAAGGGTATAAAAGAAGGGGCAGTTGGGCAAAGAGAGGAGAGCTCACTGCCATCTGCTAAAAGCAATAGCTCTCAGCTCTGAGAGAAAGCACCATCTATTCACAATACCATAGCACTCTTAGCTAAGATTCCTGACAGAAGAATTTACAGAGAAAACATTCCTGACAGAAGATTCAATGGAAAAGGCACTGAACATTCCAAAAGACACATAATCTAGCTGTAATTCTGAGAAACTAAATTCTATTTTTTAAATTTTATTTTACATAAGTGGGACTTGTATTTATTGGAACAGCATACCATACCATCTTGTTTTATTCAGGAATAGTTAGTAGTTCGAAGGGATGTATGCAGTTTCTTAATAATTTAATCCATTTGTTCACTGCTAGAGTTAGATAAATAATTTGTCACTTGTTGATTGTAAAATGAATGGTAGGGGTTCATTTTATTTAGCCAGTAGAAGTTGCTGAGAGGCAGATTACACCTGTTTTCACACTGCTTTTAACAGATTATAAGGCGAGCTGCTTCCCTTTGTATGATTCAGCGTTAGTTCTCAGAGGGGTGTCAACCTCCACTTATAACACCATGCTGACTGTTTCTGGTACATGGTGTCCTTTGTTGGTGCTGAGGAAAGAGTACAGCCTTTCTTTCCACTATCCTACACAGCAGGATTTCCAGGTCTCTGCTGGCAAAGAGAGAGGTAATTTCCCTCTCAGCCATGTCCTTTGGCGTTGAACAGCATCATTCTAAGGGCAGTCTCTTGCTTGCACTGTTTGAAATGGGATTTAAATATGGTGCCTACTGTGGGAACTCCCTGGAACTGACAATGAGCCAAAATAGCTGAAGATTATATACTTACAGAGCTGCAGAGAAAAGAGGAGGTTACATGAGCACAAAAAGAAAGGGGCTACTCCCTCATGGAGAAAAAACCATCATGCAGAGGTGCCGAAGTTGGACTGGGATGGACAAAGTTAGAAGTCACAAGACACCAGGTTATAGTCCAACAGGTTTATTTGAAGTCTCAAGCATTCGTAGCACTGCTCCTTCATCAGGTGAAGTGAAATGGAGAGACAGATCACTGGTGGCAGTTTTTAACCTGAGCATCATATGCTTGAGGCAAGGGGAAAGGTTGAGAATTCTTTGTAGTAACCTCAGAATTACACTATCCATCTTATAGTTTCTAAATACAATATTAGAAAAGAGTAGAATAAACATTTCCATATCACCAAATTGGGTTAATCTTGTGGAGTAGCGATTCCATCCACTCAGCATTTAAATGTGTCCTGCCACATTCTCCATATAGAGACATTATTATACATTGTCAGACGTTGCAGAATGCTGCAAGATACTCAGGGGATATCATTAAATGAGCGCTGAATTGTGCACTCTTATGCAACCACAACCTAAATTGTCACCGTCTACTGAAACATCTTAATCAAAGTAAAGACTTTGATCTTCCTCTTTGGACAGTGAGGAAATCTTGAGTCAGGGGATGTATTCTGGGAGAATTACAAACTCCTTTAAAGGTATCTGCTGTCTTTCCAACAGTGTTGGTCATTATTTTCAACATTTTTCAGGCAGTGTTCCTGGAATTTTCTGAAACAAGAGGCCAACTAATGCATGATTTATTTGAAGTATATTATCGGTAAAAACCAGGTTTAGAAGGTACAAAGTATTGTGTATACTGTGATCTAAGGAGAAAGCAGTTCTGGTCATTTTGTTACTCCTTTTATCTTCTCATCTTACACAGTGGGGTGAATTTTAGCTTGTAATAATAAGGGGTTTGAGTTAGATGCTGAATCTTACAAAAACAATCTCAAATCTGACACCATCCCAACTCTAACCTCCCAGTTTGGCTTGAGCAGAGATGAGACAAACGGTAGAAATGCAACTCACACCCTGGACACCTAGTCTTTCTAATATCTTAACGAGATTGACAAGATCATAAGACAATAAGACATAGGACCAGAAGTAGTCTATTCGGTCCATTGAGTCAGCTCTGCCATTCAATGAGGTCATGGCTGATCTGATATTCCTCACCTCCAATTTCCTACCTTTTCCCTATTTTCTCAATACCCTTATTGTTAAAAACCTGCCTGTCTTAGCCTTGAATGTACATAATGATCCAGCCTCAGCAGCTCTCTGTGGTAAAAAGAAAACCCACAAATTCATCACCCTCTGGGAGAGGAAATTCCTCCTCACTTCTGTCTTAAATGTGCAAGCTCTTATTCTGAGATTATGTCAACTGGTCCTAGACTCTCACACAAAGTACTTTTGTACTTCATTCCCTTTGAAATAAAGGCCAACATCCCATTTGCCTTCCTGTTACCCGCTGAACTTAGAGAGAAGGTCTTTGTGATTCAGGAATGAGGACTCCCAAATCCCTCTGATCTGTAGCTGTCTGCAATCTCTCTCCATCAAAATAATGGTCAACTCCTCTATTTTTTCTGCCAAAATGCGTCATCTCATGTTTTGCCACATTATATTCTGTCTGCCAAGTTTTTGTCCATTTATTTAAACTGTCTGTACCCTTCTACTCTTTGAGTCATACTCACCACTTGTCTCTCCATCTATTTTTGTGTCAGCCTCGATTTTGGCAATCGTACCTTCACTTACTGCATTCAAGTCATCAATATATATTGTAAATAATTGTGGCTCCAGCACTGAACCATGTGACACTCCACTAGTGAGAGGCTGCCATCCTGAAAATGTTAAACCCCCTCCCCCAACAACCTAACAGTCTCCTATTAGTTAGCCAATCTTCTATCAATGTGATTATACCTACCTCTAACACCATGGGCTCTTATTTTATTTGGTTAGCCTAACGTGTGGCACCTTATCATATGGCTTTTGAAAATCCAAATATGTCACTTCCCCTGTCAGATACCTTTAGAATATTGTTAGTGATCTAGGAAGCAGAGTAATTTTTTTTTCCTCGCTCTCCACACATACAACTATTTTCCTGAGATCTGATCCCTGCACTGAATTAAATCCTCTCCATATAGAGACTTATCTGATTTGGAGATTGGACCTCCCTCCTTTGGGGGAAGGGAGAGGGGTTTAGACACTCGCAGGATCAAACTTGTCTTCCAAATGAAGGATCTGACTCCTAAAATCCCATCCAACATCTCCCCACCAACCCCCACCATTCCACCACTCTCATCCCAGTTACAGATGCAAGTTCTATACCCAGGACTGTGGACTGTTCTGGAGTGCTCCTTGGAAGTCTGAAAGGTAATCTGACAACATCTGGACTAGGATCATGATGAAAACCAGGTAAAAACCCAGTGAAAGCAAAATGTGCACATTGGACAAGAAAGACAACTTGTAAGTCACAAACTACTCACATGGAAGGAAAGTATTGTATTCACTCTGCAATCTGATTTAACAGACTTCGCTTTGCAATTGCATTAATGGGTCTGTTGAACGGATGTGAAGTGTCAGGCAGCTGTTTAATAGAGAAGGATTGGTTTCTCACATAACTTGTTGAGAAATTGCTCAAGTCTATAAAGGATAGGGTTACTGTATAGCTCAAAAAATTTCAGCAGATCAGACAGCCAGCATACACTTCTAAAGATAGGTCATGTCTGTGAAATTGAATTTTTGGAAGAAGTGACTGAAGTTGTGGACAGCTGAGGAATGTCTATGGATATTATTTATGTGGCTGTCTCAAAACCATTTAAAATAGCTTCTCATAAGAGTCTGTTAGCTAAAGTTGAAGTTCCAGGTAATAAAGGCAGATTATTGAACTGGTGAAGAAATTGACTGAGTGGAAAGCAAAAGAGAGACCGAGCAATAGATAGTTAATCTAGTTACTGGTGATGTCCTACAGTGATCATGTTGGAGTCTCAAATATTCAGTGTTCACTAATGTTTTAGACAATGAGATATAAAACCACAAAGCCAAATTTACCACTGATACAAAAAGGAAGTGGGATTGTGAGCATAATCAAAAGGATTTATGGAATACTGGCATTTACATTGAGCAGGGTTTATTGGGCTTATTGGAGAGTGCAGCATGGATTTACTGGAAAGAAACTTGAACTCCTTAGATCAAGCTACAAGAAGAATTTAACAAACTGGAGTCGTATCCTTTTGAGTTTAGAAGCTGTGATGGTTGATCGAAGTCTTCAAGGTAGTAAGTGGACATATTAGGTAGATTGAAACAAATCATGTCCATTAGCTGGAAAGGTAAGTACGGCAGCATAGTCAAAAAACAAATAGAAACAGACATCTCAGGAGTGAAGTTAGAAAACACTTCTTCACATAAAGGGTGGTGAATGGTTGGAATGCTCTTTAACAAATAGAAGTTGATGCTAAACATGGGGCTGGATGAACACGGCAGGTCAAGCAGCATCATAGGAGCAGGAAAACTTGATGTTTTGGGCCTAGACCCTTCATCAGAAATGGGGGAGGGGAAGAGGGTTCTGAAATAAATAGGGAGAGATGGGGAGGCGGATAGAAGATGGATAGAGGAGAGGATAGGTGGAGAGGAGGCAGAGAAGTCGAAGAGGCGGGGATGGAGCCAGTAAAGGTGAGTGTAGGTGGGGAGGTAGGGAGGAGATAGGTCAGTCCAGGGAGGACGGACAGGTCAAGGGGGCGGGATGATGTTAGTAGATAGGAGATGGGGGTGTGGCTTGAGGTGGGAGGAAAAACGGGTTAGGGAGGTGGAGATGAGCTGGGCTGGTTTTGGGATGCGGTTGGGGGAGGGGAGATTTTGAAGCTTGTGAAATCCACATTGATGCCATTGGGCTGCAGGGTTCCCAGGCTGAATATGATTTGCTGTTCCTGCAGCCTTCAGGTGGCATCACTGTGGCATTGCAGGAGGCCCAGGATGGACGTGTCATCTGAGGAATGGGAGGGGGAGTTGAAATGATTCGCGACTGGGAGGTGCAGTTGTTTGTTGCGAACTGAGCGCAGGTGTTCTGCAAAGTGGTCCCCAAGCCTCCGCTTGGTTTCCCCGATGTAGAGGAAGCCACAACGGGTACAGCGGATGCAGTATACCACATTGGCAGATGTGCAGGTGAACATCTGCCTGATGTGGAAAGTCTTCTTGGGGCCTGGGATTGGGGTGAGGGAGGAGGTGTGGGGGCAGGTGTAGCACTTCCTGTGGTTGCAGGGAAAAGTGCCGGGTGTGGTGGTGCTGGAGGGGAGTGTGGAGCGGACAAGGGAGTCGCGGAGGGAGTGGTCCCTCCGGAAGGCAGATAAGGGTGGGGAGGGAAAAATGTCTTTGGTGGTGGGGTCTGATTGCAGATGGCGGAAGTGTCGGAGGATGATGCGTTGGATCCGGAGGTTGGTGGGGTAGTATGTGAGGATGAGGGGGATTCTTTTTTGGTTATTATTGCGGGGACAGGGCGTGAGGGATGTGTTCCGGGAAATGCGGGAGACACGGTCGAGGGCGTTCTCGACCACTGTGGGGGGGAAGTTGCGGTCCTTGAAGAATGAGGACATTTGAGATGTGCGGGAGTGGAATGTCTCATCCTGGGAGCAGATGCGGCGGAGGCGAAGGAATTGGGAATAGGGGATGGCATTTGTTTGCTAGATTTTCATCAGCCTGAGGTAGTAAGGTCTGAATATGGTGTAAGATCATAGATCAGCCATGAGTTTACTGAAAGTATCAGGACCTCACAACCAGTAAGAGACTGTAGCCAATTTTTGGCCATATTCAGCTTAAGTGTCAATTTCAGGGAGTCTCATGAATGGTTTCTCTCCTTGTACTCTATTGAGTTGGCTTTCACAATTCCCACTTCTCACTTCATTATGCATGCACCGCGTTTCTGTGACATCGCTCACATTATTGTGCACTCACAGCAGCAAAAGCACTGACCTCTGCAGGGACCTTCCAGGATTTCCGCTTTTGGTGCTATATTTAAAACCCAACTGTGCACCAGGTCACTTACTGTGACAAACAGCCCTTCACAGTGCACATATTGGGAGGGTAAATTGAAAAAAACAATCTTCTGAGGACATATTGGTAGCATGGGGGATACTTCATTGGAAATAGAATCTCACGACTGTAAATGTATTTCTCCTTTACATTAGACCTGCCTGATTAACCAACACCATACTGCAGCTACATGAATCAAGCCACACAGGCTATTTGCCCTTAGTGCTATCCCATGTTAGAACCCTGTCCTTTTATCAAGTCCAGCGCAGCATGATATGTTGTCATTGTTCAATATGCGAGCATCATATGCTGGAATGCTTTCAGACTGCGGAAAATGTTAGCCTTTTCTGTCGTTCAATAAAATCTAACCAAAAACAAACAAAAAGCGGCATTTGGTTCTGGGGACCTTTGAGCAACTTGACCTTTGAGCAACAATGAATTTACAGTCAATGTGTGATCACTACACCCAGCTTGTATTTGTTGGAAACAGCTGTCTGGATTGTGGTGCCCAAGGCTGCACTGCTCTGTCACGTTGAAGGTGATGACTCTCCTGCTCAAAATCCTCATTGTCCTCCTCAGAGAATTGCTCCAACTCTCCCAGCTCCTCAGCATCCATCACATCCTTTTCCTGCTGCTCCAGTTGTGCAGGGGCCAGTATGCTAGGATGATGTGGCACACACCATGCGGAGTGTAACGTATGGCTACTGCCACAGACTGATCCGAACATCAAAACTTCATCTTTAGGCTGTCCTGGTGGAAGAATGGGCTGCATTGTGTCTACACTCAGCTACAGAAGGGACTGCTTAATAGAATCATCAGCCATGGTTACAAAAGGTAGCCTATGTCTCCCAGTAACCATTACTTGCTAGGGTGAAAACTCAAAAGAGCATGGCAGAGGAATATGCTGTTGAATGCCATGAGGCCAGTGTTAACATCAATCAAAACTGCTTCCAGGATCAATATAATTGGCTTAGACTTTGATTATTATCAGAATGTTAAATCATTAAACAGACAAGCAGCCCCTGCTTAGCATAAAGAACATATGGACGTTCTTCTGTTGCTGAATCAATTTCTCATTATCCATTGGATCTGTTTAATACCTTCAGCTGATCCTTCTTTCAAGTATTTAAACATTAGATGCCCTATCGACAATTAGAGGAAATTAACAATTAGTGAGACAGTGAACTAACAACGCATGGTACTAAGATGAGGTACGTCTTAAACCATCAACAGTGAAGTCCCTCATTGTAGGCAACAAATCGAGAGTAATTTTGATGGATTTCCATTTAGCTCTTCCAAAATTGATAACCCTTTAATGTTTCAGAGTGCTTCTGGACTGCTGGATTGCCCTTGAGCATCCTCCAGTACAGCATTGAACCTGTGAGAGGCAGCACTTTTGTGAAGCTTTTCTCAGCAGACCAATTCACTGTGAGATCCCTGAACTGCCCATTGTACACAGCCCAGCCTTGACTAGCAGTGCGCTCCCTTGAAAAGCTGGAACGTAGAATGAAAGTTCGCTCCAGAGATGTGTAGACTCTTTACAATTCCATACTCACCCACCTTGTGAATGAGAGTGTGAATTTGTGGCAGGCTAGATCCTAGCACATCCCTGCCCATTGCATTAGAGTCCATATAATGTTCTCCACATTAAACTGCAATGACTTGGCTGTAGCCATTGTGTCACAGGTCAAGGAGTCCTGACCTCTGAAGCTAACTATCGTCAAGGAGTCAGTTGCTTGTGAGAGATGAGCAACGTGCGGCCATTACAACTTCTTTCATCCTTGGGATGTTTCAAGAGTCTGCTCATATTTCATATTGGTGAGACTTAAATTAGTCTGACAGTGGAAATTACACTTGGCCAGACAGTTTAACAATGAAAGGAAATGAATTGAATGATTTATTATCACTTGCATTTTACAGCTAATAATACTGTAAAATATAGTGAAAAGCTTCAACTGTCGCCATAATCCAGCACCATTTTGAATAATTTAAGAATACAAAGATATAACTGAGAGTCTCACTTCATTCTGCTGCCCTCCGCACTGAACCCTGGCTCAGCACACAAACAACACCTAACCATCCTCCACCACCTCGCTGCCACCTGTGCCAGGCCCACCAATGTAGGGGTCACCACTCTTTGACCATTGGGCCCACCTTGCCAATGCTGCTGCTGATGCCAGTCCCATACTGAATCCACACTTGCCCCACAACCAGGAGATTCTGCTTCCCCTGCTGCCACTTCACAGATAACCAGCAATCCCCGGCTCCGAGCCTACTGCAACCATGACCCGCTGCCTCAGCCTCCTTGATTACCCGGATTCCCCGCTGCGGGCCTGCTGCGACCGAAACCAGGAGGCCCTGGCTCTGCTGCCACCATGATGACATCAGGAGACTCCCCCCACCGCGCGTACCACGCTGCTGTTGTCAACGTCAAGGGTTGTCCTCTGGCTGCCCTCCTCCAAGATGTCACCTCGCCAGCACTGCCATCTTGAAAAGTCTGCTGGCACCGCCACCTCCGATGAGCTTTGCCATGGTGGCCGCTGCCACCAGCCCCGAACACCGGGAGGAAATCTTTGCTGGATTACCACCAACACCAATGACTCCAATTGCTGGCTGGAGCCGCTGCCAACTGTCAGGAGGCTGCTGCCATTTTGCACACGGCCCACTCTCGCTGCCGTGCCGATGCCACCAATTAACCCACTGCAACAAGCTTTAAAGAAAAGAACAATGAATGCAAGAACAATAGAGACAAAAAATTGAGCAAAGAGAAAAAGAAAGAAGGCAGACGGAAGTGGATGAGCCCTAGGCTCAAGAGTTCACACACAGGCCTGCTACTCCACTGCCATCATAATTAGCCTGTGAAGATGCAAGTGAAGACACATTTACCAAAGTGAAAGGCAGTTTATAAAGATATTTCATCTACGTCACTTACATGCCCTCAGTAATTTTGTTTCTTTCTTCGCCTACCGTTTATGTACAATTGCAGTCCCGACTTCAACAGCTCAGGTGGAAGGATCCTGCCCTTTGGGTGGTTCTGTTGTCCTGGAAGAATTGGGAATTTATTTGGGCCTGGGATGGAAAGGCCTGCTGCGCATCTATTGCCCACATACAAAGCCCATCCTCCTCAGCTTGAAGTTCCTAATCACTGACAGGGGTGAGGTGAAGGGGCTCACAACTTTGGATTGTCTTGGTATGATGCATCTGGGGTTCCTTGGCTCTTCCCTGTCCTCCCAAGTGGAAGGGGAACCCAGGGTGCGATCGAGGTCTCTCAACCCTTTTTGCTTCGCCATTGATGCTGAGCATGTGGGAGTCAGCATGATAGTTACGACCTCTGCCATCCTTTGAATCAGCTTGCTGAATGCCTGCAAAGTCTGGCTCGTGTGATTGTCTATGTATTTTCACAAAGTTCTTCAATGATGAAGATTGTGGGAGCGTCATCTTCCTGAAGTGGAGGAGGTGCCATGTTTTTGACAGCCCTACTAGTGTCAGAGACATGGGGCCTTATTTCCTGGACCAGCAACGGAGATGGGCCAGTGACACGCTAGCACGATTGTGTTCCTGATTTAGATCCAGAGAGACAAGCCCTCAAGGAGAAAATCTCTGAGCTGGTGGAGAGTGCAGGCGGAAAACCTTGTCACTGCATCCTCTGAGAGAACAGCAGTTTCTTTTTCAGAGGGAGAGTTGGAGCTGAGGGTCTCTGGCACTGGCCTCTTCCTGGTGGAGATTTGCAGGGCGCTGCTACTGCCTGCATGAGGGAAGAGGGGGAATGCGTTATTGAAGAATGAAAAATGCTTGTGCAGATTAAGAATGGATTCACACCAACGTTAAAGGGAGAGCAGTGCAGCCCAAGACAGTGAAGCTTACTGGGTCAGTTGGTCTTTGAGGTGCCCTGGTCCCCATAGGACTGGTCACACTCTTTGATTTGATTTGATTTATTATTGTCATATATACCTAGGTGGAAAATTTTGTTTTGCGTGCAGTACAGGCAGATCATACCATCCAAAGTTAGGACGGGGGAAGAATACAAAGTTATGGCAGCAAAGAAGTGCGTAAAAATCAAGATCAAAGTCAGATTTGAAATTTGAGAGGTCCATTCAGAAGTCTTACAACAGTGGGGAAGAAGCTGTTCTTGAACTTGTTGGCATGTGTGATTAAGGTTTTGTATCTTCTGCCTGACAGAAAGGTTTGGAAGCAATTATAACTGTAGTGGGAGGAGTCTTTGGTATGATGGCTCCCTTTACAAGGCAGCGAGAAACATCGATGGAGTGAAGGTTAGCTCGTGTGATATACTGGGCTGTGTTCACAACTCTCTGCAGTTTCTTATGAGTCTGGACAGAGCAGTTGCCATACCAAGCTGTGATGCATCCAGATAGAATGCTTTCTATAGTTAATCTATAAAAATTGGTGAGAGTCCTTACAGTCGTGCCAAATTTCCTTAGCCTCCTGTGGAAGAAGAGGCCTTCTTGACTTTTGCATCAATATGGGTGGTCCAGGACAGTTTGTTGGTGATCGTCACACCACGGAGCTTGATGCTCTTGACTAGCTCCACCTCAGCTCCATTGATGTAGTTAAGGGGCATGCCCTCCTCCTTGCTTCCTGAAGTCAATGGTCAGCTCTTTAGTTTTGGTGGTGTTGAGGGAAAAATTGTTATCTTTACATCATACCACATTCTCTCTCTTTCCTGCATTCCATCTCATTATTGTTTGATATCCGGCCTGCAAAGGTGGTGTCATCAGTGAATTTGTAGACGGAGTTTGGATGAAATTTGGCTGCACAATCATGGGTGTACAGAGAATACAGTAAGGGGCCAAGCACACAGCCTTGTGGGGCATCAGTATTGAGAATTATTGTGGAGGAGGTATTGTTGCCAATCCTCACTGATTGTGGTCCGTGGGTCAGGAAGTCAAAGATCCAGTTGCAGAGGGTGGATCAGAGACTTAAGTCTCAGAGTTCAGAGGAAGGGTCACTGGATCTGAAATGTTAACTCTGATTTTTTCTTCACAGATGCTGCCAGAGCTGCTGAGCTTTTCCAGCAACTTCTGTTTTTGTCTCAGAGTTCTATGCCTAATTGAAGAATATGTTCCTTGTATTGATGCTCAATGATGGTGCAGTTCAACAAAGACAAGACTTAAATATTTGCACTCACTTTCGGCTAGAAGGTCTGATTAGGTTATCTATTTCAGATGAATGCTGCGTTCCTATCATCTCAGATTCCAGTTTTCAACCTAAATGATTTGCTCTACATGATTTCAAGAAACAGCTGAAGACATTGGATCCCTCCAAAAGGCAATGGAGCCTGATAACATTCTGGTAATAGTCCTGAAGACAAGTGCTCCAGAACTACCTGTGACCAAAGGCAAACTGTTCCAGTTTTAACAGTGACTCTAATCAGCATCGTGGAAAACTGAGCAGATATGCGTTGTCCTATAAAAGCAGGACATATCCAATACAATCAATTATAACCCTATCAGTCTACTCTCGATTGTTAGCAACATGGTGGAAGGGTTCATCAAAAGTGTTATTGAGTGACACTTGCAAAATGACAAACCTTCTTACTGTTAAGTTTGGTTCCGCCAGGGGTACTCAAATCATGGCCTCAGTACAGCCTTGGTTCAGACATGTACAAAAGAGTTGAGCGCCACATGTGACGTAGCCCTCACAAAGCAAGAGTCAATGGAAGTTGGGGGAAATCTCTCAGGTGGTTGCAGTCATACCTCGCACAGAGGAAAATGGTTAGGGTTACTATAAGTCAATTACTCCGCTCAAGGAAATCCCTGCAGGAGTTTCTCAGGGTGGTGCCCTTGGCTCAGCCTTCTTCAACTGCGTCATCAATGACCTTCCTCCATTCTAACATCAGAACTGGGCGTGGTCACTGATGTTAGCAAAAGGATTCAACATCATTCGTAGTTCCTCAGCTACTGAAGCAGCCCATGTCCGAAGGTAACAGTATGCTGATAAGTGGCAAGTAACATCTGTGCCTCACAAATGCCAGACAATGACCATTTCCAACAAGAGAGAATCTAACCATTGTCCCTTGATACTCAATTGCATTAGCATCACCGAATCAATCATTCCTTGAGGGTTACTATTTGCCAGAAACTGATATGGGCAACCAATATAAATACAGTGGTGACATAAGGCGGTCAGAAACCAGGAATCCTGCAGCAAGTAACTCATCTCTTGATCCCTAAAGTTTGTCTACAAGGCACAAGTCAGGAGTGTGATGGAATGTTGCCTGGATGACTGTAGCTCTAACAACGCTCAGCAAGTTCAACACCATTGAGGACAAAGAAGTCCACTTGATTGGCACTTCATAGACAATTTTCAACATTCACCACCAGTGCACGATGGCAGCAGTATTTACCATCAACAAGATGCACCACAGTAGCTTAGCCAAGCTCCTTAGCGAGCACTTTCAAAACTCATAGCCTCTACCACCTTTAAGGACATGAGCAGCAAATAGATGTTAACACCACCACCTGTAAGCTCTTCTGTAAGCTCAGTCCACCATCCTGCCCTGAAACTATATTGTTGTTCCACCACTGTTATAGTGTCAAAGTCCTCAAACTTCCTTCCTAACATCACTGTGGCCATCCCTACAGCCTAATCTTCCAAATGGGAAATTGTAATTTCAGCAGTGCCAACAGAAGATATGTGTAAAAGGACCGTAGAAGTCCTGATGCTGCTGACTCCATGGAAATTATCTGGGAGCTTGAACCTTCCAAAATGTCAACATCCAGCATTTAGAACACTTTGAAAAAGCCCCCGTCTCTGAGTTAGTGTCAGAGCCATTGAAGGATTCTGACTAGCTTTGTTAATAGTTAACTAAGAAAGGTTAGAGATGTTAAAACATACTGTAAATCCAAGTTATCTAATAAAATGAAATGACAATTCTTTGCTGCCACACTCCCTTTAAACACCCAACAGACTCCTGAAATCCCATACCGACCAAAGTGAAACATATACAATCTGCTGAACATTTTGTGAAATGTCAGTTTAATATTCAGTACACATTAAATTTTGATTTCATTTATGCAGCCTGATATTTGCAAACACTGTAGATCATAAGTGTACGTACCTGTTCTCACTTCAGGACCAAAACAGCACTTAACATATGTCCCCTCTATTCTGTCTCCACAATATATTTATAACCTTAATATCTTTGGCTCTGAAAGTTTTTCAGTTAAATCAGGGGCATTCGATTCTCCTTAACTTTTCTAATTCTGCTAAGTGCACATTAAATAAACCTGATGTGCCAGTTCATGTCAGGCAGTGGTACTAAACAAGCAAATATGAACCTGCAATCTTTTTGATGACAACCTAAACAAATATTCGACAGAATATCAAGTAAGCTGTGAAATCACAATTGCCCCTGTTGCACTGCTGCCCAAGATGGACATTGTCCCAGTTTATGTCCTGGTTGGCTCACATTTGCCTGTAGTAATAAGATTAGCAGTGGATGATATTAATTTTGCTTTGCATGATAACCAAGTCAAAATCTCCTTTGAGGGGAATGAGTGTATTTCACATGGAGCCTAACAGGGCCATTGTTTGCCAGCAATAGGAAGGGAGCAAATATGGGATTGCTAAAGCTCCTGTTGAACTTAAAGGCTGATTGAAATTTCTATACATTGCTTAGCGGTTAGATTTAGACAGGGCCGTTGTAGTGCAGTGGTAGTGTTCCTACCTCTCAGCCAAGAGACTTAGGTTCAACAGCCACCTGCTCCAGAGGCGTGTAACAAAATCCATAAGCAGGTTTACTGGAAAAATATCTCCCAGCTAAATTTAGACAGGGCTCTTTTGGTAATTTTCCTACCTTCAGATTAGAAGGCCTGGGTTCAGGTCCCACTTACTCCAAACATCTCTGAACAGGTTGATCAGAAAACTATCCCACAATCAAATAAGATAGAGGGTTTTGTGGTGCAACTGTAATGTCATTACCTCTGAGCTGGGTTCGAGTTTTACCTGGTCCAGAGGCAAGCCACATGTTTCTGAACTGGCAGATAAAAAACATCTCACAGCGAGATTGAGACATTGGCTGGCTGTCAGATGAGAAGGCCTTTAGCCCCAGGCCAGACCTAAGTGAAAAGGAAAGGAGGAAGAACAGATTCTGGATAGGTTAAATCAGGTAGGGAGAGCCATCTGAGAATTAGTAGATTAGATGGATTAATGAGGAGATGAGAGAGAAAAAAGTTGGGAGTTGTAGCCAAGAATAGATCATAAGAAGCAGGAGAGAGGTGAACAGTTTTTATACATACCTATTTTTTCAAATCAATCTGTTCAGAGGTGTTATTTTACACCTCTGGAGCAAGTGGACTTGAAACCCAAGCCTCCCAGTTCAGGGGTAAGGACACTGCCACTGTGTCACAAGAGAGCCCTGGATGAGAGCTGAAAGCTAGTTATGGTCATTTTTATCACATGGATTTGGAAACAGGTTCGCTTGGAGAATTCTGCCTTTTATTTGGGTGGGTGGGTGGGATTGCAGAGATGAAGGAATTGCATGAAAGCCCATCTGTTCCTCACTGCCCTCAAGCAAAGATATAAGGCACTTGTGTGTTGTATCTGGCCTCCCTTAAGAAGCTATTTTTCTTTTCTAACTCTTGAATTCCCATTTTTGAATTACTAATCCACCCCAGGCCCATTCACTCCACGCAGCCCTTTCCCCCAGCCCAAGACCTCACCCAAACTACTCACCGTGAGAGTTAAAAATCCCCACCATGATTATTGACAAAATTAAGAAGAACTGATTGATGAATCAAAGATTGCAAGCAAGTAATCAGCACCTTACATGCCATATGCTTTCAATGGCAGCTATTTCATAACTCAATATAAAGCATTATGTGTGCTAATTATTGAGTTTATCAACTTTAGCACTTTCTTTACTAAGGATTCCTTCTTTCTTTCAGCTTGTACCTCACAAATCTTACTAAACTTCCCCCAACAATGGCTGCTCATCTTCCACTTTTAGGAGAATTAAAGTTTGTTTTTAACTTCCATCTGAGCATGCTCTTGATGGTAAATGTTGCTTCACCTGGCTTGGTTAGAATGAAGAGGTATTTTGGAAGCGCACTATGTCATCGGCACCTCACTGCCAATTTTATCAACCATGCATTGAGCCTTGAGAAAACATCATCTGCAAGTTTTCTTTTTCAGCTAATCTCTGTAGGGAAGGAACAGCCTTCTCTAATCTTTTTGACTTTCTTTGTATTAACATAAAAAAGGGTTCCTCAGTAGTTACAGACAGATTACAATCAGTTAATTCCAAAGAAAATGCTTAAAGCTGATTATTTGCGACACTTTTACAAAGTCAAGGAAGCATTCAGGAAATCAGGAAGTTTCCAGTATTTTATCTAGCGCCCAGAGTGCTCTTTTGCCGTCAGTTGCTCGAATGTTTTTATAATTTTTTGCCAATAAACCAGAAATCCAGGGGTTTGCTGTGTTTATGCTTATGTAACTGTAACTTAGTCATCACATAATACTAGGATTACTTGTGAAAAGACGTTAATATTTTTATGGGAAAATATGTGTATTTTGTAATGCTACTGCTGCCACCTGGTTGGGGTTCTAGGCATTAATTAAATTTTAATTATATAAATAAGAAGAATTTCCTGGAGAGATGCAGCAGGATGTATTCTGGGCCCAACCTGTCAGCAAGGATCATGGCAGTGCCTTAGTTAAGTAAAATATTGGTAACATAGTTTTACACAACTTAAAGATCTTAGAAAATCTAATCACCTAAATAACTCATGCATGCTTTTGAATGAGCTATACTGACTATTTTAATTAAAGTCTAAAAGCACACCAGCACCATTATTTATTGGTTCAAATTGCATATAAGCAGCATTTATTCAGCATTGATTCTCAAGGGGGTAGGATTATGATCACGCACTGCTCAATATTACTGGAGGATCAACAATGGTGTATCTCATGCCCCAGTTTCCTAATACATTTGTTTCGTCCAACGTTAGTAAACCTCCAGGAAATTATGATGTTACAAAGATGCAGTTATGTCAAATATCAGGTTGCAATTTCATTGCTGTTTCCGTTGTCAAAATGCAGTTTTTAACCAACCATTTCTGGAATGTAAGATAGCTGAAAGTAATTTGTGTCACCATGTAGTTCCTCTTTGGAGTGTAGCTGGAGACTGTTACAGAGACACCTCTATCCCCAATCAATAAATGAGGGCCGCATAGAAAACATGCTGTTATATATTTACACAATCAACAATGTGGACCATTGCTGAACTTCACTGTTCTTCTCCCTCAGTAGCTATTTAGATAGTGCCCAGTTGTCCTGTCCAGGATGGTATTGAACATCCCTGGATAAAGTGGAACTTGAACCCAGGTCTCCTCCGCTAGGCAAAAGGATACAATAACTGCACCACAAGGACCTGTACCAGTTTTCAGTTACTCGTTCTGACATAATTGATGCTGCATTCCAACAATTAACATAATAGTGATTAACCTCTTACACTACAGAACTGGCATGGAGAGAGGTCATGTGGTATGCCATGGAACTCAGGATTTAGCAGAGATATTCTCTCCCCACCCCACCCACATCCCTCTCTTTCTGAGAGCTATTAAGAAAACTGTGAGACTTGTTTGTGCCTTGAAAAACAAGCCAGGCAATCTCCTTGATGCAAACAGAGAATTTTCAAAGGAAGTTTTCAATGTAACAACAGTGATTCCAGAGAAGGCAATCTGCCAGCTGCTATTGCAAAGTAACTGCTTCAGTGGGAGCTAAAACATCCCAATGCAATCAGTGACTTTTTATTGACTTTATCTTCTAATCTGCATTTTTAACTTGGCCAAGTCATCTTTGATACACTGCAATGTTGCATTTTGCTGTATGCTTGGAGTTTGAGTGTGTATTTGTGCTTGTTACTTGCGACTTAATATATTTATACATCTTTTAGCATCCTTATGTGGTTAACTCAAGAATGCCTGCCTGTCATAATTCTTCCAGCACTGTGCACAGTCAAGCACTAACTGAATTGGCAAATCAGCATTGTAGATAGAATCCCTACAGTGTAGAAGCAGGCCATTCAGCCCATCGAGCCAGCACTGCACTGACTCTCCAAAAAGTATCCCACCCAACGCTATAAACCTGCATATCTCATGGCTAATCCACCCAAACTACACATCCCTGGACACTACAGGCAATTTAGCAAGGCCATTCCACCTAACCTGCGCATCTTTGGGCTGTAGGAGGGAACCAGAGCACCTGGAGGAGACACAGGGAAAATGTGCAAACTCCACACAGATTGTCACCAGAGGGTAGAATTGAACCCAGGTCCCTGGTGCAGTAAAGCAGCAATGTTAACCACTAAACCTAAGCATCCTTACATTTGAAAACCTGATGCATTCAAAGGAGAAGTGGGGAAAATAGTTGAATCAGTCTCCCCTTTCTCAGCTGGCCATAACAGTGAGCTAATTATATTTTTGCTACAGCAGTTGAGATCTCCCAGGATCTCTCGTGCCGATGCCATACACGAAAAAAACTATTGCTTATTGAGTCAAGCGCTGTCTACAGAGCCTAGCTATCCATATCACCACACAATGTTTCATGGCTCAACAAGTAAAGTGAGCAGCTTCTGCACCATGTGCAGGGTATGGATATAACGGTAAATGATTGCTACCTTAGTTTCTAGACTCGATCCTTCCAGGTAGTCAAACATTGCAGGCACTTCTGAGATTCTTTCTTTATCTTTTGTGATTTGGTTGGGAGTGCATGCGGCAACGATTTGGACTATGTTAAAAGTGAATCGGAGACATGCCATGAAATTCATGGTGCGGCTGATATCTAATGGATGTCAGCATCCATGTACGTGAGCCCGCACATTCTCTTAATTATTAAACAGTCCACCACAATTTACCACAGGATGTGGCAGGATTGCAGAACTTCAATCAAAATTGTTGGTTGTTGCCACACTTAGACTTGTCTGTTGTATTCTGTTTCTTCCATCCGTCATGCAAGTAGTCCTATTTTGTAGCTTCACCAGGTTGATACCTAGTGCTGCGCCTGGCATGCCCTTCTATACTCTTCATTGAACCAAGTTTAATCTCCCATCTTGATGGTAGTTATAGGGTTGGTGATATATGGGGCCATGAGGTTTCAGATTATGGTTGAATAAAATTTTGCTGCTGCCGATGGTGCATAGCACCTTATTGATGTCCAGTTTTGATCTAGCTCTGTTTGAAATCTACCCATTTACTAGGGAAGTAAGGCTACACAACGCAATGGAAGGTATCCTCAATGTGAGGATGGAACTTTATCTCCACAAGTAATGTGTGGTGGTAGATCCAAACAATAATGTCATTGATGGGCAATCTGTGACAGACAGAGTGATAACAATAAAGTCAAGTAGATACTTCTCTGTTATTGGTTCTGTCACCAATTCCTGCAGACCTAGTTTAGCAGCAAAATCTTTTAGGACTCAACCAGCCTTCGTAGTGAACATTGAAGATTCCTCATGCAGATTACATCCTGTTTGGTGCTTCTTTCAATTTGTGTTCGACATGGAGAAGTACTGATTTATCAGCGAAGGCAGTGGAATAGATTGTAATCAGCAGGGGTTTTCCTTACCCATGTTTGACCTGAATCCATGAGACATCATGGGGCCCAAAGTCAATATTGAGAACCCCAGGGCAACTCCTTCCTGACTGTATACCACTGTTCCATTATTTCTAGTGTGTCTGCCCTGCCAGTGAATCAAGACATATCAGGCATAGTGATGATGGTGCCTGGGAGATTGTCTATATTGAATGATTCTGTGAAAATGATGTTAGGTTGTTGCCTGACTAATGAGGGATAGCTTTCTCGACTAAGAGTTGTGTTAACCATTTTCGTTGCCATTGCCTCGGTCAATAGACCATCCATACTACTGTTTAAACATTGTAGTGGTTTCCAAGGCCATTTCAGAGGGTAATTTTTAAAAAATCACATTGCTGAGTGTCAGACTAGGTAAGAATGGCAGATTTCTTTCCCGAAAGGAAATTAATGATCCAGAAGGGCTTTTTACGACAATTGAAAATTGTTACATGATCCTATTAAACAAGCTTTTTATTCCAGATTTTTATTGCATTTTAATTTCACCATCTGCCGTGGTGGGATTCAAGTAAAGTCCCCAAGACATTTTTCAGTGGTTCTGGGATACTGGTGCCTGATTTACATCTATGACCATTCATACACCCCATTGAATCAATGAACCTTTCAGTGTCAATAGTATGTGTTGTAAAAGCTTTCATTTATTCATAAATTAAACCACAACTGTGCCACGACATGCACAAGTGTCTTTGTAGGCATCTTCCTCCATGAATTTTTGTTATTATCATTGATTTTGAAGATGAAAATCTGCCCACTGGTACAGCTAAGAGATTAGTCAAAGAGGTCAATTTGAAGGAAGGACTTAAAGTTGGAGAGAGCTGATGAAAGATGAAAAGGTGCAGAGAGGGGTCTGTTTTAGAATTTTATATGTATCTCATAGCAAGAGAGATGCAACTGATCACTGAGTAAGTGTACTGCTACAATATTAGCTTTATCTTAACACTACAGTTTAAGAGCTGAAAACCAATTTGCACCACTTCCAAGCATTGTGATGTCTTTGTACTTTAGTTCCATAGCAAAGATTGAATGATTCTGCCTTTGACAACAACACTGGAATTGATATTTATCACCAATCTCTAGAATCAATTTTAAACCAGACCTATGCTGTTAGTAAATTCACCATCAAACTTTCTTCACATTTTATAGCCTGGTCAGCACAGGATAATCCAAAAATATTAATGGTTCAATCAATGTGCTTGTCTTCAAGCCTGTCCTTACACATGGGGAAAAAAAATTGGCCACTTACTACCTTCGAAGTGAATTGGAAGTAAGTATGTGACTCGGCAATTTCAGGCACTACTCCAGTTGCTGTATGGAATTGCACATCCTAAACTCAAAACATTCAAATATTCAGTGCAAGGCCTTTTCTGGCAGTTAATAGCTTGTTGCAATTATCTGGCATATCCAGAAGTGAAAATATATAAAAAAAAGAAAAGAATTTGAAATAATTAACATTGTATCCAGCACAGGGCTTTTTTGTATGCTTTTAAAATATTTTTTCTGCTTATCAGTTTGATAAAATAAATTGCATTATGTATGGCATCTTGTGATTATTTGAATGCCATGTCACCGTCTCTTTAAGATTCCACATCTCTTCCCTTTGAATTTGCTGCTTTGCTTTCCCTCACGCTCTGCAAATCATACTAGGTCAACACAACTGGAATTGAACTCAAATTGCCACATCATTTTGTTCGTGTGCTATATTACTAATCCTTTTAATCTGACTATTAAGCATCAAAATCTTTGGATTCCTAAATCCCCTGTCTGGGACCTGATTAAAAGAAAGCATTTTGGGAAATGTGTCTACAAAGGTTTCTGTGGAAGTAAAGGATAGATTGTAATACATGTACTTTGTAATTCTCCTAAGACTTTAACACTAGCTGTGCATTCAGCTAAGAAATGCCTGCAGCTAGAAGTGTAAAAAGCACATTAAAGACTTGTATGAGATCTCTATTCCATCCGAATGTCTATTAGAGTTTGATTTTTTAATTTACAGACCATTTGACAACTAGATTGAAATAGTATTATTGCATTGCATGTTTATACAAAAGGCTAATGAAGCAATGAACTTTCACTGATCTTTCTTTATGGATTTGTGACCCACTATTGTATTCTCAAATATTTGATGCTGTTCTCAGGTTGCATATATAAGCCTAGTAATTAGAGGTTTATACGTTTCAGCGTCAAACAAAAGTTTTTGGACTGATTTTAACTCTTCCTACAGGAAATGATGTTTCAACTAACTGACATAGTAGACTGGAAATCAAGCCCCACTATTTCCAAAATCATCATAGAAGCTAAAAATTTTAATCAGCATACAGAAAATCCCCAGTTTGCCTGTGCCATAGACTCAGGTTAGCAGAAAACATGGAACACGTTTCTGTACTTAGCAAGAATTACTTTTTGTTACAAATAAATAGTTGATAATCAAAGTTACTATGAACTAACAATACTTAACTTTAGTAATAACTCTATAACTTTATAACTTTAATAAACATAACTCTAATCTTTTCTAAAGCCGTCCTACCTACACACACACACACGCACACACGCGAGCGCGCACACACACACACACATACACACACACACATTTTATGAGTCAAGGGGAAAAATATCACTGGGAAATCAGTTCAATGGCCAGCTCTCAGGATTCGATGGAGGGGTTTCTTTGATTTTACAAATCTTTCAGTTTTTTTTATCTTCTCAGCAGGAGACTTAGAGCGGTTCATCTACAAATTATAAACTCTCTGATTAATTGGTTAAAAGCAACAGCTCATTGCAACTGTTGGGGAACGTGTAAGTAAGTTTTGTACAGTCAGGAAGGAGCAATTACATCTGGAGTGAGACATAGCCCAAGTGAATATATAATTCAAGGACTTCAGAGGCAGCATGGAAATTTGGTGCAGAGGGGGACAGGTGCTTTATGCTTGCTTTTTTGGTTCATTGTTTGTAGCATTATTTTTAACAGGATAAACTAAGTCCAGGATTGGGGGCCCAGCACAAACAAAAGAGTGACACCGTAAAACAGTAAGCTAATTGGATGGTGATGCTAATTTGACTATCTATTTTACGTTACCTTCAGATTGAAGGTAAATAAGAGAGACATTTACAGGTTACAAACTGAAAGACCAGGAATAAATTTTTAAAAACCTGACTGAGAGCTAAGTAAGTAAAATAGAGATACAGGGCCAGCCAACGTGTTGTATTTGTACAACGTGGGAGCTGGTCAACCCCAATGTGGTCCGTAGTGACTGCATCTCCAGCAAGTGTTGGTTGCTTGAGGAATTTTGGTTCAGAGTTGATGAATGGAATCTGAGCTTTGAACAGTGTGACACATCAGGGAGGGGGAGAGTTACCTGGATACTCTTTCAGGAGGCAGTCACGGCCCTTAGATTAACTACCTCAAATTCAATCAATGATAACTGACATGAAAGTCTGACTATGAGTGAGGCAGTTAGAGGGATTCAGGATCTAGTGGTGAAGGAACCTTAGGCCTCGAGCTTGTCTAATAGGTTTGAGATTCTTGCTCACCTTGTGGGCAAGAGCACAAGCTGTAGGGAGACTGAGTAAACTGGCCATAGCACTGTAGTACAGGGAGCCATTCAAGAGGTGGGAGAAAAGAGAAATGTAGTTATAATCAGGGACGGTTTAGTCAGGGGAATAGACACTGTTCCCTGTGGCCAGGATTGAGAATCCCGAAGGCTGCGACCCCAGCCTGGTGCCTGGGTTCAGGATATCTCACCTGGGCTGCAGAGGTCCTTTGGGGGAAAAGATCCAGTTGTCATGGTCCACATAGGTTCTGATGATATAGGTAGAAAGAGGAAAGAGGTTCTGCTGAAGGAATATGAGCAGCTAGAAGCTCAATTTAAAAAGCAGAGACGAAAAAAAGGTAATAATTTTTGGATTACTACATGAGCCATGAGCTAATTAGCACAGACTCAACAAGATCAAAGAAGCAAACACGTGATTCATTGGTTTAGGAGAAATAAGTCTGAATTCATGTAACATTGGCACTAGTACTGGGGGAAAAGGGGGTTGATTCGATGGGACAGGCTCCTCCTCAATCATGCTGGGACCTGGAATCCTGATAAATCGCATGACTAGGACTGTGGATAGGATATTTTAAGTTAAATGGTTGGGGGTGGGTTCAGTTGCATGGAATACTATGGAAAGTGTTAAAGGGAGGGAGGGCTCAGGAGAGATTATTAAAGTTTCCAGAACAAGAAATTGGACAAAGAGCATGGACAGGGTCAGGAATCTAACTTCAGGCATAGCAGATAAGGGGACAACTGGAAGAAAGGGAACAGTCAATGCAGGATTGGGGGTGTTATATGCACACAAAAATGAAACAAAATGAGCTCGTAGCACAGATTGAAATTAGCTGGATGATGTTGTGGGTATTAGAGAGGTGTGGCTGAAAGGGGATCAAGGCTGGAAACTAAATATCCAAGGATATACGTCCAATCAAAAGGGCAGGCAGATAAACAAAAGCTGCGGAGAGGCCTTGTTGGTAAGAAATGAGATTACATCAATAGCAAGGAGAGATATAGGGTCAGAAGGCGTAGAATCTGTATGGGTAGAGTTGAGGAACTGCAAAGGAAGAAAGACCCTGATGGGAGTATGCATAAGTTTCTTAGCAGTAGTCAGAATGTGAGGCAGAAAATAAATCTGGAAGTAGAAAAAACATGTATGAAAGGCACTACTACAATAATCATGGGGTCATCAATATGTGAATGGACTGGGAAAAATCAGGTTAATAGCAGATCCCAAGAAAAGAAATTTGAGGAATGTCTATGAGATGTTTTTAGGAGCAGCTTGTGGTACAGCCCACAAGGGAACAGGCAGTTCTGGATTTTTGGATGTGTAATGAGGCTGACTTGATCAGGGAGACTACAGTAATGGAACCCTTCAGGGCCAGTGACCATAATATGATAAAATTCACCCTGTAATTTGGGAGTGAGAAGCTGGAATCAAATATGATGGTATTACAAATGAGCAAGGGTAACTACAAAGACATGAGGAAGTAACTTACCAGAGTTGATTGAAATGGGAGACTAGCAGAGAAGACTTTGGATCAGCAATGGTAGGAGATTCTGGGGTAATTTGGGAGGCACAGCAAAAATACATTCCGAGAAGAAGAAACATAGAAAGTGGAGGACAAGGACAGCATGGCTGACAGAGGAAGTCAGAGACAGCATAAAAGAAAACGAAAAAGAAAAAGCATACAATGTGGTTAAGATTAGTGGGAAGCCAGAGGATTGGAGGATTGGGAAGCGCTTAAAAACAAGCAGAGGTCAAGTGAAAAAACAATGATGGGGGAGAGGAGAGACTTGAGAGTAAGTGTGGAAGCATAATCAAAGTGTCAAGAGCAATTAAATGTAGAATGTAGCTAAATCTTAGAATTAGAGGTTGGAATGATGGGAAAATAGGTCAAGTAAGAGATGTGCGACAAATTGTTGCATATCTGTAGAAAGCTTAGAACCTGTTGATCAAGGTTGACCCAAAGCTTAAGCCACATTCCGCTTAAAGATAACGGATCAGTAACCACAAGTTGTGGAACCATGATGTATGACATGATATATGACCTGCCTTAAGGGGATGTGATAAACTGTGTACATGCTTATCTGCTTGTAACAACTGTGTCAATCTATAACAGCACGTATAAGTATTGCATTGTTTTTGTATTCATCGGAGACTACAGACCTGACCTTTTGCCAGCGTTGGGTCCTCTTGATATCACGAATAAAGCCTCTTTACCTCGAAGTCTAAAGCTCCAGTGTGTGAATAAACTAATATCTTCAACAGTAAGCTAGCTAGTATTATAAAAGAAGGTAACAAGAGTTTTCAGATATATAACTGGGAAGCAAGAAGCAAGAGTGGACATTGGACCACAAGAAAATTAGGCTGGAGAAGTACTAATGGGGAACAAAGAAATGGTGGAAGTACTAACTTGGTACTTTGCATCAGTTTTAACAGTGGAGGACACCAACAGTATGTCAGAACTTCAAAAGAGTCAGGAGGCAGTGGTGACTGCAGAGGCCATCACTAAGGAGAAGACATTGGGAAGCTGAAAGGTTTGAAGGTGGATAAATTAAACAGACCAGATAGACTACACCCCAGAGTTCTGAAGGAAATAGCTAAGGAGATTGTTGAGGTATTGGGGGTGATATTTCAGAAATCCCTGGAGTCAGGAAGGTCCTAGAGGACTGGAAAATGGTGAATGCAACATCCTTGTTTAAGAATGGAAGAAGGCAGAAGATGGGAATTATAGGCCAGTTAGCCTGACCTCGGTTGGTAAGATTTTAGAGCCCATTGTCAAAGATAGCATTGCAGAACATTTGGAAGTACGTGATAAAATAGGGCTGAGTCAGCATGGCTTCATCAGGGGAAGGTCATGCCCTTAGATTAACTACCTCAAATTCAATCAATGCTAACTGACACGAAAGTCTAAACATGAGTGAGGCAGTTTGAGGAGGTAATGAGAAAGTTAGCCAAAGGAGAGCCTGTGGACATGATCTATTTGGATTTCCTTTGACAAGCTGCTACACAGGAGACTGCTAGATCAAACTACAGCCCAAGGTGTTAGGAGCAAGATATCCACAGGGTTAGATGATTGACTGATTGGCAAAAGGCAGAGAGTGGGGATAAAGAGGTCTTTTTAAGGATGGCAGCCAGTGGCTAATGAAGATCCACAGGGGTTAGTGTTGAGACCACAACTATTCATGTTATACATTGACGATCTGGACAAAGGAACTGAGGGCATGGTTGCTAAGTTTGCAGACGACACAAAGATGTAATATTAAGGAAGTGGTGAGTCTACAGAAGAATTTGGAAAGGCTAGGAGAGTGGGCAAAGAAGAGGCAGATGGAATACAATATGGGAAAGTGTGAGGTTATGCACTTTGGAAAGATGTGCAGGTTAGATAGATTGGCCATGATAAATTGCCCAATGTTTCTAGGGATATGTAGGTGAGGCAGGTTAGCCATGGGGAATGCAGTGTGGTGGCGATGAGGTGGGGGACATGGGTCTGGCTGTGATTCACTTCAGAGGGCCAGTGTGAACTCGAAGGGCCAAATGACATGCTTGTACACTGTAGGGCTCCTATGAACAATTCTTTCTCTATCACTAAGGAAAGCAAATATTTCTACAACCAATGTGACCACAGAATCTGAAGTATCCAGGATTATAGAATCAGAAAGAGATCTTCAATTATGCAGAGAAGAGGTCTTCACCACAACTTATGGCTTTAAGCAGTATGGATGGTGTTCTACTCTCACTGACAGAAACTAACTGTAAGTAACACTCTTTTGCAATCATGCATGGAGAATATTAACAAGAGCTTAACACAGCTGGAAAATAAAATCAATCTTCAGAGAAAGCCCATCAAAAATATGTTAACATTGGTCAGGCCACTATTCGAATATTGTGTGCAATTCTCATCTCCCTGCTATAGGAAGAGTGTTATGAAAGGTGAGAAGGTTCAGAAAAGGTTTATAACGATGTTGCCAGGGTTGGATTGTTTGAGCTATAGGAAAAGGATGAATAGGCTGGAACTGTTTTCCTTGGAACATTGACTTATAGAGGTTTATAAAATCATGAGGGACATGAATAGGGTAAATAGACAAGGTCATTTCTCTGGAGTTGGGGAATCCAAAACTACAGGGCATAAGTTTAAGGTGAGAGGGGAAAGATTTCAAAGGGACTTATAGGGCAACTTCTTCATCCAGAGGATGTTGCATGTCTAAAATGAGCTGCCAGAGGAAGCCGTGGAGGCTGGTACAATTACAACATTTAAAAAGGCATCTGGATGGGTATATGAATAGGAAGGGTTTAGATGGATATGGGCTAAATGCTGGCAAATGGGACTAGATTTATTTAGGTGATATGGTCGGCACAGATGAGTTGGACTGAAAGGCCTGTTTCCGTGCTGTATCTCTCTATGCCTCTGTCATAACTGCAAATGGCTATTAAAAACAAAACTATTCAGAGAAAAAGAAATCCTTATGTGTAAAGTAGATTGTCATTTGACATAGGAAAATTGTTATTTTCCATAAGTGGCAACAGAAAGTGAAAGGGAAACCCATCAGCAAGCCAAGAAAACACAAGAGAGATTCTCAGTCAAAACTAACAATGCCAAACTATTGACTCCTCAAGATGCAAAATTCCTTGGCAAAGCTTGAAGTAGAGTATTAGAACGAGATTGAATTTATCAAATTCAACAAGACTTGGCACAGACTGAATACTTGACAGAGACTATCAATGAAAAGTCCAGCTGTTCTCGGTTACACAACACAATCAAGCATTGCAGACTGAAATCTAGAAACTTATGGGACATTTACAAAAATCTTGTATTCAGACAACAATGTTTTCAACCAAGTGGTTCAACAGAAAGCTATATTAATGAAGGAACAATCTTCTGTCTAATAAACTGTCTAGAATGCCAAAATCATTGTGAACAATTTGCTTAAAATATCTGCTAATGAATAATAACAAACTTTCAAAGGAAATGGAGAGAACATAGAACAGTACAGCGCAGTACAGGCCTTCGGCCCACAATATTGTGCCGACCTATTATCCTACTCTAGGATCAAACCAGCCTGCATCCCCCTCATTTCACTATCTTCCATGTGCCTATCCAAGAGTCACTTAAATGTCCCTGATGTATCTGACTCTATTACCATCACAGGCAGTGTATTCCATGCACCCACCACTCTCTGTGTAAAGAACCTACCTCTGACATCTCCCCTATACCTTCCTCCAAACTCTGTAAAATTATGCCGCCTCATGAAAGTTATTTCTGCTCTGGGAAAAAGTCTCTGTCTTTCCGTTCTGTCTATGCCTCTCATCATCTTGTACACCGCTATCAAGTCACCTCTCATCCTTCTTCACTCCAACGAGAAAAGCCTTAACTCCCTCAACCTTTCTTCATAAGACCTGCCCTCCATTCCAGGCAGCATCTTGGTAAATCTCCTCTGCACCCTCTCTCAAGCTTCCACAGCCTTCCTATAATGACGCTACCAGAAATGAACACAATATTCCAAGCGTGGTCTAACCAGGGTTTTATAGAGCTGCAGCATAACCTCGTGGCACTTAACCTCAATCCCCCTGCCAATGAAAGCCAACACACCATATGTCTTCTTAACAACTCTATCAGCTTGGGTAGCAACTCTGAGGGATCTATGGACGTGGACCCCAAGATCCCTCTGTTCCTCCACACTGCCAGAATCCTAGAACAAGAACTGTTTCTTTGTTATTGACTGTGATAACCTGCAGACTGATGAAAATCTTTTAAGTAGAGTATAGTCCAACGCAGGAATTTCCTATTGATCCTACTCCAGCTGTTGATTCTGATGTCCCTCATGCAAAAAAAAAAGTGATTGGCTGCACTTCAACAATCTCATTCTGCAGCAAATCACATAATAATGCTGTTACATGCAGAGAGTGAAATTCCTGCCTTGGAAGTTTTGACGATCACTAGATCAGAGAATTTCAATTCCTTGCATTTCTTTTCAAAAGGCTGTGGCTATTTGAGTCTGGTGTCCTCCTTTAAATCAGTTTTTTCTTGAATACTTGATCTTCAAACTTTTGTGAGTGCCACTGACAAAGATTAGCAGTCATCAGAAGCTGTCATTCCACGCCACCAATGTGTTAGCTTTCCACGGATGCGGTAAAAATGAAGCTAATACCTCAAGCTAAAGTGACATGGTGGAGGGTGGTGGTTGGGTGGTGTCAGCGGAAGGTGAAGAAAATTAGAATAGAGTAGATGAGTTTCATGTTAATGGTGAAAGGGAGAACTGTAAAATGATGTGGGGTGGGCATCAGAGGGGAGGATGGATAGGATGTGGAGATGCGAACATGTAGAGTTAGTTTAGTTATGCTTTTACTCTAAGTATAGCTACTGAACATGTGTGAAAGGAGTTATGTCACAGTGAGTACAGATAACATGGAAACTGGTGCCTGAGTCTTGTAGAGATCTTGACAAGATGCTCTTCTTTATCACCTTCTATAGGTAAAATATGTTCAGTTCTTAAAGTACAAAATCTCTAAGAGATATATATGAGAAACTAATATAGTGAACAGGATAGACACCATACACTAAGGACCCTTCTCAGTACATTGAAGCAAGAAAACCTCACAGACATAGGCAGTACCCAGCTATTAAAAGGCAATGCATTGTCTGTAATGGAATAGGTCACTTTCAGAATATGTGCTGAGGTAGGACGTAATCATAGGAAAACAAGTTATCAAATAATTAGCCACATAAAGAGGTTAATGAGGTAGAACAGTCTACAATAGAAGAAAAGCCTGAAGTGTTCTCAGGAAAAGTAGATGATCCAGACCTAGACTTCGGGCAAGAGGAAATTTATGTTAATGAATTTCTGCTTAATTTCAAGCTTGATACAGAGGTGATTGACATTGAATTATCAATCGTTATTGTGTCAAAGTTTGGCCAGCCCAAAGATCAGTGGATTGGTACTGAAAGCACGTTTTGAGCACTGACAGCAGCTCACAATTGTTGTTGATTTACTGGTGTATGATGGGAAGATGATTATTCTAGATTAATTTCAGGAATACGTCATGAAAGTAATACACCAGAGACACTTGGTAGGTGCTGAGTCAGAGCTTGGTCAGTGGTGTTTTGGTTTGGAAAGTCCAAAGACGTTGAAGACCTGCTAGCCCATTGTGAAACACATGATTATACAGGGTTCCCAGAAATGGTTCCCACTGCTAACACTGAAGAGAGTTTCAGAATGCATGGATCAACAAGGTTTGGGTGTAAGTGCTAACAAGCAGCTAGTCAATGAGCAGCAGGCCTCCCTGCGGTTCCTGGGTGTAACTGTAACAAGGCAAGTCAGAGTGCAACACAGTTTGGTGAAGTAATACTTATGATAAATTTTAAGTCTGATGTCAGATGATTCAGAAGATGTAACTTCTTGCAGAGAATTTCATTTCTTCCCTCCCCAGGAAGAATTCTCAGTTCCAGTGATAGAGATAATGTTAAGCAAAAAGCAAACTTCAAATAAAAGGACTGAGACAGTAGATATGATGGATTCACCAATACAATGGTCAGTGAGGCCAAATTAAAGAAGTCAAGTTAATCAACAAGTTAAGGAGTTTGTACATTTCAACAGGGGTCTACAGGTAGATTGAAAATAGAAGTTTCCTGACATAGATTGCAAATGTGTTGCATACAACTTCACGGAAGCCAACACTAAGAAGGGATGACCAATGCCTAAGCACTCAGGATTCTCTGAAGCAGAAAGCACCTGGTTCAGAATTTCAGGATAGTGTAGAGTGTTTCAGGAGATTTGTTGTTGTTCAGGAAAGAAATTCAAGAGGTTAAAGGTCCTTCGATTTAAAGGAACTTTCAAATCTCACACTGTCAAGAACAAAATCAAAGTCAACAACCTTCAACCCAGAGATGTACCAATCTTCCAAATCCAAATAGAATGTGATCTTGGAGATTAGTTAAACTTCTTGAATGAATCAGAGATCTGGTAGATCTGACTCCTTTGAGATACTAAACTGTTCTGCCACCAAGTCTGTGAAACATTTTCATCACTGAATCAGTGCCTTGCACCCTTATAAAATGTATGCTCCCAAGCAATTTTTCTCAGTGATAACACTTCACATTTGTGTACACAATTACATTTACCTATTTCCCATCATCCTCCTCACAGTCTGTGCAGCAATGGCTATCATGTCTATGGAACTTGTATTCAGTTGCTAATATATAATAAACAGCATTTTGTTTAAGACAAGAAGCTCTTCTCATTAGGTTAGCAAGTGGTTTTCGTGTACAATGCCAGACCAAGAGAGCCCTGTTGGTTTCTATCCTAAAGGACGATGATGGCAGCAATCTACCCCATAAGGAGCAATAAAGTAGATAGCCTTGTATAACACAATAGCAGTGAGGATTGCTCATATATCACATCAAATCACAATACGACACATAGAAAATGTTGGTTGCTTATATTTTCTCTGATATTGTATTGACAATAACCACCTGTCAGTATGTATTCATGAATCAAATATAAACAGTTTGGGCTGATCTCACCCCCATGAAGTGCAGTTGGGAAAACATGCTCAAGTAAAATAACAGAACATCCCTACAATAAACACTTGTGTCCTGAGCCCTATTAAGACCCACATTGTCAAGGCAGTGAGGAGGGTACATCTAAATTGTGTATGTAATGGGAAGGTCTAAGGAAAGCCAGCCAGGAAAAACGAGAGTAAAGTGAAAATAATGATTGAGGTAATCCTCAGGAAAAACAAAACTTAAATCTGGCAAGAGTTCCCAATGTAAACAAATTGCTGAAAACTTGAACAAAATCACCCAATTAAAGAAGAGTTGAAACCATCATGAGGAGAAAGTGTGCAATAACAGAAAATGTTACATAAAGTTTTTAGCAGCTTCAATGAGTTTAATATTACCAGTGGGTAAAGTAATAATTTCACATTTGTGAAAATGTGTGTCATGATGACTGTGGAGTCAACCTATAGCAATAGTCATAACTGGTGAACAAAAGTGGAGATCTGAAGACAAATAGCAATTGATTTCAGAACACCACCCCACAATCCACCACTTAAACTGTCACTAAACAAAAATACACAATTAATGACCAGGACTGACATTATACATTCCATTAATATAGTTATTCTTTCTTTGACCATTAAATAAGCAGAAACATCACAAAAGCCCCAGGTACAACAGTGAAAATACTTTGAACATTTGTGAAGTCAATTAGTTAGGAGATACGTTTGTTAGGACAAGAACACTATAGGAGGTGAGCTGTAATACCTGTAATCTGTTATGATTTGAAACCTCAAGTTTCAGGAGTTTTAAATGACTCCCATTTTTCAAAGTCTTTATCTTCAGAGACTAAAAAGTGAATTTGTACAAAATTGAAGAAAAATGGAAACAAAATCCCAATCATCAAATGTTCTTCAGGGAGTCGACATGGTTCAAATTGCCCCAAGTTTTTTTTTATTGCAATAGTTTATTTTACAATTCTGTCACAATTGTTTCGAGAATTTTTTAAAAAATTTTTTAAAGTTCTAACATGCGACATTGATTTTTGTATACAGCAGAACCACAGGTTGGGGTGTCTAACTTTTGCAAGTTCACTTTTGCACAATACTTACTGTAAACCTTACTTTCTGAAATAAGAGTGTGCTATACATGCATTGCATGCTGTATATGTGGAACACACTGTTCGCCATTTATAAAAATCACTCATTACGACAGTCTCCAGGAATGCATTTCCCAAGACTTTACTGCATTCTATTGTCTCTAGAATACTCACTGTGTGTTCCTCATGAAATTAACCAAACAAAGGTAAGAACTTCAGAAAAAAAATCAAGTTTGCATTCTCTGTGAAATGTACAGATGGTGATTTTGAGTTAATAGCATACTTTTATTTAGGCAACAAGTGCACAAAAATGAAGTGTAAGATTCATTTGCACGCTTTTGGCATGACGTTGGCTATTCTACGTTGTGCATGATCACTAACAGCCTTTCTTTTCCTACCATGATGTCAGAGGTTAAACCTTACATGAACCTCTTTTGACATGTGTAGAACATGTCACCGACGTAAAGTTACTTGTTCAAATTTTTCACCTTTCACAAAAAAAGTGCACAATTGTTTGCAAATTAATCCACATACAGGTGTATTACTTCCTTTGAAAATTCTTTTTCTAACTTTGTTTTCCAAAATTAAAACCCCACTTTTTTTTCTTTAAAACAATGAAATTTAAGTTCTTGTTCTGATGTCTTTGGTTTCCCCTCCACTTTGACAATGAACTTTTCATTGTAATGAGAACAAGAGTTAAAATGAAGAGATGTGTATTTTCACAGAATTCCAGAGCCTAACCTTTTACTTAGACTTCAATTTAAATGGTTTTAATGTCTTCGGTTAGATTCTTTGAAAATCAATTATATAATTTGTTTGCAATAATACAATCCTTTTCACAACTCCAAGTATATAAAGAAAACCACCACTTGTAAAGAAATTGCTTTTCTTGACCTTTCAAATTTTATGTCTCCCTATAGGTTTTTCACTATACATCTTTAAAACGTTTTGACATTTCAGTAATATAAGTTCACATCTTATTGGTTCTTTGTCTGGTGCCTGTTGTTGCCTTGGACACTTGTGCTGGCATGTTTCCTTAGAGAATGTCATTGCTGTGGTGATTGTTGCCGATGTAGTGTGTGTTGCTGTTCACCTGTTGCGCTATTGGATTACAGTTGATGTCTGAGATTGGTGGCCATTCAAATCCTTGTTTAGGTGGCTGGTCATCTGCTGTTATAAAGGAGTTGCTCCTCAGGTCGTGTGTAGATATTTGCTTACATCAACAGAAATGGTCCTTGACCTTTTTAGACAGTCAAGGTGGCATCTTCTCCAAGTAAATCCCAGATCATCAAGTAGGTTGATATTTTTTGAGTGTGTAGAATGTCTGCACTTCGACTGACTCTCCAATCCTCAGCGCTGATCATGATTTGGTAGCTTTATTCAAGTGAAATTTGATTTCCTGTCATGTCACTGACTCCATTAACACATCTGGATTCAGTAATATTTCAGCTTCTATCTTAGATGCCTGGGAGCAGCTTTACATTTGTTGTTAGACATTTTATTTAATGCCTTCAGTAGGAATGTTTCTCCATTGTAAGATTACTTCCTAGATATCTGTACTGCAACTAATAGATATGACAATGGTTCTTTTGGCATTTTTAAATAATGCCTTAGTCCTTCCATTTAGCTCAAGATATAGTGGAGGTAGGAGGTCTTGTGGTGCAGTGTTAGCACTCTACCTTTGGACCTGAAGCTTTGGCACAACACCAGGGCTTTTTGGCCATGGAAGGTGGATTGGTTACATGATTAAACATATTGACGATTAGCCTGCATGTCTTGTCACTATGACTGATGGCAGCTGGTAAGATTTATTACATTTCCTGGTCAACCGTCCTGCAAGTCACTGCAGAACTTTGCTCATAACCATGTACCAATCCAATGGAGGCCCATGGCCTATCACTCAGAAATGGAGACAGTAGAAAAGACAGGAAGACAGAGTAGAGATGGGGTATAGTATCTGATTTCCTCACTGATGAACTGAGGGTCATTGTCACTCACCACAATGCACCATCACGTCATTCCTGACAATGTGTTTTCAGACATTCCATAAGCTCAGCTGCAGCTGTTGAGATCAGCTGGTCTATCTCTCAAGAGTCTGAATAATAGATGACACTGCCAAGGTAACCAGTTTCATTGAGAGAAAAGCAGTCTACATCAAGAATCATATATGTTTTCTCTGAGATATCATGTCACGAGCAGTTCTTTACCTTGCTTAGTTTGGTATTCATGGTAACACTGCCCTAGTTGTTCCTTAGTCTCTTTAATTGTGTTTGGCCTGTCCAGCACTTCTCTTGTCATTCTCAGATTAAACTCAGTTCCTCAATAGAATGCCCTCCAGCCTTTCTTTTCTTAACTCTTCACGGATAATAAATCTAGTTCCATTGTACACTGCGCTATTTTAGATGGTCATATCATTCAGCTATGCCTAAGAAAACGAAAGTTGCATCATTGATGGTTTCAGGCCATTTTTTCACCACTACTTCCTGCAACATTTGCACACCTATTAATTGCCTTACAGATGTTAGTTCTCAATCCAAAAGTATTTTCCCAAACAATTGCAAATTAGGTGCTGTGCATTCATCTTACAACCACTGGTTGGATTTCCAGCAGACAGTTCATAACACAAATTTATGTCCAACACTAATTTCAGCATTCCCATTTTCCAACTGCACAGCCTAGGTAACACTCTGTCTTAATCTTTAAATGCTGAACACAATGCCCCAGAGATTCCAATTAGGATTGGGCATCTTACATGTAGGCACGTTTACTTTGGAGCAGTAGTACATACAAAGCTCTGAGCTAAGGGCCTTCTGAAATGAAGCAGGCGAGTGCCGTCCAGGAATCTTTGTAGCTGGCAGCGCTGTGTGTCAGTGTTGAAACCAAGTTCAAATCACAAGCTCTGCCATTTTCCAGGATCTACTTGCCCTGAGGCCACTTTTCACAACTACCTAGAGAAGGTAAATGTGAAAAGTAAGTGGAACAATGGAATAGGGTATGAATTGGGTGGATTTACAGAATGCCAGGTTAGTTTTTGGGGGTGGAGTTTGTTGGGGTGGCCAATTTTTAAAAGGCTGGCATCCCAGTTGGATGACGTGACTAGAGTGGAAAGGAATGAGGGTATAGGTTGGCAAGTGGGTGAGGCGATAATGTGGCAGGTAATTAAGTGAGTTATGGGGTAAGTAGGGGTGTGGGGACTCAGCTCAGGTTGTGGACTGGGGTTGAGTCTGTGGTATTGAGGGGGTTGGTCCACATATTCAGTCAATTCTGAGGTGGGCAGGTGTATTGGTTCTAGGGGTGGGGGGATAGGAGCCATGCGATAGTCAGTAGTTGGGGCTTGGGTTTTACAGGGATGGGGGAGTAGGTATTCAAATGTGCGTGGGGTATTAAAAAAAGGGAGAAGGTGATGAATGTGGGGTTGGGGTGGTGAGGAGGGTATAAGTATAATCTTTACCCAGGAGTTATAGCTGGATTTTATTACTACGGTGTTTGCTGGGTCACCATTAAGCTAAGTCATTTGGAACCATTCAAAATCTCCAAATCTAATTCAAAGTTGAGGACATTTGAGCATTGTTTCAGATGCTAGGTAATGCCAATTGTACATTTCAACTCCCTGGGCGATATCGACGGGGTCAGCTGCACAGGATGTCTACATAGTCCTATTGTGGAACTCCTGTCTGCGCTGCTATAACGATAGTATTCGCAACAGAAGACCAGGCCAGCATTATGTAAAGTACCCTCTTCATTGCCAAAAGGGATCAAACCTATTTAACTTATTCAGTGTTGAATCATTTTTTTTTCTAGTTTGAGGCATTGTAGGCATCACTCGAGCTATCCTATAGCTGCTTAAAGTTTCATTGATCTATCAGGCGATAGTTGGCTGTTACTGAAGAACTTTCAGTTAGATGAATTATCGCCAATCTCACAGGAGCTGACCAGGATTTGTCAGGTATAGTGGTAGTGTCTCTAGCTCTGAGCCAAAAGGACTGGGTTCAACTTCCACCTGCTCCAGAGACATTACAACTTCTTTGAATTCATTGTCCAGAAAATATCTACACAGACTGATTGATACAGAGCACTGTCTTTAGCACCGAGCCATGAGCAAGCAGGATTCTGGGATCGTACAACGTGGTCGGCTGGGGTATGGTTTGAGGCAACAATGTGTGTGCACATGAGTGTGTGTGCATTAGTCCACATCTGCCCAGCAGAACATGGCCTCCAATTGTCATGACGAACCCTGATATTGGACAAAGATCTTGCCCCATCAAGGCTGTGTGATAATTGGTGTGAATCAGCCACTCCATGTCTCAAAAGAACCCACGCACTAATATCTTCTTCCCCATCAATGTGAAGTTTTGGACCTGGAACATCAGGACTCTCATGAACAATCCCAAAAGTGACAGATCTGAACGGCATTCTGTTATCATAGGAGATAGCAAGAACTGCAGATTCTGGAAGTCAGAGTTATTACAAAGTGTAACTGGAGGAACACAGCAGGTCAGGCAGCATCAGAGAAGTAGGAAAGTTGATGTTTCAGGTCGGGACCCTTCATCAGAACTGGGCAGGGGGAAGGGAGCTCAGAAATAAAGGGGGTGTGGTCCTGGGCGAAGGTAGATGGGGTGATGATAGATGGATGTAAGTAGTGGTTGTGGAGATTTGTCAATGGGAAGGGTCGGGAAGAAAGGTAAGAAGGAAGACGGACAGTTTGTGTGGGGTCAAGGGACACTTTCTTCAGGAAAGGTAAACCAAAAGGAGAACACCAACTCAATGAGATTTGCTTAGCATGAAAAAAAGCCAGTTGACCGTCTCAGCAAGTCGTCTTACGAGGAAACCAAATGCCTCATGATCCTTTGGCTCAGCCTAAGCCAGAAGCATCATATCACAGTCATTGGAGTGTACACCCCCAAACCTGAAAACAATAGATGAGGCCAAAATAGAGTTCCACTTCACCCTTGGTCAGTTATTGTTCCAGGACCTAAAGCTGTTTGATGATTCCAATACCTGAATTAGGCGTGGACAGAAACTTCTGGAAGGGCAGGATTGGCAGGGAAGACAAAGGGAAAGTAAACACCAGAGTCCTCTTCCTGGTAAAGTGCCTAGAACATGGTCTGGTCAAAACTAATACCTTTTATTAAAATTAGAAAGACACGATAAGTTGTCATGGCAATCCCCTTTCAATTGTATTAGCCTTTCAACCTAACTGTACATTTTATGATTGTGTTCTGGAATAATAATTGAGGATTAATTGTTAACATGTGGCTACAATATGCAACATCATCCGGGGCACACACTTTGTAGGCAGGTACCAGAAAGTTTTTAAGCATGGATCTTTAGAAACCATGCACAATATTGTGTATATAAAATGTAATCTAAGCAAAATTAATGTCCTTGTAAATTTGACAGAGGAATTTCAGTTGAAACAATGGCTAATGACAATATTCTACACTTTTAAGTCTTTTAAAACTGGTTTTGAGTCTGAGGATAATAGAGGATTAAATTGAATAACTTCAAAGTCAAACGAAATTAATAACATTGCCGACTTGAAAATGATCTTTTCTTTGTGCCTCACAAGCACAACTGACAGTCAAAATGTATGAAACCCCACTGGATTTAGAACTAGAGAGTTTTAGATGCCATGCTGTGTATGTGTCAAAATGTTTATCTTAATCAGAGGCAGCATGGGCTAAATAATACTAATGATACAAAAGGCTGCATCCAACTTTTTTTATTCATTCACGGGATGAGGGCTTCACTGACCAGGCAGCATTTATTGGCCACCCCTAATTGCCCAGAGAGCAGTTCAGAATCAACCACATTGCTGTGGGTCTGGAGTCACATGTAGGCCAGACCAGGTAAGGATGGCAGTTTCCTTCCCTAAAGGGCATTAGTGAACCAGATGGATTTTTCACGACAATCAACAATGTGTTCGTGGTCATCATTAGATTCTTCATTCCAGATATTTTATTGAATTCAAATTCCATCATCAGCCATCACGGATTCAAACCTTGGTCTGGGTCTTGGATTAACAGTCCAGCGATAATACCACTCGGCCATTGCCTGCCCTGATAATTTCCAATAATTCCCTTTGAAAGAACTCTCATTTTTCACCTTTTCTGGAAGTTTACACTTATCAATGGCCACTTCAATGCCCTTAAAATCTTAATGTTAATTAAATAAAGACCTGATCAGACTGTAAATTACATGTTTTTGTCCTTTTCTTGGGGCACCACTAACTTGCAAGAACATTTGAATTCTACATGCACTGTGGAATATCAGCATACAAGTTTATTTATTCATTATTTTGCTACTCAGCAACTATACTGAGTTATTTGGAAAGGTCTTTCTTATTTTCAAACACAAGATGCAATTTCTGGATATATTGGTGGCACGTGAATACAGAAATACTGTTTCCATTATCCTTGCCTGAGGCAAACTATTTGCGTGTCTGTGAGCAGGGGTTATAAAATACTCAGAGGCTATGTTAAAAATTTGCAGATAATAATGTTTCTTTTATTACAGATTTATGAATCTCATTGTGAAGATAATTATACTTTGCTGCCAACACCCATTTTCCTATTCTTGAGTGAAAATAGGGTGATGGTTTGGAGATCTGACAAGTTACATTTGCATCTTGCAGAAGCCATAAGAAAGTTGCAGCAAATTCTAGCATCATCCAAAGTGGTTAGTGGTTAGGACGGGATTTTACAGTTTTCTGGGCAGTGAGCTGGCAGGCAGGGCGGTAGCACATGTCTGTAAGCTGGTCCCTTTTAACCAGCAGTGGGGAAAGCATTGGATGACCCACCCACTCAAGCCAATTAAGACCCTAAAATGATGAATTATTAGCCACTTAAGGTGTTTTTCCTCCTGCGTTTGTATTTCATCCATGGCAGGCAATTTCCACGCCATTAGGCTCATGGGATCAGAAGAGAATCCCTCCTATTTGGGTGCCTTCCTATTGGGTTCCCAATTGAACCCGCTTCCCCTTTCAGGTTTCTTCCATCGTATGCCTATCAGCCCCTGCAAGGTGTTTAACCCAGCCCACCCTCAAAGTCTGGTTTCCAATATCCTCCCATACCCTCACAAGGTATGCCAGCTGGCCATAGCTGAAGACTCCAACTTGACTGCCAACCTGGTGCCATCAACAATCATCATTGGGAACTGCATTCTGTTCCGTCGGTGGCCACTATTCCTGGTGGCAGTGCTGGGACTAGCACTGTGGCCTGCAGCCCTCAGAGGTTGGACTTCCTCAGGGATGGCTAGTCATTTCTCGAGCCAGTAATAATCTCCCTCCAATTGTAGAATCACTACAGGGTCAATCTAGAAAGAAGAAACAAGCTCAGCCTTGACTTTTCAGCTGTCATGGTAGAATAATAGTTTGTGAGATTGTATGAGCAAACCAGTAATCACAATTTCAAGTTGCACCACTGTGAAGCCTCGCAGGACCCTGCCAGTGCAGACACCACTGATGCTGCTCGGTCCCACCCAAACCTGACGCTACCACCAGCGTGAGTGTGCTTTAGGTCCATCTTGCCAATAAATCTGCTGCTGATGCTGCCCCAGGTCTTGTACAGGGCCCAAATACACCTCCACTGCCACCTCCTTGAATCTGCGCTGTATGCAGATGCTGCTGGGAACCCAAACTCGCCCCTGCAGCAGCAGCCATGAGTCAGCGCTAAGACCACCTTGACAATGTGGAAGCTACCAGAAATTCAAACTCACATCCAACATTGCTGCCAGGAGTCCATGCTGCTGGCCCTACTTGAGTCCACGCTGCTGGGCCTACTCACCACTGCTGATGTTGTAGGTGCGACCGAGCTCTTCACCAAAAGGTAAGTAAAGTAAAAATAAAAAGAGAAAAAGAAAATGAGAGAAGAGCCTGAACGAAAAAGCAAAGAAATGAAATCAAAAGGAAAAGTGGATGGAGTGGACAAGCCCTGGGCTCCACTGCCATCTTACTGATTGATGTTATAAAGGACATGGAGCTGTTCAAAGGGAGAAGCAGAACACACTTTACAATTATATGTGAATAGAGGCCCAAATACATGAGGATTAGATATATGGTTTATCATTTCTATTACTGTAATGTCAGGGACAAGATGGAGATTGAATTATTCAATTATTATCTCCTTCTGTCCATAAGCAGAAGTGTTTTTCACTTTTTCACATACATGCTGTCTCTCTTACACACACACACACACGCACATACACGCACACACGCACACACGCACACACACACACACACACATACAAGAAAAAGAAAGGAAGGGAAGATATTACAGTTAAAAATAATTTGAAATTTCAAAGATATGGGCATTAATTCGGACATTAATTTAGACTGAGTTCAGAAAGCTTGAGTTTCTGAAGATTCTAGCAGTTATATAGTCATAGAGTCGTACAGCATGGAAACAGACGCTTTGATCCAATTCATCCGCACCGACCAAACTTCCCAATCTGACTTAGTTTCCTAGTCCCATTTGCCAGCAGTTAGCCCATAGCCCTCTAAACCCTTTCTATTCTATTATCCATCCTGATGGAACATGCAGATTTCCCTTTAAAGTTGATGGAGACACAATGAGATGAAGTTGGTGTCCACTCTTCCAGATGATACAAGATTTGTTCTAGAAATGACATCTCGTAAAAGCTGAGACTTAAGGCAGGTTTACCTCAGCCTGGACTCCGACTATGATGTCACCGCTCAGCAGCCTATCCTTATGTTACCAGCAAGCTGCCTCTGACTGAAGCAAAGCTGTCCAGAAACTATAATTAAATCTCCATCAAACACCAGAAATTTTGGTCCTTTGATGGGGCTCCTGGATGAATCAGTTTCAGTTGAATAAGGTAGTTTCTATGTAATAATAAGTTAATATCTCCTGGCCACAACTATTGTTCACTTGTAACAGTATTGAGCTATTTGTAAGAGCCATGTGAGGTGTAATGAGTGTCAATAGCTCTCATTTGTTCAAACTGGCTGGTGGAGACATAGCATCAGCTGGTCCTTCTGTGTTTGTGGACTGCAAGGATGACCCACACAGTGCTGAGGCTTGATGTTCCAGGACAATGATGTCTGAGTTCTGTTTGGAATCCTTCCAGAAATTGGGGTCCATTTGCACCATGTGTTTGTCAGTGGCCAGGTTTTAGTCCAATAATGTTCAGTGTAAAATTTTACAAAAGAAAGTGTAGACAATGTACGATCTCTCTTTGTTCCTCAGCACGGTATTCTGAATGGACTGTTATGTGAAACAGACTGTTATGAGTCTGCTGGGCTTAACTTAATTCAGAAGGAAACTAAAGTAAAATACCTTGAAGGTAAAAGTTATACTATTTGCAAAGTGATGACCTGGAAGGCATTTACATACAGCTGTCCAGTGGACAAGAAATAAAAGGATGAAAATGCTAGAAATACACAGTAGGTTAGTCAGGCTTTTTTGATTCCACTCTCACCAGCCTGCAATAGTCTACCCATTAAAATGATTAGAAGACAAAAATCACAGGCTGGCAACGGATGAAACAGAAAACCCTTGGCTAACCTTGCAAAGGGAAAAGTGCTAATTAATGTTTTGAGTGCATGCCCTATTTGAGAATTTATTGGACATTACTGCAGCCACTAATATTATTTTTGATTTCACTTAAAGCTTTAAAGAAGATGTAGCACAATCACGTGGCTATTTTGGTGCAGGCAATTGAAAATTGTCTAAGCAATTTATTAATTAGCCTTGATGGCAAAGGTGAGGAGTTTTGGGATAATCACAGCTGGTCATTTTAATGGTTGCAGTTTAATATTTAGCCGAGAACTGATTGGTAAGTAAAATACTACTTGGATTCTATTGAAACACAGGCAATGATGCAGCAGGGGAGATGATGTCACAGGAATCCAAATGAAAACACACACAAGTGATTTTGTTTGCGAATTAGGCTGGTACACTCACCGATCTGCACAGCAGCTAATCCCCTAAACTTTTAACCAAATGCTTCAAATTTACAGCTAACCTTTCACAATGATCACTGGTAACAATATGAAAGAAGATTTTAGTTTTATTGTGCAAAGAATCAAGTGTTGAGAGCACTATTTACGATGAACATCATTGAAGGCATTCATTTAGTACAAATTTGCAACTGGAGGACTGTTTGTGAAGTGATTAAAGAATCAGGACTAATTTTCTTCTGTCCTCCTTCATTCTGTATGTGCCTTATTTTACAACTGTGCTAGCATTTCTGGTGTTGCCTCCACACCCCATTCCCTAAGGAAGGGTGAAAGGGAAGTGATATTCAAGTATGGATCAAGGATTAGTTTGGAGCAACCATGGAAAGAGAGGGGAGGAAATCTGTAGGGCTTTCTGCCTCATTTTCCTCTAGGTAAAATGGGTGATTACCCAGTTGTAGGGCACCCAGCGAAGATCTTTTTGTCCTTAGGTTTGTAGGAGTGTACCATAGATTGACACCCACGGTTCCTGGAGTCTTACCAAATGTTAAAGTTTTTTTAAAGGAACACACAGTAACGAAGGAACACCCTAACTTACCTGACTTTCAGACCAAGGTTGACAGAAAGCATGAACCAGAGTTCTGTACTAAATAAAAATTATTCATTATTATAAGTAGTTAGGCTTTAGCTATAAATAAAAAAAAGTATAAACCATTGGTATATAATGCTATCAACAAAAACTCTAATTGCTTATAAACCACCCCACTCCCTCTTGCACTCACGCACATAGATAAACAAATAGGAAAAAATGGATCATTGGTGGGGGTAGATTATATGTTAGAAAAAATAATGCAAAGTCAGTTCAATGGTCTTTGCTTCTTGATTCACTGGTTAAGATGACCATTCTTCAGCAAGCCAGGCCCTTGTTGTTCAGACATCTTTCTTCCAGAAGATTCTACTGGTTTGTAAGAAATACAGTGTGACTAATTCACTTGGAAAATATCTCTGATCTATTACTTCAAAAGTCACAGCTCACAACAACTGCTGCAGGAAAGGTAACAGTGTTTCTTTGAGGTTAAACTGAATGTTTGTACTGCAGAGAACAGTCAGCTTCTGCTAGGGAGAACAGCAGCACACTGTTTTATATTCCGCACTCTGTGTGCCTGTAATTTGTGTCCAGTTCCAATCCGCTCTGTTAGCTGAGACCCACCTTCACTTGTAAACAATCCCTTGGCTCCTGATTATCTACACATTGCAGAAACTGACAGCCACAAAAGCTGAGTCCGCAATAGCTGTCAAATTTCTTACGTAAGATTATGCACCTATCTTGGTACATCCATAATCTTTTTAAAAACACAGCTTTTCTCCTTGCTGTCTATGGTTTTTTTTAAAGACACATAAAAAAAGAAAGGTTCTTAAATCTTTCTTTTTGAATCGTAACATAGGCCAGCGATATCAGAGAGACCTTAGAAGATAAGTGAAACATTTTTATCAAAGGTCCCAAGGATCATGGGTATCTGGATATTTTGCTGTTTCTGAACAATTGATGCATAGGACCAGTACCACTGTATTACAGGTACTGCAGGTTTTTTGAGCTTGAAGTAGTGGCTAAATTTCCACTCTGAGCTCTGGGCACAAATTCTGCAAAGCAGGTAGGCTGCTGCCTGAGAAGCATTGAGCCAGTGCAAATGACCTGAGTCTGGGAATTCTGAAAAGTTACATATGGACATATGTAGCAATGAATTGTGAGCAGAAGTAGAACATTTGGTCCATTGAGCTATCTCCACCATTCTCACCTACCTCCAAAGGCCTTTTACTCCCTTCCTAATAAGAAGTTATCTTCACCAGAGTTCAAAAATCATACAACCTTCAGAAAAAGATTGCCTTGACCCAAAAAGGATGACATTTAATCTTTAACGTGTGTTCCCAGTTCTGCCAAAACCTTCCTCATTTAAAAATGACCTGATTAAAATAACTGAAAATGAATTAAAAACAATGATGATCCATTTAAAAGTTTAATTTGTATGCATGGTTATGGCAAATTAGAATACTTTGAAGAATACAAAACCCTTAAAATGCACCAAAGAATGTGAATGTAGTTTGAGGAACTTTCCTAAGTCAGATCTGGGGGTTCACATCTTTCCAGATGGAGCGCACATCACTTCCAATCCACTTTGTCTGTGTTAGGCAAGCAGAGAAGTTGGTGGAGGGAAGGATTAAGGATCCATTATAATCCGTGACACCGTTTATACCTAGCTACAACTTCATCCCCACAATTTAGGTCACCATTAGTTTGCTGCGAAATTCTTGGCAGTCCAATCACCACCTTCCATATAAACTAATTGAATCTTCCCTTCTTCCCTCATCTATATTTAAGTAAAGGGTGGGCTTTGTTGGCTCCTGCTGTTGCGTGTGAAGAGGTTGTCTGACTAAGATGCATCAGATAGCCTGCCTGCTGCATACGCCCTTTCCCCAGCATGCCACCAATTTCACCAGGCCACTGGAGACTTCAGGCAGCTGATTCACCTTTTGGCCTAGTGATGACCTTAAGTGGACAACTAGTGGATACTCAAGTGCCTCAGTGCATGCATGTCAATATTTTTCAATGGAAGAGGAATGTCCAAGACAAAAGGGTAGCTGTTACTGTGCAGGCTGGTAGTGGTTAAGGACATGGATGGGTTTCCTTTGGGGATGTGTTGTGCCCATCAAACATACTGCCACAGTTCAGTGCCCTATTTCAAACTTCCACACAGGGCCTCTCCTACCCTAATACTAATCATTGTCACCTTATTGCTTCATGCATCTGTCAGCTAGGCCCTGCTAATGTCACAGATTTACCTGGCCCAGTCCTTCCAGGCTCCATTCTTCTTGGGGTAGTCTTATAGTCCCATAGTCTTGATAGACGCCATCACTCAGATCCGGCATTGCCGGGTCTACAGAGCTGCCAACCAATTGGATTGCCCTTCAGCTTTCTACGTATGGACTTCCTCCCTGTGTGGAGGGGAAGGTCTTATCCTCACACTTCTCTAAGACATGGCAGCCAACATCAATGAGGATGCATTCCCTGTTGACTCTTCAGGTGGTGGAACTGTAAGTCCCTCTCTCAGAGAAAAAAATCCTGCTTCTTTACTGCTAGTTTACCAACACGTACAACATGCAGAACCACTTCTTCTGGGAATATAGGCACAATTGCTCTCATCACAGGCATTGACCATGGTACATTCTGTGTGGTCATGAAGTTTTTACCTCAAACTAGATTAATTGCATTTGGGGGCCACGCAGAGAGTCAAACAGCCAGCTGCGAGGTGAAAAATGACATTTGTGAAAAAAAAGTGTAAAGTATAAATCAGTGCATTGTCACCATTGCTACCTAAGTGCCCTCAATAAATTTTCTTTCTGTCCTGTCCACTGCAGCTTAGTCTAGTCCTTGGGGTCCATACTGAGGTATGGACCCTGCTTAATGGTATAGCCTGCTGATCCTGCAGGTTTAGTTGGGCATCTCTGGTGGCATTAGTGGCTGGATGTCCCAGAATTACCAAGGATCTTCTTAGCAGATGCAATCAGATCCTCCTCAGTGTGAACTTCTGAGGTTTGGATGGGTGCAGGCAGGGTGGAGGTGGAGGGCTTGGCCAGCTCTGCTGTATCCTGGAGAAACAACACAGCGCTTTTTCCACGTGAGGAAGGTCACGTTGTCCTAGTCGCCCTGCCTTCTGTCCTGAGGATCAGTGGCTGGGGTGATGGAGTGTGGGTGTGTATGCACCTCTCCAGCAGACCCTGAGGATTCTGGGCTTGGCTCTCCATGGCAACCACCAACCTGTCCATGGACACACAGAGACAGTCATATGACTAGTTGCTCTGTTGCAATGAGGGCCATTGCCTCCCACATCGCTGTCTGCTCCTTTGTCCTCCCTGTGCATGTGGATGAAGTCCCTGACTGTCCACATCACAGGCTCCTCTCATGCCTGGGCCTGAGCAGGAGAGTGGTCTCTGGCAGTCCCTGAGAGTCAGCGGCCTGGGCCATTTCTTCCTCAGCCAGCAGCAGAGCTGTCACACTGAGGTGCTCAACAGATTGTGGTCCCTCATTCTCTACGTCTAACGTTCCCATTGAGGTCCCTGTATCAGAGCTGGTGTGGGCAGCCTTGCCAATGTGCCCTTTGAGTTCATGGCGCTTTCATCATCAGTAGTCAAGGATATGGTTTCTGACTGAACTGGCTGATTCCCTGTGGAGGGAGTAAACTTTCTGGTGGTCCCTGCAAGACAAAAGAGAGAGAGAGAAGGTATTGCAGCCAGTAGCTAAAATTGATGTGCAATGAATGAGACTGAGATTGGGATTACCCCTGCAGTTTTGGTGAAATGGGGCATGATACTTCGTTATTTGGTGAGGCATGGATATCTCAGCATTCCTGCAGGAGCAGTCCCGATTTTCTCATTGACCTTCTTATGGCACTGCTGGTCATTCCTCTGCACAATGGAGATGGCACTGACCCATGTGGCAACATCAGAGCAGGCTGCGAGGGTCTTGTGGCAGGGCTTCTGCTGCCAATCCTCCAGGAAGAGGATACTCTTCTTGGCACTGAGCCTTGGCAAAGCCCCCCAGGTCCCTGTCGGAATATCATGGTGCTGCCCTCACCTTCTTTGACATCTTCAAATTTAGGCCATCAATGAACAGAGTAGCTTTGGGATAGCAGTGCTCATCTGGGTCCACAGAGCTCCTTTGAAGATGATGCGGGCACAAGGGGTGCCAATTTTTGGCAGACATCGTTTGAGTAATGAGTAGTCCGGGAATGATGTGTGGTGAGATGCAGCTGGAATGAGAAGCAGTGGAAATTGTGGCAGGGTTGTGGGGGGGGTTTGGTGAGATAGGCTGAGAAGATTCACTGGGCATTGTAATGAATATCCTTCCAAAAAGCTCAATGTAACTCAGATTTAGCGATACAATTGCACGATTCAGTCCCACATGTCATGCAATTCAATTTATTTTCATTTGTATTTGTTTCATCAACAACGCAGCCCACTCCCCTTTCTTTGCTGCAAAAAAATTAAACTCTTGTCCCCAGTAATTTGTCACATTCAATTTTCATTGAAGATTTACTTGTTCAAATTGGTATTTCTGCCTTGCAAAATTCTGTGCTACTGGAGTGGAAACTTCATACGTTTGCTTGATTGTTGTTAATCTGATTTTCAGTAATGAGACTGTACGCTGCCGAAAATAAGATTAGTGACTTGGAGCTGAAAAGTTAATTTGCATGAAATGAACAGAACGTGCTATTTGGGAACAAAATTCCATGAAGAAATGCTGGCTTTATTTGTTGTAAATTTTTATGGCAATACAATACATCATTTGCTGCTATAGATAATAATCTTTTGCTGATGAACTTCAAAATTGATCCGACGTTTGCTTTTAAAGTATTTGTTAGATGAGTTCCATTGACTTTCATTCCACTACATAAAAGCAGCTGCTTTACTTCAAATGCAATTCATAGTTTGTAAAATATCATGAACCAGGGTGTGTTGAGCTGGTATATCAGTGCACGTTCCAGCATAGATTGGGTGACAGCTTCACAGAACACTGATGTTCTATCTGCAGATAAGACTCTGAACTTCGATGTTCCCTGCCACTTCAACACACCACCTTGTTCCCTGGCTAACTTCTCTGACTGAGGCTTGCGGCAGTGTTCTAGCAAAGCTCAGGGCAAGCTGGAAGAACAGCACCTTCTGAACTCAATATCGAGTTCAACGAATTTTGGGCTTAAGCTCTCCCATGACCTGAACCCTGCCCCCATACACCAGGCCTTGTTATCACATTGTCTTCCACTCCATACGACGCATTGTTAGCCACTAACAGACCGCATTGATAACTATTCACTATCCAACTTTTCTTCTCTCTCTTTGGGCTCAATCCCCACCTATCATTTACTCATTACCCCCTCCTCCAATCCTATCTTCCGCATAAAAAAACAAATTTTTTCAGGCTACTGGAGTTCTGAGGAAAGGTCACTGGACCTGAAACGTTAACTCTGATTTCTCTCCTCAGATGCTGCCAGACCTGCTGAGCTTTTCCAGCAATTTCTGTTTTTGTTTCCAAGTTCAGGAGGGATAGAGGGGGATGTAGAAGGGGCGGGGGAGTTGCACTATTTATTAAGAAGTATTATCACATCTGTACTGTGGGAGGACACCTTGGATGGCTCATACAGTGAGGCAATATGGGTAGAGCTCAGGAACAGGAAGGGTGCAATCACAATATTTGGGGTTTACTATAGGCTTCCCAACAGCCAGCGGCAGATAGAAGAACAGATGTGTAGGCAGATTTTGGCAAGATGTAAAAGTAACAGGGTTGTTGTTGTGGGTGATTTTAACTTCCCAAATATTGACTCGGACTCACTTAGTGCTTGGGGTGCGGATGGGGCAGAGTTTGTAAAGAGCACTCAGGAGGTCTTCTTGAAACATTATATAGATAGTCCAACTAGGAAAGAGGCCTCACTGGACCTAATACTGGGGAATGAGCCTGGCCGTGTGGTTGATGTCTCCGTAGGGGAGCAGCTTGGGAACATTGATCACAATTCAGTAGGCTTTAAGGTACTGATGGATAAAGATAAGTGTAATTGTCAGGTGAAGGTGCTAACTTGGGGGAAGGCTGATTACAACAATATTAGGCAGGAACTGAAGAATGTAGATTGGAGGCAGATCATTTGAGGACAAATCAACATTTGATATATGGGAGGCTTTCAAGTGTAAGTTGCTGGGAACTCAGGACTGGCACATTCCTGTAAGGATGAAGGATAAGTATGGCAAATTTAGGGAATCTTGGATAGTGAGAGATATGTGAGCCTAATCAAAAAGAGAAAGGAAGCATTTGTCAAGGCTAGGAGGCTGGGAACAGATTAATCAATGGTAGAATACAAGGAAGGTTCAAAGAAACTTAAGAAAGGAGTCAGGAGGGCTAGAAGGGTTCATGAAAACTCATTGACCCACAGGATAAAGGAAAATTCCAAAGCTTTTTATACTTATATAAAGAGCAGGAGGGTAACCAGGGAGAGCGTTGGCCCACTTATGGACAGGGAAGGGAATTTATGTGTGGAGCCAGAGGAAATAGGTGAGGTATTAAATGAATACTTTGCATCAGTATTCACCATAGAGAAGAACTTGATAGATGATGAGTCTGGGGAAGGGTGTGTAGATAGTTTGGGTCATGTTGAGATCAAAGGGGAGGAGGGCTTGGGTGTCTTGAAAAACATTATGGTAGAAAAGTCCCTAAGACCGGATGAGATATACCTCATAATAGTGAGAGAGGCAAAGGAAGAAATTGCTGGGGCCTGGAGAGAAATCTTTGTGTCCTCACTAGCTACAAGCGAGGTCCTAGAGGATTGGAGAATAGCCAATGTTGTTCCTTTGTTTAAGGATGGCAAGGATAATCCAGCTAATTACAGGCCAGTGAGCCTTAAGTCTGGGTTATTGAAATTATTAGAGTGGATTCTTCGAGACAGGGCATACTCCCACTTGGAAATAAGTGACTGTATTAACGAGAGGCAGCATGGTTTTGTGAAGGTGAGGTCGTGCCTCACTAACTCGATTGATCATGTTTGTCACTTCCTCAAAAATCCCAATGAGGGTAGTGGATGTTGTCTATATGGACTTCAGCCAAGCCTTTGACAAGGTTCCTCATGGCAGACTGATACAGAAGGTAAAGGTGCACAGCCTCAGAGTTGAGCTTGCAAGATGGAGAAAAAACTGGCTCGGTCATAGAAGACACAGGGTAACAGTGGAAGGATGCGTTTCTGAATGGAGGGCTGTGACTAGTGACGTTCCTGAGGGAACAGTGTTGGGACCTTTGCTATTTGTAATATATATAAATGATTTGGAGGAAAATGTGACTGGTTTGATTTGTAAGTTTGCGGATGACATAAAGGTTGGTGGAATTGCGAATAGCGATGAGGACCGTCAAAGGATACTGCTGGATATTGATGGATTGGTGACATGGGCAGAGAAATGGCAGATGGAGTTTAATCCAGAAAAATGAGAGTTAATGCATTTTGGAAGGTCTGATCCAGATGGAAAATATACAGTAAATGGCAGAACCCTTAAGAGTACTGATTGGCAGAGGGATCTGGGTGCAGAGGTACACAGGTCACTGAAAGTGGCAAGACACGTGGAGAAGGTAGTCAACAAGGCGTACGGCATGCTTGCCTTCATCGGCTGGGGCAATGAGTTTAAAAATTGGCAGATAATGCTACAGCTTTATAAAACCTTAATTCGGCCGTATTTGGAATATTGTGGTCTCCACACTACCAGAAGAATGTGGTGGCTTTGGAGAGGGTACAGAAAAGATTTTCCAGGATGTTGCCTAGTATGGAAGGCATGAGCTATGAGGAGAATTTGTAGAAATTTGGGTTGTTTTCACTGGAATGATGGAGGTTGAGGTGGGACCTGATAGGGGTCTATAAGATTATGAAGGGTATGGACAGAGTGGACAGTCAGGAGCTTTTTATCAGGGTGGAAGAGTCAGTTACTCAGGGGCATAGGTTTACGGTATGTGGGGCAAGGTTTAAAGGTGATGTGTGAGGCAAGTTTTTTACACAGTGGGTGGTGGATGCCTGGAATTGGCTGCTGGGGGAGGTAGTGGAGCAGATGTGATAGTGACTTTTAAAGGGCATCTTGACAAATACATGAATAGGATGAGAATAGAGGGATACACACCCCGAAAGGGGAAGGGGTATTAGTTGTTACAGACAGCATGTCGGTGCAGGCTTGGAGGGCCAAGGGCCTGTTCCTCTGCTGTAACTTTCCTTGCTCTTTTTTCTTGTTCCTTTTCTTGTGCTGAAATGAATAATTTCGAAACGTATTTGTTAGTTTACAAATTTGCATAGACACATTCAATTTTATAGCACTTAAGCAGGCCATTTCATCCAGCATACCTAAGATGGTTCATTGAAAGAACTGTTTGATCAAAATAATCCTCCACCTCAACTTTTTCCTCTCGCCTCACAAATTGTTCTTCTTCATGTTCATGTCTAATTCCTTTTTAAAAGTTCCCATGGAATCCAACTCCGTCACTCCCTCAGGTAGCATTTTCCAGATTTTAATAGCCTCCTTTATGAAGACATTGCTGCTTATTTCCCATTACAAATTATTTTAAACTTACTAATTCTGGTTTCTAACAAACCTGTGAAATTTGTGAACTCCACTGAATCACATTCAAAACATTAACTCTGCTTCTCTCTCCACAGATGTTGCATGACCTGACAGGTTTCTCAGCACTTTCTGTTTTTATTTAAGCTTATGAGGGATTTGGATGATCTCCTGTGTCACTATAACCAAGGAGGAAATGCTAAGTAATCCATATGATGTCTAGGTCACATATGTTATCTGATATGTTCTGTAAGGTGATCTTCCATTGTTTGCCTGTTTTCCAAATTTTCTTCATGTTTGTTTCAAATTGATGCATTTTGGAAGATCCAATGCAGGAGGGAAGAATTTAGCAAATAGCAGAACCCTTAGTCGCATCAACATCCAGAGGATCTAGGCATACAGGTCCATAACTCTCTGAAAGTAGCAACACAAGTGGATAAGGTTGTTAAGAAAGCATATAGCATGCTTGCTTTCATTGATCAGGTCATAGAGTATAAAAATTGGCAAGTCATGTTACAGCTGTATAGAACTTTAGTCAAGCCACACTTGGAGTGCTGTGTATAGTTCTGATCACCACACTACAAGATTGAGGCTTTGGAGAAAGTACAGAAGTAGTTTAGCGGGATTGCCTGGTTTGGAGGGTATTAGCAAAAAGGAGCGATTGGACAAACTTGGTTTGTTTTCACTTGGACATTGAAAGATGAGGGGTAACTTGATGGAAGCTTACAAGATTATAAGAGGCATGGATAGAATGATAGTCAGAGCCTTTTCTCCACGGTAGGAGGGTCAATTACTTGGTGACATAGGTTTCAAGTCAAAGGAAGTAGGTTTAAAGGAGATGGGAGAAGCAAGTTTTTTGTACAGAGGGTGTTAAGTGCCTGGAGTGCACTGTCAGACGAGGTGGTGAAGGTAGAAACCATAGCAATGTTTATAAGAACCATCCTGACAAATATTTGAATAGACAGGACATGGGGGATATGGACCATAGAGAAATAAAAGATTTTGTTTTAGAAAGGCATCACGTGTTGGCACAGTCTTGGTAAGCCAAAGGGCCTGTTCCTGTGCTGTATGTAAAATACCTCCACAGAGGCCAGTACCTTGTCACCAAGTCACCTTTTATTTACATGTGGAAAGCCCTTGACACTGATCCAGCTCCCTCAGAGCTAGATCTCAGAGTGAACAGGATGTCTGAAATTCCTATTCCTATCTGTCAGCCAGGGGTCTCTGATGAGACCAGTTTAACAGCCTCAATCAGGGAACTCATATTCTATGAGGTCCACTTAGAGGTATGGAGTCATAGAGCTTAACAGCATAGAAACCAAGTATCCTAATAGATCTAGTCCCATTTGCCAGCATTTGGCCCAGATCCCTCTAAAACCTTTCTATTCATATACCCATCTAAATGTTTTTTCAATGTTGTAATTGTACCAACCTCCAACATTTCCACTCGCTGCTCATTCCATTCACACACCACCCTCTGCATGAAAATATTTCCCCTTAGGTCCCTTTTAAATCTTTCCCCTCTTACCTTAAACCTATGCCTTCTAGTTTTGGACTCCCCCACCCCGGGGAAAAGTCCTTATCTGTTCACCCTATCCATGCCCCTCGTGATTTTATAAAACTCCATCAGGTCACCCCTCAGCCTCTGACGCTCCAGGGAAAATAGCCCCAGTCTATTCAGCCTCTCCCTATCGCTCAAACCCTCCAACTCTGGCAACATCCTTGTAAATCTTTTCTGAATTCTTTCAAGTTTCACAACATCCTTCCTATAGCAGAGAGACCAGAATTGCACGTAGTGTTCCAATAGTGGCTTAACCAATGTCCTTTGGCTGACCTCTTTACAAATCACTGCAGTACTGTTCTGTTCTTCACTAAGTTTGCCATGTCAGAGTACAAGGGATTATCCATCTTTGCAGTATGAACCATTTTTTAGTCTAAATCTTTGCATTCATATATATGCATTTATATACATGTATACAATATTTGTAATAAACCTGGTTGATATGTTTCCAATACTAAACCAGATTTAGTCTGAGATCTGCATAATTGGTCATATCATCAACTTGGGTACATTTAAAATTTGTGATGACAAGTGGAGGAGTGTAACCAGAAATGAATCGGAGCAGCCTTAGAACTTTGTTTGTGACAGTTTATATTTTGTTGAAAGGTTATGCTTGGAATCCAAGTTAATGTTCAAGCTTCACTTTTTCAACATTTGATCGACCATTCTGACAAGAAAGCTTTCCACTGTTCAGTGTAAGAGGAATATTGAAAGCCCAATGTTTATAAAAACATTCTGAACTTAAACTTTTACAGAATTTAGACAATGAATGAACTCGACTCCCTTGAAATTAAACAAACCGCACTATGATCGCTTACTGTTTGTAGCTTCTCCCGTCAGATCTGCTGTCATTGTCACATGTGGCTGCCTTTAGTTTCACACATGTACTATAGCTTGTTTGCAACTGCTCTGTGATATCTGTCATCCAAATATGCCCAGGTTAGCTCATCTTTCTGCTGCCCTCCAATTTGCTCTTCAGAAGAGATTTCAGCAGATTTCCTTTTCTGATCAAATCATCAAAATATCGACATCTTTTTTCTTGGATGTCACTATTAAAGAGCTATTTTTGGTCTTGTAATTTGAATAGCCTCTTCATCCATCTAGTGGTCTTTATGTGGAATTTTTAGCACACGTTTTAGCATCCACATTTCAAAGCTCCCATTTTCTTCCAAAGATCTTCACTTATTGTCCAGATTCTTAAGACATGCAGGAAAGTGGATCTTATGAGCTTTTCCCTTTCCATGAGTTTGAATTTTCTTAATGTTAACACAATTTTCACTTTCACAAAGTTACTTGTGGTGATCTCTATCCTTCTTCTGACTTTGGCTTTGCTTCAACTATCGTCTGTTATCATTTGTGTTAAATAGACAAAATTATGCATTTGTTCCATTGTGATACAACCCACCTTGTTTTTCACTGTAGTTATTCTAAAACATTTCTTCCCACATAGGCTGTAGTGGTTCAAAAAGGTGGCTCACCACCACCTTCCCAAGGGCAATTAGGGATGGGCAAGAAATGCTGGCCTAGCTTGTGTAAGCTATTTATGCCTAGATGAATTAAGAATAAATACTTTTGGTCTGCATGACTAGTATGAGTACCATAATACACGTCTGATAACCAAGGGTATGCAGCAATCAATCTGTTCAATATAAACATTAATAGCCTGAACTTCAAGATCAAAATTTTCATGTAGAAGAATGAATCACTTCCAAACAGAGCCAGACATGACCCATGAATAGAAGTTGTGCAGGGTTTAGTGGGGTGCTGCTTGTGGTGTCCATTCTGGGGGAGAGCTTACAGGAACTGACAATGTGAAGGAAGAGATAAAAGGTACTGCAGATGCTGGAGAATCTGAGATAACAAGCATGGGGCTGGATGAAGAACGTGAAGGAAGGTTTTTGTTTGTCAGAAGACACTCATGCTGGCTGATTCAGTATCACTAGCAATGCATCCTTTTGTGACATTCTGAACACTTTGCAGTTGCTTTTAAGGACAACTATTTTGACTGCTTAGTGTTGAGTTCCACTCAATTCTCCTCACAGTTCAAAATAAAATTTACATGAGGTTCTTCAAAGCAATGTAGGGTTCACATTGGCAATCCAACATGTCCATCCAGCTGATTCAATCCAGAACATTGGCTGCCTGCTTCTTTGGAGATTGCTGCAAAACTGAGAAAGGACAGAAGTCAGCAGAAAGAGGCTAGTCTGTATTGTACCATGAATTGCAGCCTTAAGTCACTCAATTCCTGCACAAAAAAAATTGCCCCACTAATGTTCAGAAAAGATCATAAAGTAAGCACGCAGTGAGGGAAGGAAGCATTAAATGATGCTGTGCCACAGTATGGAAGCAATTCATTTGACAGGTGCTGGCTTTTTGAAAGAGCTATCCAATTAGTCTTGGTCTGCTCTTAGCCTGCAGCACAACAGGTTTATCCTTCAAGGATTTGCCCAAATCCCTTTTGAACATTAGTATTGAACCTACTTCTTTGATACTTTCAGGCAGTGCACTCCAGATCATAACAACTCATTGCATGAACATTTTTTTCTCCTCTTATGTCTAGTTTCTTTTGCCATTCACCTTAAATCTGTAGCCTCTAGTAAACTTCTCTTCTACTACGAGAAATAGTTGCTTATTGCTTTTATAATTTGTACTTTTTAAAATAAATCTCCTTTTAAACTTTACTGCTTCAAGGAGAAAAAGAAAAGTTCCTCCTGTCTCTCTTCATTTCTGGTACATCTCTCATAATACTCCTCAGTGCAATTTCCAAGACCTTAGCATCCTTCCTACCATAGCTGAATCGTGATACCCATGAATGGACACTATACGGGAGCTGGTGATTTAGCCAGTTATTTATATTAATAGGTTTAACACAACTTCCTTGCTTTTATGAGAGTATCCACTTGTGCACAGATAATGTGGTAAGGGAGGGTTTTCCAGGATTTTGAACCAGCAACAATAAGGGATAGTGATCCAATTCCACATCAGAATGGTGTGTGACTTGGGCAAATCTACAGCTTTACAATTGTAATGCATTCCGTAATACCTGAAAAACGTCAGAATATACAGTGACCTTTGTCTATCATTAAATTTTCAGGGATTAAACCAAACTTGGTTCAATTAATATAAAAACATGTGTCAGTTCTCAGTTGGACAAGCGATAAAAAAAAGTACTGCAAATATAAGAACATGTGCTTTTCAGCCAATGTGCCATTCAACTGTTCACCATTCTGTCATTTAATTAGATCAAGGTTGATTGGTATCTTAAAGTTATTATTCACCCAGCATTCCTTAGTCCCTCGACATCTATGTCTAATATAACTATTAATCTTATGTTTGAATTTTTCAATTAACTTATCTTTTTTGGAGAGAGAGTTCCAGATTTTCACGACGGTTTCTATGAGTGAAACATGGGCATAAAGGGCAGGGGTAGGCCGTTTGTCTGCTTCAGCCTCCTAAGCCATTCTAGAACATGACTGATCCTCTACCTCAGTGCTGAACTTCCATGATACCCCATATGCCAAGATGTCACTAATGTCTGGAAATCTATTAATCTCTATCTTGAACATGCCCAATGATTGAGCTTCTATAGCCTGCTGGGTTGGTAGATAATTCCAAAGATTCACCACCTTCTTAGTGAAAAAAAAATCCTTCTCATCTCAATCTTAAATACCTTGTCCTTATTCTGAAACTTTTCTTTTGGTTCGAGACTCTGTTAGCCTGGCGTAACACTCTTTCAGCATTTGTCCTGTCTAGCCCTATAAGAATTATATAAATGTCAATGAGATTCCTTCTATTCTTCTAAATTCCAGAAAGTACTGACCCAGTTTCCTCAATGGACAATCCCACCATGCAGACATTAGGTTGGTAATCTTCCACGGCACACCCTCCCAAGTAAGTTTATCGTTCTTTAGGTAAGGAGACCAAAATTGATAACAATACACTGTGTTCTAACTTAGCTTCTATACAATTGAAGGAAGATATCTTTATTCCAGTTTAAAGCCCTCTTTTGGTAAGGGCCAAACTATTATCTACCTTCCTAATTATTTCTTCAACTTGGTTTTAGTGACACATGAATGAAGCCATCCAGTTCCAGGTCCCTTTGAGGATTGACACTTCCCAAACAATTTATGAAATAATTTGCAATTCAGTTCCTTTTACCAAAGTGGATAACCTCACACTTTTACATGTTATGTTCTTGCACATTCACTATGCCTGTCCAAGCCCTTCAGAAACGTCTTTGAACCCTTCTCACAACTCACATTCTCATCTGCTTTTACTTTGTTCACAAATCTTTTAATATTAAATTTACTCCTCATGTTCAAAACATTGATATAGATTATGAATAACTGAGGCCTAAGCATTGGCCCTTCTAGTCCCAGCCTGACAGCTTGAGAATGTCTGAATTATTCTTACTGTCTGTTTTCTTTTCAATAATTAATCTCTAATGCATGCTAGTGTATTACCCTCTATACTATGTTCCCCTTTTCTTTTATTAACCTCCTGTGTAAGGCCTACCTCTATGTTTAATACAATGTCACCCCACTTCCCCAACAAAATGCAAAGATTTCCCAGCAGTTTTATTCTCCCTATCACATTCTTCAAATATCTTATGACCTCAATTATGACACCACTTAATTTGCAATATTTGACAGGGTTATAAGCCGAGTCTATACAACTAAAGATCACAATTTAAGCCTTTTAATCTTGGGATCATTGTGATGAATCTCCATTCAACTCCCTCCAAGACAAAAACCCGTCCCTGACATAAGATGACCGGGAATGAAATCACCTCACTGAATGCAATGAAATAATATTACTTATTGCTAGCCTTAGGGGATGATGACTAGATTGTAATTTCCTAAACACAAGCAGGCATAAGGATACCTCCTGACTGCCACTCCAGATATTGTGCAGTTCTATCCATCATTATGCAGATTAAATAGCCAAACAAAATAAAATGTCTTTTGCATTGGAAAATATACCATTGGGATAAATAAATCAATGGCAGCGAAATAAGATGGGTAAATAATAAATTAACCAGCAGTCATTTAGGGACATGATTTATGCAAAGGCCTTTAAAAGAAATGAATCAAATTATATTTGCCATTTTTAAAAAAGCTTTAATATTGAACCGCAAACAACAAAAATGCCGCACAAATTAGTGAAAACATACAATTTGCATAAAACAAAAGTTTTGGGTTTCAGGAATGTTGCTGGTGACTCTTGAATTCTGCTTTGTCTTCCAATCCAGAAGAAAAAATTAAAACTATATTAATTAAGTGGTTTGGAGATTGGTATTCTGTGTCTGGGATTTACTGCTTACTCAAAGGTATTTCTAAAAACTGGAAGTGGCATGACAGCAAAAATGTTATTGCCAACTTCCTCTCTGTGTGCTTGTAGAAACGTTTTAATTATTCTACATTTGGCCTTTATCCAGTAGATTTGAATATCATTATCTTATATCCATTCATCTATTGTGTTCTACCCTAGAGGAAATGGTAAATCAAGACTTTCCTACGAAACTGAGCAACAGCAGAGTATTTGAGTTGGTTTTAGTTGACCTTCCTCATTGTTTTTTCTTCAAATATATAGATGAGGACTTCAGCAGCAGATGAACAGGAGCAGTGTCAGAGACTAGCAATGTTAGAGATCAAAGCAAGCAGTCTTGATTGATTGATTGATTTTATTGTCACATGTACTGAAATACAGTGAAAAGCTTTGTTTAAGAGCGGTACAGGCAGATCATAGTAAGCAAAGGATGTACAGATCAAAAAAGACTTAGAAGCACACAGGTTACAATGCACGGGGCGTGCGCTAGGCGAGATCAACGTTAGCAAGATCAATCATTATTTGAGGCTAGAAAGTGTATTCATCAGTCTGATCACAGCTGGGAAAATGCTGTTCCTGTACCTGCTGGTGCGTGTTTTCAAGCTTCTGTATCTTCTGCCTGACAGAGGGATTGTAAGAGGTCATTACCAGGGTGCAATGGGTCTTTGATGATGTTGGCCGCCTTTCCGCAGCAGCGAGTCGTGTAAATGGAGTCCATGGATGGAAAGTTGGCTTCTGTGATGGTCTGAGCTGTGCACACCACTTTTTGTAGTTTCTTAAGTTCCTGGACAGAGCAGTTGCCGTACTGGGCCATTATGCACCCAGACAGTGTGCTTTCAATGGTGGATCTGTAGAAGTTGGTGAGGGACCTTATGGACAATAGACTTCCAGATGGAATTTAAAATCTTTAACCAGGGTTCAGTGCTAATGTGTTGAATTTTGGGTGTTCCGATTCAGGAAAACATTAAGATTTGCTTAGCATTTGGGGATGTAGGCCGACACAAACATTAGGATTCATAGCTGAAGAGCTAAAAGTTCCTCAAAAGATAAGGACCATGTTAGAAGTCTGATTCAGAGTCCAATTAAAGTTTTGTATTCATCAAATAGAACTCATGTCTCTCAGACAAAAGCCTATAGAATCCATCAATCACTTCAGAGCAGATGCAAAGAGAAGGGCTCATTGCGCGGATTTTCAGATGAGCAGCTAGGTCAGAAAATTGTGAAGTCGAAGTTCGCATCCATTCCCACTGAGGGTTTCCTTAAAGATTTACTAGACAAATCAAAAAATTCCAGTGTCAAAGAGTTGCTGAAAGATGGATGTAAGTACAGTTCCCACCTTATGGATATAGACATTCTTGGTGATGGCATGGCCTCTGGCTCAATACCAGGTGGTCTTTATCGTAGCTTGAAGATATTCCTTGTACAAAGTCTGTTCGTGTTATTGCACAGCTCCTTGTAGCTGCACCAGCTTTGATCTGCCTCTACCAATGGCCTTTTCTGCCGCATTACTTACAAAATTGATTGAAAACTGGGCATTTCCTTGGTGCATGCAGAAGGCGATGTTGTCCACATTCCTTTCTATGTTTAGGTGTTTGAGTGAATTGTGTCAGCTGGCAAGTTTGAACTTTGGACATGTTAGCTTCTTCAACCTGCAATAACCTGTCCTTACATCCATCTTTCAGCAACTCTTTGACACTGGAAGTTTATGATTTGTCTAGTAAATCTTTAAGGAAACCTTCAGTGGGAGTGGGTACGAACTTCAACTTTACAATTTTCTGACCTAGCTGCTCATCTGAAAAGTCACGCAATAAGCCCTTTTCTCTGCATCTGTTCTGAAGTGATCGATGGATTCTGTAGGCTTTTGTCTGAGATACATGAGTTCTATTTGATGAATACAAAACTTTAAATTGACTCTGAATCAGACGTCTATCTTTTGAGGAACTTTTAACTCTTCAGCTATGAATCCTGATGTTTGTGTGGGCCTACATTCCCAAATGCTAAGCAAATCTTAATGTCTTCCTGAATCAGAACACCCAAAATTCAACACATTAGCTCTGAACCCTGTTTAAGGATTCTCAATTCCATCTGGAGGTCTACTGTGTCTAAATTAAATCCAGAGATTTTGTGGACATTCTGATATAATCCTTTGACTTTTCTTTGCTTGCCATTGATCCATTCAACGCAGCCTGATCACTTACCTTTCTCAAGTGAATTAAACGGGCCTCCCCATAGGGATTTGTCTGCTTACCCGCAAGCTTTATTTTCATCACTCTCTGAATCTGTAATAAACAAAGACATTCAGAGATGTCTCATGCACGTTTGCACAGGTTAATACTGTTCAGCCATGTATCTCACCTATAGATTAACTTGCTTGCTGACTGTTCAAGCATAATGGACGTCATCAGCATGAATGTTTTCCATTGTCATTAGCATGTCATATTAAAGGCAATGGTCTAATAATCAATCATTCATCAGGAATTGATTAACCCTATGGGTTAGATAATTTGTAACAAGAAAACATGTTTCAAGTTATCAAGCAGACATTTGAGTAACTCAAGTGATTTACATGTGTGCAGTTTGCACATTCATAGCAGAGTCACAATATTTATTCATGCAGCAAATGAAGTCTTTAAGGGTAAACTCTGTTTAAGACAAGGTAAAAACTCAAGAATGTTTTTGTCACATTTTAGCAATGCAGTGTCACAACCATTCTTTTTCTCCGAGGGGCCCTTTGAAAACATCAATAGCCATTAAAGCTATACCCAGCTCCATTATTGGCTCAGACAGTTTAGAAATTATGGATGTTGCTTTTATTGTAGCCTCAACGGATGAACTAATTTACGTGGCTATTCTCTGCCAGGCATCGGTGCTAAATGGTAGAATCTAGCATTCACCTCTCCACCAGATTTTGCATTCTTTTGGTTATATTCCGAAAATATAGGTGTACCTAAAGCAGAAATCAAGTCTATAACTTTATGCACCTGCTTTATTTCAGCTAGTCACACTCCGGGAAATTCATGCCCCGACTGATTTCTAGTTTCCCATATTTATGCAACTAATTCAAACCCAAATAAACATTAATTAATTGTATTCTTCACCCATTAGGCCTCAGGCATTCCTTCAGACTAGTTGGATGGAGGGTCCGTTTCCATGCTGTATGACTCTAGGACAAAATAAAATAAAGCAAACTATTTACATAAAACATTAATTTAAGGATATTGAAAGACAAGTTATAGTATAATCTCATTAATTCTGAAAATCCTCCTATATATTACTCACACTAGAGAGAATTTCTTTCTTTTCACATCAATAGGGCTTAATTTAATTGTGGTTTCAATTACCCATCTTGAGAATATGCTACATGGAGCTTTCATACAAGTGATCTCAGACTTTCTCAGCTTCAAACAACTGTTCGGGTCTGGAATATTTGAACTAAACTTCTTATACTGAGGTAACCTCTTTCTTAATGCTTCTAAAACCACCACCCTTTCTTTGGAACAACTATTTTAAACATTCAGATTCAGTCAAAACTTCTGAAAACCGTCCAAAACAAAAACATTCTCTTTTTTTCTGCAAGCTACAAATATTTTCTCTGAGCCCCCAAAACCCACAAACTTCAATTTGAAATCTTAATGCACTGCACTGTAAACTTCGTTCACTCATAAACAAATTTCCATTACTCTCCATGAAGCCCCTCTCTAATACAGTGTTTTAAAAGAAGTCACTATGGCCACAGAAATACTTACAGGTTCATCATTAAACCCCTTCAGACATACAGAAACTCCAAATACTACTAACTCAAAATTCAACAATCTAGAAATAAATATTAACATATACGTATATAAATCACACAACTACAATACAGTGTACATTAGAATAGCTGCAAAACTATTTACACGGAAACAATAATTGAAACTTAAATGTTTCGGAATCTAAGAATCTATGTAATGTATTGGTGATTTGATCATCCTTCCAGATCTTGTGATGATATAACCTTCCAGAGATTTGCTCTTCACACTTAGGTGTTTTTGACTTGTAGTTGGAGTCCTATCTGTTGTTGGCTTGTTTGGTTGTTTTCCTGGTAGCCTTGCACACCCTCGTTAGCTTAGCTTATATTCATGCATATTTAGTGTATAACTGCAGCTTTGGGCAGTTTTGTGAGTTGGCTTCTGTTTCTCCTCAATGTTGATCCATTTGGTGTTGTGACTTTGTAGGATCTAGGTACACGGTACACTTATTTTTATTATTCTTCAATGGGATGAGGGCGTCACTGAACAGGCAGCTTTGATTGCTTGTCCTTAATTGCCCAGTGGGCAGTTAAGAGTCAACCACATTGCTGTGGGTCTGGAGTCACATGCAGGCCAGACCAGGTAAGGATGGCAGTTTCCTTCCCTAAAGGACGTCAGTGAACAAGATGGGTTTTTCCCAACAATCACCATTATTGGATTATTAATTCCAGACTTTTTTAATTGAATTCAGATTCCACCCTCTGCAATGGTGGGATTTGAACCTGGGTTCCCCAGCATGTTATCTAAGTCTCTGAATTAACAGTCCAGTGATAATACCACTAGGCCATCACCATACTGCTGTGGGTAGCGTATTCCCTGTGTAGTTTGAAACACCCAAACTTTTTTTTACATCTGCAGATTAGACAGTACCTCACCAGTATGTCAGTTATGCACCTTTTTCATTCTCTCTTGTTTGTCGAGAAGTTTGTCCTGTATCTCTGAGAATTTAGACAGCTAGTGGCTGCACAATGTTGCTGGAACCTTCCAACCTTTGCTCATGATGGTAAACACAGGTCCAAACGTGTAGATCTTAGATGTAGCAGTAACCATATTTACTGTACTTCTAATCATAAAACCCTATAAGAGATAGTGCTTCAGTACTGATTAGTGTACACTACCAACCAATATCTCTTTTGACTTCTGCAAAGTCCGTTTTTCTCCTCATATTGAGACTTAGCTACGTAAATTTACAAGAGATCAGGAGAAACAGAGAGAAGGGATCTTAAGCAAAAGATTTTAATGTAGAACTTCAGTCATTTGGAGTAGATGATAAGGTTGAAGAAGAGAAAAGAGCAATTTTGATTATTTTTCATAGACTGCATGATCCAACTCTGAAAGCCACATTGCTCTTAAAGCCATAACAATTATATTCTTCCCCCAAAAAAATCTAAGGATTGCTATGTACTTAAAAACTTTGGGAGAAAGCTTATTTGAAACGATATAAAAATTACATTTTCACTGGACCCTGAATGATAAAAAAAAATGCCGCTGGCTGAACTGTACGTAGTGATCTGTGATCTTTTCAAATTCGTAGCCCATGCAGATGGAGAGTCAGTTCTGAATTGGCCTGTAGAAGCTGCGAAGCTGTTGAGTCAACCATGGATGCCAATTCCACACAAAAGGTTGAAACATAATCACACAAAATGAAAAAGCTTGAACTGCTTAAGTCACAAGAGGAATAAAGATGGAAATGAGTGATCACATAGAGTCAACACATCTGGCCTGTCTGAAGAGAACCAAAGAGTGTTAGCAATAGTTTTGCAGTTATTCTAATGTACACTGTATTGCAGTTGTGTGATTTATATACGTATATGTTAATATTTATTTCTAGATTGTTGAATTTTGAGTTAGTAGTATTTGGAGTTTCTGTATGTCTGAAGGGGTTTAATGATGAACCTGTAAGTATTTCTGTGGCCATAGTGACTTCTTTTAAAACACTGTATTAGAGAGGGGCTTCATGGAGAGTAATGGAAATTTGTTTATAAGTGAACAAAGTTTACAGTGCAGTGCATTAAGATTTCAAATTGAAGTTTGCGGGTTTTGGGGGCTCAGAGAAAATATTTGTAGCTTGCAGAAAAAAAAAGAGAATGTTTTGTTTTGGACAGTTTTCAGAAGTTTTGACTGAATCTGAATGTTTAAAATAGTTGTTCCAAAGAAAGGGTGGTGCTTTTAGAAGCATTAAGAAAGAGGTTACCTCAGTATAAGAAGTTTAGTTCAAATATTCCAGACCCGAACAGTTGTTTGAAGCTGAGAAAGTCTGAGATCACTTGTATGAAAGCTCCATGTATCATATTCTCAAGATGGGTAATTGAAACCACAATTAAATTAAGCCCTTTTGATGTGAAAAGAAAGAAATTCTCTCTAGTGTGAGTAATATATAGGAGGATTTTCAGAATTAATGAGATTATACGATAACTTGTCTTTCAATATCCTTAAATTAATGTTCTATGTAAATAGTTTGCTTTATTTTATTTTGTCCTAGAGTCATACAGCATGGAACCGGACCCTCCATCCAACTAGTCCACACCAACCATGTTCCCAAACTAAACTACTCCCATTTGCCTGCATTTGGCCCATATCCTTCCAAACCTTTCCTATTCATGCACTTACCCAAATGTCTTTTAAATGTTGTCACTGTACTTGCATCCACCACTTCCTCTGGCAGTTCATTCCACAAACTAACCACTCTCTGTGTAAAAACTTTGTCCCGAAAGTCCTACATAAATCTTTCTCCTCTCACCTTAAAAAAAATGCCCCCTAGCCTTGAACTCCCCCACTTTTAGGGAAAAGACCTTTGCTAGTCATCTTATTTATGCCCCTCATGATTATATTTTTGCAATAAACTTATTTTTATTGTTAAACGTGAGTCTGCAGGATTGTTGTTTGTGTTTCAGTGAAAGACTACCTTGTCAAAACTAAAAAGAAACAATATGATTTATCAAGCCAGATTTCAGGTTGGGATGTGACTTGTCCAGATTTAACAGTACCTGGGATCATAACAAAATAATTTTGCTGTTAATTTATGTCATTTTGTCTTGGGAAAAGAAAGGGAGTGTTGTTTTTTTTTTGAAACAGTGTTGCTTGAAATGCTGGACATACTAATAAATCAAAGACCAGGATGAAACCAAATAGTCAATGATCATGTGCAGTTTAGCAGAAGCATGTTAGAATACAAATGCATACGCAGTTGTCTTTAATGTATATGCTGTCGGAGTTATTAAATAAACCTCTGTGAAATTTTCAAGCAAGCTGAAGCAAAGCTATTTAATCTATGTTATATATGAATAGCACAAGAAATATCATAGAATCCTTACAGTGTTGAAGCAGGCCATTCAGCCCATACCTGACCCTCTGAGGAGCATCCCATCCAGCTACACCACCCTATCCTATCCCTGCATTTTCATCAGAGCACCCAGAGGAAACCCATGGAGACATGGGGAGAATGTGCAAACTCCATACAGTCACCCAAGGTTGGAATCAAACCCAGGTTGCTGGAATTGTGGGGTATTAGGGCTAACCACTGAGCCATCATGCTGCCCTGATGAGGCACTGATCAGCTTGTGTTGTTTCGTTCAACGCAGAATTACCAGTTACTGCATTGATAAGTAGTATAGATTTAATTCACTTGAAAATCTCAAACAGGTTTACGTAACAGACAAAATGACTACATGCAGTTACAGAGCAATATGTGAACATAGTCTAGTTACAGTTTAACCTCCTCATAATATCTGGTCACTTGATGACAACCTGGTCCTTGCCTCATCAGCAAATTCAGCTCTTAACCCAGTCATACAGTAATCTGTAATTTTCCTTGTTGCACCACATAACATTTGAATCCCTTGTGTATCAAAAATCTATTGCACTCAGCATTGAATCTAAAGGCCTAACCTCTTGTACCTTTGGGGAAGAGAATTTTCCACATAGTAACAACACTCACAAATGAAAACAGAACAGTAATACTTAGAAATTAATATACCAATCATCCTCAAGCTCTGTTTTGAAGAATATAAGATGAAATGGATCAGTGTGTTTCGTTTGCAAGTTTTACTGTTTCTTCCTTCTGGACTCTGGGAGGAAAAAAAATTCTCCTCTTCTCTGTCTTTAAAAGTGACCTCCTCTTTAAAAGGAAGGCCTTTTAGCCGTAAACTATGTCCCCCATTTTTAATCTCCCCACAAGTGGAAACATTGAGTATTTATCTGGGCCCTCCCCACAAGATCTTAAATGTTCCAATAAGCTCATCTGTTCTCTTCTAAACTCCAATCAGTACAGGCCTAAGCAGTTCAATCTTTCCTTTTAAAAATAACTCTTCATCTCAGGAATGAATCAAGTGAATTTGCAACAGCTTCTGAAGCAATTATACCCTTTTTTTCAACTAAATGTACACAGTTCTCCAGATGTGGTCTCCAGATGTGGTCTCAACAACACCCTCTACTGGGTTGCTCTAAGCCTTATTACGTTAATGTGAAGAATATATCATCAGTGATGCCTGCTGATGTGGCACATATTTGGAACTAAGACCAAGTCAGCTAGTTTATATGAGGTCTCTCTCTCTCTTATCCACCGATGTATACAGTATAAGTAATGAATAAAAGTTGGTGCTCACCAACAGAGGATAGACTCGACTCCACCTTCAACCTCACTATGATCTCACTACAAAGACTGTATTCAGTTTTGCAGCATTTCCAATCAAATTGAAAACTACCAACCGCCAGAAAGGTTATAACTGTCAGATCTGATGCATGACTGCAGATTTAAAATGCACTTCTGAGACATTGCACCTGTCTAATAATTGGGAATGTGAGGGAAGAAAATCCAACAGCTCAATTTGTACATACTCACCTTGCTCGATTCACACTCTGTATTGTCCGTGACTGCCACTAAGTGTCATTTTTATGAGGGCAGATTGCTTTCCTTTGCAGAGTCATCCATCTAGTCAATCTTTGCCTTCACATAAGGCTGAAAAAGATCATTTTCTTAAAATGGAAGCATTGTCTGAGGAGCAGATACTAATTTGCTGCTAATCACTGGCCAACTGCTTATTGATGGAATCAAAGCATTTTCTGTTCATGTAGATCTTGGCATCATGCCTAGGCTACATGAGTGTCATCAATCATCCTTATATTTTGAGAAATACATCAGTGCAGTGAATTACCCTGTTATTCTGCTGTTTACTGGGAAACAGAAATGAAACTATTGGTTCTGTTTAAACACACCAGTTATCTGTCTGATGGCTATATAGACAAATACTTGACCTCTTTTAAGGTATTGCTTTGACAGAGCTGGAGGCAGATAATTGAGAAGCATGATCCATTTGACCAGTTTTGGAAGTGTTACCCTTACAGTAGAGACTGTTTGCAGGCCTCCTTAAAGCAATGGTCCATTACTAAATGCCTCCAAACTGAACAGACCCAATGAAGGCAGTTGCTCCTCAGTATTACACGATATCAGTGCACAGGCCACTAGATGGGATAGGCAAAGTAAGTAGATACAATAAGTCTGACTCTGGAGTCATCTGCTATCCATGGCACCCATTTTTGTTCTTTGTTTCTTTTTTTCCCATTAAATACAGAAGCAAGAATACAGAATGCAATTGTTAGTTGGCAAAATAAGATGATCAGTAAAGCTTTAAGAATCTCAATCAAGTGAGCAGGAATCAAGGTAACCTTTAGCCTTCATTTGAAATGGATCATCTGATGTGCATTCCATTTAATACGCACAGCAGGCGAGAATCTGACAAGTTCCCAGCCTGATGGTGTTTAGTCTCACATTTATCTATTTGAACTTATGTAACTATCTTGGTTTTTGGATAGTTAAGGCTCTATACCCAGAGCTCACATTCATTGAAGCAGCTGTACAATTTCTTTACTAATGATTTCAACAAAGATTAAAGTGTTATATCTTCAAGATCCAAAGATTTTTCTCTCCCTGGTAGAATCTGAAAACCAGTCGAATGTTAACCCCAAATCAACATGTGCAGACAATTAAAATTACTTGTCCATTGTCCATATGTATTTCAAAAACATTAGGTTAGCTCATTGTTTAAAAAAAATTGGGATCTTGACAATGACAAAGGTATTTGCTTCCGGGTTAACAGTTCAGTATTGATGAAGTACTGCACTGTTAAAAGTGCAATCTATTGGTTGAGACATTAATATGAAGCTTCATCTACCTTCTCAAAGGAACGTGTGAAATCCAACTGCACTATTTAAAGCAAGGGGAGCATAGTTCTCTGGTGTCTTTGCTTACACTTATCTGTGTCTATTCATCTCAGTATTATACTGGGATCTTGCCAATTGTAGATTTTGTGTACATTGGCTGTCACATTTCCTGCATTGCAACAGTGATTTAAAGGCACTTCATTAGCTGTAAAGTGCCTTGAGGCATTCTGAGAATATGGGCATACTATATAATTGTGAGTGTTTTTTTGCTTTTGGTACATCTCGTGCACAGTCCATCCCCACTGGACTGTGAAGATCACACAGGTGCATAACTTTTATAAAGCTACATTTTTTTCACCAGAAGACTACTGGAAATTAGACCAAAATTAAACACAAGCAAATGCCACTGACCCTGTGTCATTGTAGCTTCAGTTGTCGGTGAAAACTTTATGGCATCAGGGAAATTTATGGCAGAATAGGGAAAATGCCAGCGAATGGTAATTCAATGAAATTGGTATTCATTAGAACCAAGCACAAGTAGCAAGGTTCTGTCTGTATTTGCAAATGATGACACTGCTTAATCCTTCTATTTATTATTATGTCACTGAATGCTCATGTATCACTGTGGCTGTAATTGTCCTGAATAATTTACATGTCAAGTAAAGTACTGGTTTGAGAACTTAATCTCAGATTAGAATATTCAACCTAACAAAAAGATTATTTATTTCAGCATTTATGAGGTATTTCAAAACATATTGAAAATGAAGATTACAAGCTGTAAGTAAAGTTGTATTGCAAATATCAGCAGTGGACCAAGAAACAGTTGTGATGAAAAGGTTTCAATTATCACTATAGTGCCCATTTGGATTACGCAGGTAAAATCAATTGTTTATTCTGTAGAAGGAGATGGTGGCATAATTAAAATTGCACATGCAAATACCTGAAAATGTAGGGCTGCAACCATACAGAATTACAGAGGAAGAAGAGACATTGTTGGAGCATAAAACAGAATGAGTAAGGAGACGGCACTTTCGGGGTCGGTGCTAATTCACTTCAGCTTAGCCTTTCTACTGCAGCAACTTGAATTTGTATAGGCCATTTAACATAGTAAAATAGTCTAAGGCAATTCACATGAGTGTTAACAGACAAAATTTGACACCAGGTTACATATGGCAATATATGAACAGTTGACTAAAAACTTGATCAAAGAGTTAAGTTTTAAGGAGAATGTTAAAGAAGGCAAAGGACCTACAGCGGGTGAGAGGTTTCGGGAGGAAATTGCAGAGTTTAGGAGCTATACATGCCCTATCCTTGATGTGTTTAGTGAATTGTAGATTAATGTGGCTTGTGTAGACCACCATCAATTCTTAAAGAAAAGGCAGACCAGTACACAAGCTTTTGTTTAAAGAGGTTTAGTGTTGTTTTATTACAACTTATCATTGACAGTTCCTTAGGGATAAAAAGACAAAGGTATTAACAAGGAATTTCAGATATCAAGATTAAAACAAGTACAGGTAAAACAAAAAGAAGAAAGTTTTAATAAAGCACTGCTGGGGACCATTGCCTGAGTTCCTTTATTCCTGAAATCAGATCTAGTATTTGTAATGACTTCTTAGTTTGATAGTTGATGTAAAGGTACATTCACTGATTCTGTGATTTTGGCACTTACACACTACCTGGCGTTCCTTAAACGAAACATTTTTTGGCCTCTGTATATCTTATCTCTTTATCTTCCTTTGGACAAAACTCCCCTTCTGAGAGCGGTTTGCACAGACTTCTTGACGTTTTGCACACTGTGTTTCTCAGCCAGGTCTCCTTATATAGTTGAAAGCTGAAAATTGTGATGTGTTAATTTTCAGAAATTACAGGTTCCACAAAGCAGTCAATTTTACTCAGCCTCTTTGAAGTTCTTTCTCCTGTCCACTGTTTCTTTTCAAAGCTTGAATTGGCCTGCCTCTGTTGTTTGTTTGCAAACTGCTGGTATTTCAAAAGTCTTTGCAAGTCACAGCATCTGTATAAAGTTTGCAGCTGTGTAGTTAGATGACTTATAGCAGCCTTTTCTTTAGTAGTAACTAGATAGAGTTCAATTAGTTTTCTTTTAAAAAGATCTAAAATGCCATAACTAACAGTACAATTTTTGAGATGTATCAGTAAGTGAAAATTCAAGATGTAATTACCACCAAGTTCATAATTATGAGGGTTTTCTTCTCTTCCAAAATAAAAAGAATCATTACATTTTATGATGCCTTCAGATCCAGTTCTTACATAGGAGGAAAAACTATTAATATAACACAGGATTTATGTACATATTTTAACAGTCCTTTTAATATACAGGATAGTAATGTCTGCTTAACATTTGCTGAGCAACCACAGTGTCATTAATGATTTATGTATTGGAAGCTCACACTGAATTAATGTGCAAATCATAAAGAAAAATTTATAGTTGAAGTAAAATTGAATATGTGTGATTATTATGAATTCATGTCTCCTTTATGAACGTAACGGCATAAGTAATAGCAACAGAAAAAAGCCGCACAGCTCATCCAGCCTGCATTGGTATTCAATATGATCAGCCCATCTTGGGTTTTAATTCCATTTTAATATCTGTACTCCATGTCCCTTGATTTCTTGAGAGACAAAAGTGTGTCTATTCTAGCCTTAAATATATTCATGAAGTTGCACCCTCAAATTTTCCGTAACAGGGAAAACAGCGACACAGTGATAATGTCACTGGACCAGCAATCCAAAGGTTCAGGTGAATGTTCTGGTGACCTGGCTTCAAATCCCACTTTGGTGGGCTGTAGAACATAAATTAAATTTGGTGTAGGAGGGAGGGTTTCAGATATCTGGACCATTGGGATCTCCTCCGGGGCAGGTGGGACGGATGCAGGTGGGACGGGGAGGTGTACAAGAAGGACGGATTGCATCTAAACTGGAAGGGCATAAATGTTCTGGCTGGGAGGTTTGCTGGTGTCACTCAGGAAGATTTAAACTAGCTTGGCAGGAGATTGGCAACCAAAGTAAAGGTGAATTGACTGACAGGGAACTAGAGAATAGGGCCAGTAAGATTCAGGAGAAGAGCAGGCAGAGTGTGGTTGCTGATCAAAGCAGGTCTGGTGGACTGAAGTGCATCTGTTTCAATGCAAGTGTAACAGGTAAGGCAGATGAACTCAGAGTTTGTATTAGTACTTGGAACTATGATGTTGTTGCTATTACAGAGACCTCGTTAAGGAAGGGACAGGATTGGCAGCTTAACGTTCCAGGATACAGATGTTTCAGGCAGGATAGAGGGGAATGTAAAAGGGGTGGGAGAGTTGCACTAATTGTTAAGGAGATATATCACAGCTGTACTGCGGGAGGACACCTCAGATGGCTCATACAGTGAGGCAATATAGGTAGAGCTCAGGAACAGGAAGGGTGCAATCACAATGTTTGGTGTTTACTTTAGGCCTCCCAACAGCCAGCAGCAGATAGAAGAACAGATGTAGGCATATTTTGGCAAGATGTAAAAGTAACAGGGTTGTTGTCATGTGTGATTTTGACTTCCCATATATTGACTGGCATTCACTTAGTGCTTGGGATGTGGATGGGACAGAGTTTGTAAGGAGCATCCAGGAGGGCTTCTTGAAACAGAACGTAAATAGTCAAACTAGGAAAGGGGCCACACTGGACCGAATATTGGGGAATGAGCCTGGTCAGGTGGTCGAAATCTCAGCAGGGGAGCAGCTCAGGAACAGTGATCACAATTCAGTAGGCTTTAAGGTACTGATGGATAAAGATAAGTGTAGTTGTCAGGTGAAGATGCTAAATTAGGGAAAGGCTAATTATAACAATATGAGACAGGAACTGAAGACTGTAGTTTGGAGGCTGTTGTTTGAGGGCAAATCAACGTCTAATATGTGGGGGGCTTTCAATTGTAAGTTGATAGGAACTCAGGCTCAGCACATTCCTGTAAGGATGAAGGGTAAGTATGGCAAATTTAGGGAATCTTGGATAGTGACAGATATTGTGAGCCTAATCAAAAAGAAGAAGGAAGCATTTAACAAGGCTTGGAGGCTCGGAACATATGAAGCATGGGTGGAACACAAGGAAAGTCAAAAGAAACTTAAGAAGGGAGTTGGCAGGGCTAAAAGGGGTCATGAAAAGTCATTGCTCAACAGGATTAAGGAAAATCCCAGGGTTTTTTTTTAACATACATAAAGAGCAGAAGGGTAGCCAGGGAGAGGGTTGGCCACTCAAGAACAGGGAAGGGAATTTATATGTAGAACCAGAGTAAATGGGCCCGGTATTAAATGAGTACTTTGTGTCAGTATTCAGAATAGAGAAGGACTTGGTAGATGATGAGTTTGGGGTGTGTAGATGGTTTGGGTCACGTTGAGATCAAAAGAGAGATTATATTGGAGGTCTTGAAAAACATTAAGGTAGAGGAGTCCCAAGGGTCTGATCGGATATACCCCAGAATACTGAGAGAGGCAAGGGAGGAAATTGCTGGGGCCTTGAGGGAAATCTTTGTATCATCACTGGTTAAAGGGGAGATCCCAGAGGATTGGAGAACAGTCAATATTATTGTATCAGAGATAAAAGGTACTGGAGATGTTGGAGAATCCGAGATAACAAGGTGTGGGGCTGGATGAACACAGCAGGCCAAGCAGCATCATAGGAGCAGGAAAGCTTGACGTTTCGGGCCTAGGTCCTTCATCAGAAATGGGGGAGGGGAAGAGGGTTCTGAAATAAATAGGGAGAGAGGGGGAGGCGGATAGAAGATGGATAGAGGAGAGGATAGGTGGAGAGGAGGCAGACAAGTCGAAGAGGCGGGGATGGAGCCAGTAAAGGTGAGTGTAGGTGGGGGG